>OY751316.1:15165213-15654349 GCA_963564615.1 Rhorus exstirpatorius | reverse complement strand
TGATAACGCGGGCACTCAACCACGTGGCTTGACGAAGCTTAAACACGTGGCCGGGGATTAGCACAGCGAAGCGCGCACTACGAAGGTCTTGCGACTACTGGAGCTCACCACGATATCGCTACGCCCGATACGCTACACGCGCATCTCGCCATTCCCTCCACTGTGTAGCTCCAGTGCTGACTTTTCTTTCGCTCTCTTTCTCTCTGGCTGTTTCCACTTGCAGGTGGTGCAAGCTTCGAATTCTCCGATTGTGAGAGTGCACAGCCCCATGGCCGAGTCTCGCGATGCAACAATAACTTCCACCTCCCTTGCGATTTGATGCATTCCTCCCATGAAATAAAATCCAATCAAATGTATTTATTTCCAATCAAATGTATTTATTTATTTTATTTTTATTGAATTTATTTACTCCTAGATTTTCCAGCTGACCGAATATTTGACCTTTTACCATAATATTTGCGAATCCGCAAAAAATTTGACTTTTTCTACTTGTCTTTTGGCTCTCCACTCGCGTGTTATTTTTTGAAAGACATATTACTGTAATAGCCGAAGGACGCCTCGGTCCTTCAGCGCTCATTTTAGGGGTTTCACTTAGAATTCTGAATTTCTATAGCATAATCCGTCCCGAAACATGGTCGTAATCAAACTGGTGCCTCACTGTATCGTTTCATCGGACGTTGCGGACTGCGCGAGGGCATAGCTTTGCGCGTACCTCGGGGTTATGTGAAGCCTTTGAGGCTCGTTATATTGAGGACGAGATGTGAGTACTTCGATTAACGTTCATATCTCGTTTGCAAACCAACCAGATTCTTGGGTATTAAAACCCTCAGGCATCACGATACGTTCGATCACTTTATACCCGCATCATTTGCAAATCGAGAAAAAGAGGACACTTTTTCTTTTGAACACACATTTTTTTCGAATGAAAAACTTAAAATCGTTAAAAACTCTCAGATTGAAAAAAAAAGTGTGACTTTGAAGAGATTGGGATGATTACATTGAGCACAGTAGAAATGAAAAATATAGCTGAAATGAATTGGACGTTAAAATTAATTTTCCTTCGATCGATCGGATTGATTTTCTCTTATTCCTTCGCATTTTGCTTCGGGTTTTCGAAAAGTTTTTCACTCGACTCAACAATGTAGCTGACCTTAACTCGAAAACAATGCCCCAACAATGTATCTGTACGAATACAAAATGCACCTCGAATTGGCGAGTACATTGAAGAAAGGACAACTGTTACTTCAAGTAAAAGAATATATGAGGGGAGTAATGAGGATAAATAAGGAAAAAAAGTATCGAGGCTTTTGATGAACGGGAGAGCCAAAAACGAAGAAGACGAAGAAGAAGAAGAAGAAGAAGAAGAAGAAGAAGAAGAAGAAGAAGAAGAAGAAGAAGAAGAAGAAGAAGAAGAAGAAGAAGAAGAAGAAGAAGAAGAAGAAGAAGAAGAAGAAGAAGAAGAAGAAGAAGAAGAAGAAGAAGAAGAAGAAGAAGAAGAAGAAGAAGAAGAAGAAGAAGAAGAAGAAGAAGAAGAAGAAGAAGAAGAAGAAGAAGAAGAAGAAGAAGAAGAAGAAGAAGAAGAAGAAGAAGAAGAAGAAGAAGAAGAAGAAGAAGAAGAAGAAGAAGAAGAAGAAGAAGAAGAAGAAGAAGAAGAAGAAGAAGAAGAAGAAGAAGAAGAAGAAGAAGAAGAAGAAGAAGAAGAAGAAGAAGAAGAAGAAGAAGAAGAAGAAGAAGAAGAAGAAGAAGAAGAAGAAGAAGAAGAAGAAGAAGAAGAAGAAGAAGAAGAAGAAGAAGAAGAAGAAGAAGAAGAAGAAGAAGAAGAAGAAGAAGAAGAAGAAGAAGAAGAAGAAGAAGAAGAAGAGAAGAAGAAGAAGAAGAAGAAGAAGAAGAAGAAGAAGAAGAAGAAGAAGAAGAAGAAGAAGAAGAAGAAGAAGAAGAAGAAGAAGAAGAAGAAGAAGAAGAAGAAGAAGAAGAAGAAGAAGAAGAAGAAGAAGAAGAAGAAGAAGAAGAAGAAGAAGAAGAAGAAGAAGAAGAAGAAGAAGAAGAAGAAGAAGAAGAAGAAGAAGAAGAAGAAGAAGAAGAAGAAGATAGAGAGCCTGGGGTACCATCGTAAAGTATAAGCGGGTTCTGTTGGTACTTGGCCGATACACACCATTGGCCATGGGGCATCGGGAATAATCGGGCACGTTTGCGAGAGAGGACGAGAGAGAGAGAGAGAGTCCTGGCTCTTGCGCGCGAGCTCCATATAGGAGAGCCCATCAAAGGTCCGAGCCTCTCCCACTCCTCCTTTACTTCACTCGTTCTCGCTCACACTGACTCACTAGCTCACTCTTATTCGCTCTCCCATTCTCTCTCTCTCTCTTTTATTCACTCCTCCGCTCTCTCTCAGTCATTTGTTCTACTGCTCTCTCTCTCTCTCTCTCATTTGCTCTCTCGCTTCCTCTCGTTCACTCTTACGCTCCTTTTCGCTCTCCCGCTCTCGTTGTCTGTCACACTCTCTTTCTCTCTCTCTTTCTCTCTCTCCCCATTCTTCTTCTCTGTATCGCTGTCGTATATCCGAGATAGAGGTGGTAAGACCCTCAGGGGACTAAAACGGCCACGGCCGACAACATCGTTTTGAGGATGCCCCGGGCGCACTTGGCCAAACCCATGAAGAGAAATGAGAGAGAGAGAGAGAAAGAGAGAGATGAAGAGCATCACCCACCAGCCCACCACCCATGCCCAGCAAGCATTCAGGAACGCGCGATGCCGCCTCGAATACATAAACGGTCCAACTTCGTCATAGGGACAAAGTGATGTGTATGCGCCCATCCGGAGTACATGCATCCGACGTTAAATCTCCTCATGCTCTATACTCCACACGCCGATCCCTATCCTTCCGGTATCTGAAACTATACTATACACTTTCGTCGGGGCGTATATGCATCCTTCCAATCCTGGATTCTCTTCATCCATTTGTCATGTATCTATTTGGATATATACGATAAAATAAAAATAAATCAATAAATATCCGTTCGAAATACAAAAAAGCTCAATATCAGCTAAGCCGTTGATTCAAACTTTGGCCGATTTTTTTCTTTGAATTATAAGTATTTGTCAAAGTTCATTGAACGATAGAAAAATCAATACATCGAAGTGAACCCAGGGATATTCTCTACGTCCAGGCGCCTATGTTTTCGAATATGATGAATCAACCTGAGTTCAAGCGACAGCTAAGGTAAACGTCCCAATAGCTGGACGTATGTACCAGCAGCCGAACACGTCTGGCTATTGGGATGTTTACCTTAAGTCATGGCGATTTGAATGATCGACGTTTTTTAAATTTCGGGAAAACGCACGAAAACAATTTTTTTTTTAAATTTATAATTTCACTTTAACGATAATGCGAAGTCTTTGATCGGGAACCTTTCGTTGATTGCGAAAAAAAGATGTTTTTCGATCCAAATATCAAAAGATGGAAAAAAGTACGATCTAAAGTTTATTTAAAAATTGTCGTTATCGTTGAGGGAAGGACGAAGAGCGAGAAAAGGCTCTCTCAACAGTCCCTCCGTGGACTAAAATTAAATTAGATCTGATCGCGAATATCACATGAAATAAAAAGAAAGAGCGAATCTATTATCTTGTACTCCCGATCAATTTCTTATCTCTGTGTGCGTATGTGGTCGCAAATCCTCTTTCCTATATCACTGCGATCGCCTCGTTTTCTATACATATCGATGCATGGTCAAATTCCATAGGGGCGTATAAGATATGCTTATCCATAACCGATACGCCTCTTCGGCATTAGTCCATCGATATGCATGTGTGTGTGTAACTTTGTCGTTGTGTCGGCAGTCTTTGCTGGGATTTTAACGAGTATCTGCATGCCAATGAAACCTCGCATTTTCCGGTGTTTCATTGAATACATGGGACGATCCTTTCATGACACAAAAGTGGCATTACAGTCTCCCCACTTATGCAGTTATACGTGGCATCTCTCTCCGTCTAATAAGCCCTCCCAAAACATCCATCCGAGAAGAGAGGGCAAGCCTTTTCCATTGTATTCTTTTCTTTTCATTCGATTGAAAATTATTTTAATAAAATATTGGTCGTTAACGAGAACGATGATTATCGAAAATTCGAGTTTATTATTTTTCCTTCTGTCAACAACAATCTCAAACATAGACAACACCGCCTCTTCGTGTCTAAATCCAAACACGGTTTATGACAGTTCGCGTCTGGACCATTCCGCGTCTCTTGATTCGTCGATATATACATTCACGTATTCATACATCGATTGCTATAAAAAATCAAAAGGTTGTATTCCCGGCATTGCTTAGCATCTTCCATTGTGTGAGTTATGCCCTTATGACTTTTAACCCTCGATATGCGAATTTTCCGTTGTTGGATAATTATAATGCCCGTTGAATCTCGAGATCCTTTGTTTCGCATGTTCGTATCAAAGACTCTTCTTCAAGCAAGTGCAAGAGAGCGTCGATGCTCCTGCGAGAGTAAAATATATACGCATATACATATGCAATGAGCGCGGGTATGTTTCGTGCTGTCTCGATATCCTATAAGTTACTAATTACGTTCCCACGGTTAATTAAGAGCTCTTGCTGCCGCGCTTCGTATACACGAGTGACTGGCATCCTGGCGGAGCTCGTGTACAACGAGCATGGGCCGTTTTGTGCCAAAACTACATCAATTTATGATTCTCATAATCTTGGGTTAAGCGAATCTTATCTTTATTAATACTGAGATTCGATTTTCGGGCTTTCGCAAAATTGTTATTTTACTAGACTAACTCTTGTACTTTAATTATTTATTCAAGCTCTAACTAAAATGCTCAGTCTCAGTTTTCTCTTACACGTGCCATATGACACGTAGATTACGAGTTACTTATTTTGTAAAATTCAATTCAGGGAAGTTCATTTTAATACTGGGATAAATAGATATTTGCAGAAGTTGTAGAGAAAATAATACGAATGAAAAACGATGAAATAATAAAAAATCAACAATTTTTACAGATTATTCTGCATAGTTTGAATTTTTTTTCTGTTTGAACAAGGATATAAAAAAAATATAACGAATCAGATGGAATCGTCTGAAGTATGTCGAGTTGGCACGGAATTCCCCGTATCATCCATGTGGAAATAGTGCATGTCAGTATACCGTAAGGTTTCGAGAGTTTTTGACGGAAGATCGCTCTTCTCGTATATATATCTCACATACGGGATCCTGTTATGATACGGCGATGTATACGTATGTAATCATCCGCGTACTCGATTCGATGTAAATCGGAATTTTCCGCTTCCTGTATCCGCTTCCTTCCCCTTTCTCTCTCGCTCTTCGATCTTTAAGGATAAGTGTATCGTGCGATTGTTAAATTTGAGTAGATCAATATCATCGCGCCAAATTCGCATGGAACAAAATATGTTTGAATGGAATAAAATTTATGCAGGATGATAATTGCGAGTTTATTTCTAAGCAATATCTAGGTGAACTGATATTTATCTATCAAGGAGGTACGATCGTTGCTACGAATCCAACTTTCGGATTTGAAATTTTTATATGTTTTTGACGAATACTTTATGCGCCTATTGCCAAAATTTGAGCTATATTGACGGTTTAGTTTTTTCGTGATAAAATTGCAAAGTCAAGCAGTTTGAGTTACTAGAGCACGTCGTCTTATGAAGACGGTCAACCAGAAGTGCGGTGATCACGGTTTTGCTGCTCACGCATCCAACTGCACCCGTTGGAAAACTGAAATTTGATAGATTAGATATAATACATATTGTAAAAAATTGAAAAATTACTCTTCACCGTGTAATTCAAGCACTGCATCACAAAAAAGTTTCAATTTTCCGATTGAAAATGGTCAGAGCTTCGACTCTCTCTTGTTTTATGCGTGCCCTTCGCTCGTCGCGCTCACCCGCGCATACGTTTCCGCTTATTCCCCGCCCACAGAAGTGATCGTACCTCCTTAATGTCTCAATTACATATTATTCGGACTAAATGATGGACAATTATAATGTTGCTTATTCTCGGGGTAGACTGGTGGAAATAATTTTTAAACATTTCGTACTTTTTGCGCATGAGTGTACGGCCAACAAATCCTTAAGTAACAAAGCAAAAAAACATTTATTTTCGTCGAATAAATCGATTTCTCTTGGTGCATACCACGTAAAGGGAGGAAATTACTCTGGTGTACCATTCACTTTTCAATTGCAGTCTGCAATTGAAATTTCGATAGTTTATGTAGAATATATCGATACACTATTTTTTTCTTAACTTTTTTCACTTGAAAATTACGCACGAACTGCTCTTTACTTTATTCTTATTTCCTGATTGCCTTTCATGCTCTCGTAATCCTATATAAATGGGTCAATAGATATTCGAGTAAGTATATATAAATATGAATTTAGCTATGTCCTTACATCAAGGTATCTGCAAATGTTATTTCTAGCCCTTATTGCGTACGTACGTGAACTATACATCCAACAACAAGAACAATAATAATAAGAAACGTATATGTATATTCGTATTTTTCCTCTTTCTCGGTGTTAACTCCGCGCACACCGCTTCTCCATTTGACCTGTAGTGGGTGTATGTTTAACCTTTTCCATGTCTAACACATATACGGGGCATACCACGTCAAGTCAATGCTTTTATCATTTTTTTATCTCTTAAATATATGGTATATGATAGCCTCTCAAATTTTCACATTTTCTCAGATATTAGTTGCGCAGTAAAGACTACAACGATCACTTAAAACGAGAGAAAAAGTTTATTATATAATTAACCTTTAGAGGACGGGGGTGGTCCCTTTAGGGACCACCTGTTACATGTAACACTTGAAATGAGTAATCCGTTGAAGTAATGCATAAATTTTGGGTCAAATGAAAAGTCGATTTTAACCAAAATCCCGTCCTCCGTCCTCTAAACGTTAATAATTATTTGGAAATGATAGGATAAATTGTTTATTTCGAAATATATTTTCCTAAATTGATTTTAATTTGCATTAATCAATTATTTCTATAGCCCATGCCTATGTTGGACGTTGAATTCCCCATATTCATCCAAACATAGATATATGCTTATGTATATACAAGCGTAGAGAATACTGTGTATATATACATATATAGGTATATTTTAAGAACATGTATAAGCAGAAACGCATGTACACGTACAGAAAAAAAAAGCCGCGAGTGTTACCGGTGTAGTCCAGCGAGAGCTCGGAATAACGCTTCGCGATCGGGCACCCACGCAAGCGAATGTAAATTACCGGAGGCTGTGAATCATTTTGAGAAGAGACCGCGCGCTCGCTCTCCCTCAGCTCAGGATATATCCCGACAAGCCTGAGGGCATCCCTTTCCCGCACTCTCTTACATAAGAAATATACATATATACACACAAACACACGTCAACCTATATACATATGTATAAAACATTTTATAGTCTGCCTATATCCGCTGTTGTTTGGCTGACTCGTGTTCGTTCGATCCTCCGGCAAACCTCTCTTTCTTTTGGGCTCGTCGACTCTCTCTGTCTATATCCCTGAGAAAGGCAGGCAGATCCCATAGATGGCCGTGGGACGCGCTTCGGGCCCAAACTCCCACCTTATACACGATAGCAGATATGGTCATGTATGTATATGTATATATATATATATGTGTACTCGATCCTCGAGAAGGCGGTCGATAATGCTTATTAGATATTTCAACCGATATTCACTATTTCATCCTCACCCTCTCAATCTCTGGCTCTTCGAGTCACCCCGGATTGCCGAGATGAATACCGAGAGAAAAGGTAACCGAAGATTCATACCGGTCGGCGGAATAAAAAAAATGTCTTTGGATTTATCTCCTCCCGATGCAACTGATGTACACATTGATGAAAAAAGGAGTTGGAACTTGCAAATTGCTTTCTCCAAATTTTGTACGATGCTCAACGTTCTATTACCTCTGTACTACCTCTGTCAACTATCTCTGTTCAACTAGCTCTGTCAGTTTTGACTTTCTTCATCGAGGAAGCATTATGCATCGTGTGAAATTTGGAGGAAGCATTCTGCAAGTTTCAACTTGGAGCTTTTTCCCTCCTTTCTCTCGTATGTTGGTTAATTTTTTTGGGATTAAAGTTACTAAAACTTTTCCAAATATTCAATGTTTGCAAAAATAATTGCCTTTTTATGTATTAGATAGATATGTCCCAATTTGGGAAAATTAGAGCTATCAGATACATTTTTTTTAAATTCTAAATTAAAAAAAAAATCATCGTCATTTTTCGAACAATTCAAAATTTCGTAAAATCTAAACCCATTGAGAAATATTAATAAAAATTGTGGCAAAACGAGGGAATTTTGATGCTTGAACTGTGCGTGAAGTTTCAGGCCAGATCGGTCAATTTGTTTTCACATACATGTTCGACTTTTTCAGGTCCGCACACAAACATTTTTTTTGAATGTAATTTCTTGACATTTTGGTATATATTTTGCACCTATGTATATTGAAAAATGGGAAATAAAAATTTTCACCATCACAAAGCTTCCTTCACGAGAAAGCAATGATGATTCAACCGATCCAGTCGTACAAGTTCCATAACTAATCGAATTCAAGTGAAAAATTTAACCGCATCTCGACAACGATATGTCAACGAAAGGGTATTTTTTGCAGGGCATAAGAAACTCGAGTTTCAGGACAGAATCGATCAAATAAAATACACGACTAGGAAATCACAGAGGCCACACGAAACTACTCAAACTCTCCCTCCTTCTCTCTTATATCTCTCGCGTGATTTCGCGAGAACCACCCTCTCTCGTCAATTCACCCATTCTCCATTTTTTTTTCCTGTCTCAGCGTTGTGCACACCATAAAGTCTACTTATAGGCCGGTGTCCCCGAGGCAACTCGTGAAGATCGTGCTCGGAGCTTTCTTTCTTGAGCTCTGTGTGGCAAAATCGCTCTCGGTACACATATACAGTTACATATATATATGCACAGGCATTTGGCTGGCTGCTGCGCTTCGCTCTCTTCCTCTATATATAATATATATGGTATGTATAACGTCTATAGTTGTATGTGTATCCTCGTAACTCTGATCTAGCCAGAGTCGAAAGCTGTATAGCCCATGGCTCGCGGGGGCGTTCGCGAGCCCATGCTTGCGTTTGTGCTAGATGCAGAGCTACACAACCGCGAAAGAATATTGTACCTATAGGTTTAGCCCGCGCTCTGCATCTCGTAGCTCTCTGGTGCAGAGTGATGCTCATATGCTCTCTGGCATATTCACGAGAGCACAGAGTGCATTATGGAACGTAATGGGAGAGTGTAAGAGAGAGAGAGAGAGAGAGAGAGAGAGAGAGAGAGAGAGAGAAAGAGAGACACGCAGAAACAGAGCCTGTGGTGTGAATGGAGAGAAATCGAGGGAATGTAGTAGATAAGGAAAGAAGAAGAGAGAAAGAGAAGTTGGAAGAGTGAAAGGAGGAGAGAAGGAAGAGTAAAAAAAGTGAGGAAGAAAGAGATAAGTCGAAAAGAAGAAAGGAGATGAAGACAGAGAGAAAGGGAATGAAAGAGAGAGAAAAAAAAATACGAGCTCGTGGCTGCGCTGGTCCTCTTGGCCGTGCGCCTCCTCCTACTCCGCTCTTGCAGTGCACTCGCCGCCATCCGCCTCTCACTGCAATTAGGGAACTGCCTCGGGTACACCTCGCATTTATTGCAATGCAACCATGCTTCGAAGTGTGCGGTATATGCACTCCAGGGTATACCGACACGATTCTTACGATGAAACGGAGAGAGGTGCAGCATATATACGTGTATACACATATATATATATATATATATATATATATATCTATAACTATAACTATATATATATATAAATGCATACACGTAAGTACATCTATGGATCGGGTAAAGGTGCGATGGATTGTTTCAATACAATGGACGTTTTCGCGAGGATTCTCCATAATGTGTTATGTACCGCGCGATGCGGGAAAAAGGAGAACAGAAGATAGCCGGGAGTGAAGATTTCCTTCTCTCTGACATGGAGCACGCAGCGGCACGGAGTCTGTATAGCATACGATATGAAACTATAGGACGGGTGATAACTCGTGTGGATTTGGAGAACGAGAGAGAGAGAAAGAGAGACAAACGATGTGATTGGTCATTGCGATGATAGTGGAAAAAAAAAACATGTTTTCGAGTTTTTTCGTCCCAAAGTACTCGATATAGTCGAAAAGGTCGAAAATGTGTTATAACAATTAAAAATAGTGGCGGAGCTTATGAGATGAATTTTGAGCAGAGGCAAGGAATATATAGTCATGTGTATATGAAAAAAGGAATTTGTCGAAGCATCCTCTTATTTGCATAATTCGCATATTCAGGCATGAAAGTTAACATATATTTCTCGATGTTAAATTACAAACGAATGAATTTACTTTTTTTTTTTTTCATTTATTTTATAATGTCAACCCCGTGCAGTTCATAGAACCAAAACTGCACGAAAGAAACGCGGCGGCGAAGATCTCGAGATTTTCGAGAGATATTGCTCGAAGCTTAGCTTCAAAACGCGATCCTCAAGGAAACTCTCGAGGCGTCCGCGGAGTGTCTATAGAGAATCCCGCACTATAAGTCCCGCGAGGCAATGGCCCCTCGAACTTTTTCACTTTCTTTCTTCTTCTTGTTCATCATCTTAATATATATATTTTTTTTCGTTGCTGCTGCTGCTGCTGCTGCTTCATCGTTTCTTCGATCAGTTTCTCGAGAGTCGTTTCCTTCACTCTCGTGAAAAACGCTGACGTCTTCGTAACACATCGAGAGGAAACGACAGAAGCACGATGTAACTATCATTACTGACGAAATAGGAAGAAAAAAAAAACGACGTGAATGACGAAAAAAAAGACACACACACTTTCGACCAATAAAAAAGTGGTGGCTCTATTGAAAGTTATTTCAAGATGTTCTCGAGTTACAGAAAAATACGAGGATTTTTTCAATTCAATTTTGTATTATATTATGGATGAATCGAGTGAGGGAACCGCGCTGGGTAACGTAACGAAATGCGAATGCATTGATTCTTGTGATGCACGTGAGCGCGTGCAGTCCGAGAAAATCATGTTACACGAACGCGGTATATGAGAGAAGGTGGGAAGTAACTAAAATCTCATTCGAGAGACTCGATCTCTCTCTCTCTCTCTCTCTCTCTCTCTCTCTCTCTCTCTCTCTGTGTGTGTGTATGATGCGGTGTGTTCGACCATCATCCCTTGGGGCGATTTAACACTCAATATTTAAGTTTGCCCCAGCCCTCACGCTTCAACCTCTTGCGCTCCAGAGAACTAGTGTATTTTATATGACCGTATAACATCATATATATATACTCAACTGTTCATTTCTCATTGTTGTATATATCTCGTTGTTGTAAATGTATATCATCTTATAGATGCTCTGAACTCTGTTTTTCATGCTCGGCTCCATCATTCTCCTTTACCAGCGATCGGATTCACAAGATATACGTTTCGTTCTTGCCATGGACATATCGTATTATAATTTCCTGAGAATAAATAATACTCTCAGTGTTCCTACAATTTCGAATATTTTTGTTGTTTGGCATGAAAAACAAAATGGAAATCAGGTATTATGCGGTTGAAGATGCGGGCTTTTCCTAAATTTTCGAATATTCTCGAATCACAATTTTTATTCTATTGACTCTTTTTATATTATTTTAATGTGTAAGGACGGCCCAGATAGTGAACGCGTCCCAATTGTTGAACAATTC
Source organism: Rhorus exstirpatorius (assembly GCA_963564615.1). Classification (NCBI taxonomy): domain Eukaryota; kingdom Metazoa; phylum Arthropoda; class Insecta; order Hymenoptera; family Ichneumonidae; genus Rhorus; species Rhorus exstirpatorius. Next base: position 15,642,599 of record OY751316.1, on the reverse strand, counting down.
GGTACATATTTAATGATAGTTTACCTATTTCTTATCGGTACGTTGATTCAATACCCGCAAATAAAGGTTCAGTTTTAAACTTTCCGACTAGAAAAAGTTCAGACTTAGTTACTATTTTCGATATATTATGAATTTAGCTTTAAAAATCGGTACTTCCATGTAGTCCGTCATTAACTGGGACAACGAATTTAGGACGTGTCCGAAATGTTGATTGGTGTTCGATAACCTATACAATTTTCAGTTTTCTCCAATCCCCTTTAGAAATTTAGCGCAATGTATTGAATTTCTTTCATTTATTCATTAAATAAATGTAAATGGAACTGAGTAAATGTGAAATAAAAGTATAATAACAATTTTTTTTCGGATTGATTCCCGATTGTTCATTAACTGGGACTCTGTCGACTCATTATCTGGGCCAGCAAATATCGGCGGGTTTTCAGTAACTCGAACATCAAGCATGCATTTTAAATTTGCTTATTTATCCTGATTTTTCAAAGTTTTTACAAAAAATTCAATGTTATTAAACTCAGCATGAACGAAATTGTTGATGTGAAACCAATGTTTTTGGTTATCGTGCTCAGATATGATTGAAAAATGTAAAAAGAACGTGGATCCTCCGTTAAACGTTCACCTTATAGGCATACTTTTATATGTATGTACATATTGCGAAAACACATATAATACGCTATATGTCTATGAATACAACTATACTTCATTAATATTTCATTTCGTGCTTATCGTTTCCTCGTCGAGGCTCTTTTCTCTCTCTCTCTCTCTCTCTCTCTCTCTCGCTCTCGCTCTCTCTCTCTTTCTCCTTTCGTTGTGCGCAGAATGGCAAAGCCCGTGTGCACGGGGCATACCACTGATGCTCTACCACGTATAGCCCCGGGGCATCGTTACTGGGCTCTCTCTTTCTCGCTATCTCTGTGTAGTGCGAGGGAGAGAGCAAGGGGGCCTTGGTCCGGGCCCGTCCGCCCGTCGCCGGCGACCTGCCCGAGGGGCCTCTGGCATGCATTGTCTCGCTTTTGCCTCGGGGCATCATCCCTCCCGTGCCTCTCCGCCCCTCATTTTCGTTTCTCTCTTCATCTCGCTGTTCGCTTCTCTCATTCTTACGATCGCCGACGATCGCAGCTTCTCTCGCATCTCCTCTTCATCTTCTTCTTCTTCCTGGTAGCCTGTGTGAGCGTGTGTATATTTTCGTACACCAACGCGATCTCTGTACTCCTCTGCTACAATCCTCTGCCTCCTCCTCCTCCTGTTCCTCCTCCTCCTTCTCCTCCTTCTCCACCCACCGCCACTTCCCTCCCTCGCCACTTCTCGGCGACCGCAGTCGCGCTATCTCTCCCGACCGTTTCCGTACCCGCAGCGACCGAGCTCTCCCGCATCACAGCCTCCGGCGCTTTCCCCTCTCGACCTCTCCGCGCCGCCACCTTCACGTCCTCGTCCTCTGTTCTCGCTCTTGGGCTCTTTCCCTCCTATATGTAATGCTGATTCTGATACGCTTCGAGCTGAATTTCAGAAACTTCACTGTGCGAGAAAGAAAGATAACATCGTCGTGTTGTTCTTGTTTTTTTTTTTTTTTTTTTTTTCATGATACATTACATGAAAGAATTGATTGTACTTCGATTTTCGAGCAGAAAATAAAGTATAACAATAGTAAGGTATGGGTAACGTGATCTCAAATTTGGCATTCTTGACAAAGAAAGTTTTTCAGGATTACAAGTACAGAAAATGCGCCGATAGATACCAAGTAAAAGGATAAGATTAAGTAAAAGAAAAAAAAAAACATCGTAGAGATTTATTTTTTCTCGTCGATGTGCCTGGAATTCGTTTGATTGATAAACAAATTTAGCAAGAAGAACAAAATCAAAGTTTCCGGTGATGTATAAGTTGACGAGTTAACATGCAAAATGTTTAGTATACAGCATATGTCCTTCGTTCGATGAAAAAATGTAGGTCCAAAGAAGGGTCAAAATGTCCCCTCGAGACTCTCAACCTCGTCCCTTTCTCGTCGTTCTCCAGTCCTCGGGATCGCTCCTTTCGAGGAAGCCCGAGGGCACCGAAATGGCTGTACCTCGTACACGTTTGCCTGCATTGCTCCAGGCAAACTGTTCCCTTCAGTCCTCTACCTTCTCTCTCTCTCTCTCTCTTTTTCTCGTTCTCTGAATCCTCCGCACCCCCCCCCCCCCAATCGTCTTTCCTCATTTCACGTCCTCAGGCTTTTCTATCCTTCGACGAGACTCTTCATCCCGCGCACTCTTCGTTGCATCTCATTCCTCGCTTCGTTTTTTCTTTCATCTTCATCCTCATCTTCTTCTTCTTCTTCTTTTTTTTGTCGCTGACTCGCAAGGTTCTTAGCTCGTGGCTTCAAGGTTTTTACTTGCATCTCAGGTAACTTTATATTTTTCATCCTTTTTGTGTAATTATGCGTTTTTCTTTCTCTATTCTTCTTCGCTCATTCCCATTTTCCGCAGCATCTATCTTCCTTTATCCTGCGTACTTTTCTTTGCATCATATCATGTGTGTATTTCATCGATATTTACAAAAAAAAAAAAATGGGAAAATCGTCGTACACATCACGTACGCGAATATTTCACGAATGAAGGGGGTACGATCACTTCTGCGGGCGGGGAGTTAGCGGAAACGTTGGCGCGGGTGAGCGCGGCGAGCGAGGGGCACGCATGAAACAAGAGAGACTCGGAGTTCTGACCATTTTAAACCGGAAAATTAAAACTTTTTTGTGATGTAGTGCTTGAATTACACGGTGAAGAGTAATTTTTCAATTTTTTACAATATCTATTATATCTGATCTATCAAATTTCAGTTTTCCAACGGGTGTAGTTGGATGCGTGAGCAGCAAAACCGTAATCACCGCACTTCTGGTTGATCGTCTCCATAAGACGACGTGCTTTAGTAACTCAAACTGCTCGACCCTTGCAATTTTATCACGAAAAAACTAAACCGTCAATACTGCTAAAATTTTGGCAATAAGCGCATAAAGTATTCGTCAAAAACATATAAAAAATTCAATTCCGAAAGTTGGATTCGTAGCAATGATCGTACCTCCTCAAGGGATTTTATACATAATTTTTTGAGTCAAAAAAACTGTTCGAATGAGAGGATCATAAATTCTTTTTTTTTTGGCTCACAATTATTCTTATCGGAAATAGTTCGTAATTTGTAGGAAGTGGTCTCTTACATCTAAAGGTATTTTAGAGACGGTAGAGTAGTAAAAAAAAAGCGGTTGCTATTGGCGATGGTCAAATGTTAATCGGATTAGCATAGAAATCCTCGTATATGGAAAATTTGTATGTTCGTATATAAAGCGGTACATGCTTTCCTTCGATCTCCATATATAATCTCTGCATCGTAAATTTATAAAGTGGAGGAGAGGCGTTCGTCTCGTTCTATTATCGTTCGTCTCCTCCACCTCGTTATACTGTATCGACAGACGAGAAAGAAAGGTAGAGAGAGAGAGAGAGAGAGAGAGAGAGAGAGAGAGAGGAAGACTTGTCGTCAACCGTGTCTAGCGATGATGATGTTGCACACGGTTTCCTTTTGGTCTTCGGGTAAATTTTCATCTCGGTAATCTTCATAAAAAGTGAGAGGATGAGCGAGACCGTGGGGAAGTTTTCTTTTATATTTGTACGAAGAGGATTGAAGGAGGAAAATTTTGCGGGGAGGGGAGGGGGTTTAGTTTTTAGACGAACATTAGTTCAGTGTTTCGTGCGTGCCCTCCGGTTACTCTATTTATTCGTAATTTAAAACAATATTGTATGATAACATTTTCCAAAAATTTTGAATGGAATATACGATAAATTTACAAAAAATTTTAAATCATATTGCTGCCTCATTGAGAAAGCACTGTTTCCGTGGAAAGTAGAAAACATGAAAATATTAAAGCAACAAGGTTTAAAAGGTTTCATTTTCATCATATTCTTGCAAGAACAACACACCGGGAGAAAAATATGGTGAAAATAGTGATAGAAATAAACTTATGATCTCCGCGACAATTATTGTGGTTCTGCGAACGATAATTTAGATATTCGAATCCTAAAAACGATACATTGAACCTTCCAAATAGTTGCAGAGACCATAAAATATTTCCATCCCTTATTTATCTAGCTATATAAATTTCAGAAATTTTTCCCAATGCAGGATTGATAAACAGATTTGCATGGTCATGTGATTAATTCAGGGAAAATGAGATCTTTTCGTAATTTATTTTGAATTGTTTTGCTTTTAGTTTAAAGAGCATTTAATAAAAAAATAAAATTCGAATAAAAAAAAATCGTTTGTTTGAAAATATAAAAATATAATTTTCTCTGATTCTACGGTGTTTGCTAAAATCGGATAAATGCATATATAGACGGAATTCGTGATTGATGGGACTTAGAGAGAATTTTCTGACTCCAGCGGGCTCTGATCAATCAGAGAAAATTATTTTCAAAGATATTTTTAAACAAAAGATTTTTTGTTCATCTCTAATTTTATTTATTTGATTTTAGTTTTTACTGCACTAATTTGTAGTTCTGTAATTATCATAATTACATAAAGTACGAGTTAAATATCCTGTATACATATGTATATGGATACAGAGTTTGATTGAATGACGTCGTAACGTCATTATCAATCAAGATAGATCCAGTCACTTGGATCAAGTGTCCCCCAGAGGACGTTTAGTTTACCTCACCTTGGACGCGACGCTTTCAAATTGATCTATTGAGTCATAACAAGTGCGTACACAGCCTCGGGCAGACAAGTTGCCTCGCGCCATGTCCAGACGCTTCGAATCTAACATACGCTCGAAGGAAAATACACGATAACGACGATGTAATCTATCTCGACGGTTTATTATTAAAATGAAGGAGGTAAAAAAAACTTGACGTTTGTTTAGTTTTAGCCAAAATTTATTTCATACGAAACTATGCAAGTATGTGCCCAATCTCTCATGCCTAATTTAACTATGAAATGGGAAATACGTTGCTTGTATATAAAGTCTTCATGAAGAGACTGACTTTATTAGTTGCTGTTAACGAACGATACATTATGACTGAGGGAAAATATTTATTTCATTTTCTAGCCATTTTTTCGTTTGGTAATTTCGTTACCAGTTTGAATTTCTTTTCTTCATTGAACCAGGACACAGCACTTTTTGGGCTTGAGACAATCGTTGGATCTTCGTATGAGCCTCTCGTTGCAATCATCCATGCACTCTCCGCCGTGGTGTTGACAGAGAGTTCGGAATTCAGTTTTTACTAAAAAAAAAAAATCGGGATGGAAAGAAAAATTAAAACCAATTTTCATATCCCTGAGACAGTTTTATAATAGCCAACAAGCTGGTCTTTTCTAATAATTCTTTTTTTAATAGAAATCAATCTGGTCCAAGCCCGTCAAACGAAAGTAAAGTTCTGGGGACTCAAAATATTGATGTTGGTGCGGGTTTAAAAAAAAGTGAGCTAAAAGTAGAATTTTTTTCTCTTCGTCTAACGTTAAAAGTCCCTATCCGATAGCAGGAAGTTTCGGCTTGTAATTATTTTCACAAAGTTCTCGTCGAGAGGTCGATGATTCGATGTAAAAACCCAAATAATGGAAAAACATTAACTTTTTTTTCTCGTTTTGTAAAATTGCGTAAGTTCAAATCCATCGAGCTATACAATAATCTACTATATACATTGATATGTGTGTTGGAGCATATCAAATTTTCGAATGAAAGTCTTTGTCGGCTTTGACGTGTCTGTAAATCATAACTTCCTGGCTAATTGATCCGACTTGCGTAAATTTATTATCTCTCGTCAAACTTTTCAATAGCGAGTTATTTTACACGAAATCGCGAGGATGATAATCATGGTGCCGTAGGTGGGATATTAAATTTCACGGTATTGTATTCTCCTAATGGGGGTTCCTTTCTTCACGGATGTTTGGGAATAACAATGCAAAAACTTTCTATAGGTAGATCTCCCATCCCAACGCTATTGTCTGCCTGTTTTTTATTTTTTATTTTTCCCAAATTACGACATAGTTATAAGTCGTAAAACGTATATTTGTGCTTGAAAAAAAGTACGTGATACTCATAATAATTATTGTTATCATTGACAATACTCACCGAGTGAACAGCAGGTCTCTTTAGGATTGTCGCATTTGAGGCTCTTGGTAGGCAGTATTTCACACTTTTTGGATGACATACAGTTGCCTGGTCGACATTTTTCTTCAGATTGCGCGTGTGTTCCTGAAATAATATTTAACAGACAGAAGCGACTATAAATATCGTTTAATTAACAACGAACGAAAAAAAATGTCTGAATAAATTCTAGCACCGATTTAAAGGGGATTAAAAATATTAAAAAAAAAAAAAAAATTCATTGCTTCAATCGAATTCTTCTGAAAATATCTGCATTCTCGAATTCTTCAAATTTTCGATTAATTTCTTTAATTTTAATTCGGTTTTCCATTCATACTAGGGAGGTTTGGTTTTCTTGAATACAATTTTACGTATTTGCTGGAAAAAAAATTAATGGTTTGCGTTCGAAAAAGAACGAGGCGGTTGAAAAAGTGGAACGATATAGTGTAAAATAACGAATGAAAATCATAGTGAGCTGACAACGAATTTCCTATACAACGTCCAAATTGGTTTGACATGAAGTCTGAAATTGATGTTTAAGGAGGGTCGAGTGCAAATGCGTTTTTCATGAGAATTTGTTGAAATTTATAGTGAACGAAGAGAATGCTAGTATCCAACTTCTCGTTAAATTTGAAGCAGATTTACCGTTCCTAACTCGAGATATTCAATGTTAAAGTTAACAACCATTACGTGTAGAACATATAGCAAGCATTGCTGTACCCTGATACAAGCACGGTTTTTTAAATATTACAACTAAACGCGTCACCAGATTTTGATAAAAAAAATTGTAAACGGTAGAAGACTATTATTCACATATTAGGAAAAAAGAACAAAATTATTTACCGTTTCGTTTACGAACGACGATCACGAAAAGAATGCAATATGAATGAAAATGTGACGCATATACAGATATAGTAGCTGCATATTCTATGGTGTTAATGTATCTGAATATGCACGGTTCTATGTGCAACAGTCATTTCTGTGCAGACTCAATCAAAACCGTAAATAAGTTCCAAACTGACTTGAAATTTTACAGAGACTTAGTTCAAATGTTCAATTACGCACTGCGCAAATTTCAAATTTTTTTCATAAGACGTTATTTTCTTCTAAACAACCTTAAAGTGCTGCGTGCGCGCGGAAAAGGGATTGTAAGTTGTTCAAGGTTCTGAATTTATGCAGGATGCATCCTGAGGATATTGCCGACAATATGCACAAATTAGTTTGCTTATGTAAACAGGTCATCTGCGCTCGTTGACTTAGAAATTCCGTCTAATTTCACGATCTGCCATAAGAAACTGTGCTAAATAGCCCAAATTTAAACGTTTTTTTTTCTCGAAAACGGTGTAGCAGAACCAACGGATACTTTGGGGTTAAACTTTTTGTGGACATATCTATCTATAAAAAAAAATCAGTACCTCTATATACAGATATCAATGTCGCACTCGACCCTCCTTAAAACGGCAAGCGAAATTCGTTCGTCTGACAGGATACGGGATTTATCCACTTTCTCAGGTTCGCGCAAGATTAACGATGGTACGCGGGCGCGTCGATCGACATTTGCGGAATTCTATCTGAATTTTCTACTCGTCCATATGATAATTTAAATTTCCGCATGCCCCGTACTGTCAGCAAACAAAAAGGCCGCAACTCAAATCACTCACTCCCAAAGGGGTCGAGTCCAAAATTTTTATATTTTAAACTTCTAACAAGTTTCAGGCTTGCAGGCGTGGACCAAATTCGCTTCGAAACGTTTCATTTCGTTTTGAAGTCTTAAACTGTGTAATTGCATGAGAATTTTTATGAAATTTCGTGTTATGCCTGATTTCGTAATTTGTCATCGATAAATGTTTATATAAATATATTTGCGAGTTACATTCGGAAGATATCGAATATGAAACTTTCGATCGATCAATATGCGTGTATGGCTAGAAAAAATTCCAGACTCTCTCCACCTAACACTTTCCGCAACGCATACCGATATTCCCGGATATCGTTTTACATCACAGGTCATTGAGCTTCGCATCGATCAATAATTATCAGATTTATTAGTGATCGAAAATTATTTATTAAAATAAATAACCCAGATAATAAGAAATCATCAATCTACTTTTGACAGTAAGAACGTATCACTTCTTCTGATTATTAAAAAAAAATGATTGAACGATGAATACAAATATCAAAATTTTAGGCTTTATAATAGCCTATCTATTGGAAAAATTAATAAAAAATCAATTTATCAATAAAAAAATAAAAATTAGTAAAAAAATTAAGTCCGATAAGCATTTTTTAAAAAGTGATTAGGGATACTAGCTATTCGAGTTAATTAGTTTAATAAAAAAAAAGGGTTACCCTGAGACGTGAATGAGACACAAAAGAGGCTTACCTTGCGCGTGAAGAAGAGCGACGAGGGCGAGAATTAGTAGACCGAAGTCGAGCGATAAAGCGACGAAGCGCATTTTTTAGTATTAGCTCTACGTCGATGTTACCAGTGACAGTCGTTACGATTCAATGTTCTCACTTTCCCGCATCGCTACTCTTATATATAAATGTACGCGTCCGGCGTTTATACAAGACACCGCATATTTTATTTATTTTTCTCTGCGCCTATGCTTTTTAACACTTGCCCGTTTCAATCGATGTTCATTTGTGTACCCAAAAGCGATATGGGTATACGAGTATTGCAATACATACATATATGTATTTCACTTTCATACAGAGATACGAGCTATACATGTATAAATGTATGTGTTCATGTATGTATTCATTATATACACGTACTACATAGACGGCTTGACATATCGTGTTGTGAATTTCATTATTATCTCTTGAACGGCTGTGTACACATATACATACGTCCCGGCCACATACATCACAGATCGGATACACTATTTACAAGATTGTCGAGTACGATTCCACGATTCGTATATTTGTCATACAGTGTAAGATTTCCGATGTCTCTCATCCTCAAATAAGGGACATCCCGTAATGGGTTTGGGGTCGTAACATGAATGCAAAATATTGTTTTTTTTTTCATTACATGAAATCATTCTTTGAAACCTATTAGAATTTTCCATTAAGACAGAAATGATAATTATTATGTGTAAATATATTTTTTTTCAACTTAAAAAACAACGAATTTTTGCTTCGCGCGTAAACGACTATAGTGCTGTACGCTTATTGGCTAGTGCTGAAGAACCAACTGTCATGGCGGTTCGATTCAGTGGCGGTTTCCACTGATATGTGGCGTAGTGTGTATCTTCAGGGTGCCAGGCTCTGCGAACCACTGCCCGAGGCCTCACCTGATTGGCTAGTTCTGTCGCTCGCTATCCAAGGCCACTAATCAGGCGCTTCAAACGTATCAAAGTTTTGAACTTTTTTAAAAAATAAAATGAAATATTTATAAATTATTTTCCACTATCAGGTTAGCTTAATTTGGTGACATATTATTTAAACATAATCCTTTCAAAAATCATGTTACAACCCCATTTCTTTTATTCGAACGAAATGTATTGGCAATGACTTTATGACGATCGAATTATCAAAAAAAAATAAATAAATATATAATCTTCTTTCAATAATCAAGAATAACCCGAGGCAATTGTTACTTCAGGCGAGACTGGTGGTAATCGCAAAAACAAATGGTTTAACCGCGAGAAACAATTTAATGATCAGCCTCCGAAGGCTCTTGAAAGTCAGCCATTATTGGAATCGCTCCTAGCAATTGTCTGAGTGACAAATTTCAGATACGTTCATAGAAATTTTTAAAAATAATTATTCACTTGGCACTCTTAATGGCAATGATGGGAATATTTTTTTAAGGTATCAAGAATGTCAAAGAATGCGTACAAGGCTGAACGCGGAAGTCTTCCATAGCGATCGCCAAAGAAACAGAGTTAGACGCTTACTCTCCAGTCTTGAATATGACAAATTAACTTCAATTTGGAAAATTAACATTTTTGTTTTACGATTATTTTCTTGTCTTATCGGCCGAAACGAATCGCTTATAACTTCCTAGTAACTATAACGTATTGCTCACATGAAAAGGACAAAGTAGGAAAAAAAAATGGCTCGATTCATTTGATTTTTGTAAATAATATACGCACAGATTTCGTTAGGCTTAGTTCAGGCCAAAAGATGTGTACACACGCGAGACTAATCACATCGCAGCTACGAGGCAATGAGTCACGGTTATATATGACACTAAAAAGCAATTCTATCGTAACCCGCTCAAGCCTTTACATATTTTTTCTCGTACGCTTAAGAGATAACGTACGCGTTATTTTTTCTATACGCAAGACCGTCATGTGATCGTAAGACTATTTTTAATCTATGGAATTTTTAAGAGCCGTATAATTTGTGAAATAAAGAGAAAAAGAATTCGCATCTTTTGATAGAGACTGCTCTTGTACTCTGGTTTTTTTTTTTCACGAATTCCTGGACCAATTATGGGTGAAGAATTTTTCGAAAATTTTGTACAAAAAATAGACCTACTTTGCAGTTACTGAATTTCCTCAGTCGAGGTTAATTGATCGTTGAGGCAAGCCAGGGATTTCTTTGGAATTTATTTCAAAAACGATTATTCTGATCAGACATGCATATAAAAAAAATCTTATCAACTCTCTGTGCTGTATTTTCAAGAAAATAATTATCCCGACTAATATCTCGATTCTTGCAAGCTCTTGTATTACCTCTTTTATTTATAATTATATCGTCAAATGAGTTTTGCCCCGTCGTCCGTGTAAAGCAAATGCGAATAAATTGAATTTACATTGCGAGGATACGCGACGAGATTAATATTACCGGCGAGACTCCCAGAGAAAACATACTGACTCTCGTCTCTTGATATTTCATTATTATTATTTTTCACAATGTTTTCTCATTTTTCATGCGTTTGTGAAATCCAGAAGTCTCGACGCGATGAGCACTTGGAAATTTTTCATCGATATACCGTTCTTTTTTTTACACTCGCGTTCTTCAAATTTTCAATGAGAACATGTCAAAGTACGAAGAAGAAAATTAAAAAGAAAATGTCAAGACGACATTTGATGAATGATATTTTATTAACTGTACGTATATAGATAGAGCTTTTATCGATTTGTCTAGAGAACAAATTCAGGGATGCTGGCGTGAAAAACTTCCAAGACAACTTTCGGACACTTTTTTATTTATTGAGACAAGAATATTTTATTATCATCTCTCGTTGTATCCTCGATGTTTTGCTTCCGTAATGAATTTTGAATCGTTAAAGCACATAGGCTGACTCTCTCGGGGACTCGTGAATTCAGTAATACCCTGTAATGTCTAGTACGAAGTATTTTCTCTAAGCTCAGCTACGTTTTTCCGCGCGAATGTCATAAAAACAAAATTTCAAAACTGTCGTAATAAATCCGTAGTCTTAACGAAATGTTTAACAGCAAATATGAAAAAAAAACAAGATTATAACAATGAAAGAAAAATTCCAAGGATATTCAATTTCCTCATTTTATTCACCTATCAATATGATCTTTCGAATATTCATTATGCTCCACTATACATGATTGCAATATTTAACAATCGTTCAATCGAATCAAAGTTGAAAATTTCATTGCATTATTGAAAGAGATTTTTGCGATCAGACAGATCCTACTCTGCGTGTGAGAGCGAAAGTTTTTCCTTATTCGATGAAAATTTTTCTCGTCGTTCAAAACCATAAATTGTCCTCTGTGTCTTCTCAATGTGTACTCGCTGAATGATGCGACAGAAACCGAGCGAGGATCCAGAAGAAAACGCAAACTCGCACGGTTGTGTGTCTCGTCGGTGCAAAGAGTCAGAGGTCGATTTCACAGGCTCGTCTTTTTTTTTTTTTTCTTATTTCTTCTCGTTTCGATCGATACTCGTTCTTTCGATGCTTGTAGCATAATCCGGGTGATGTTTCGCCGCGGCTTGCTCCAATCTCCGTAAGTGTTCAAAAGTGAGTTTACCGAAGAGCATCAGGGAGAGCGCAGCACACGAATCGAGAAGTGGAGAGAACGATCGAGAATAGCCCGAAGGTAAAAGCAAGATCTTGCGAACATTTCGTTCGATCTCTCGGCAAACTCTCGTGAGAGAAAAAGGTGAAAGAGAAAGATCAGAGCCTGCGAGAAATGCTAATGGCGAATTTACTGTGCAGGTAGATAAAGAGAGAGATAGACAGAGAAAGAGAGAGAGAGAGAGAGAGAGAGAGTTGATATGAAGAGATGAGAGCATGAAAAAGAGAGAATCGAAGAACTGAAGAGATCGCCATTTTCCCATGAAAATTCCGAAACCAATTGCCGAGACGACGCTCTTTCAATCTGTTCACTTTTTTCAAGATACTTTACAAGATACACACAGGTGTGTATCGTATCGAGAAACGTGACCGCATCTTTACGTCAAGTAATTATATAGATATACTGCGGGGATCGCGTTCTTCTGCTACGATCTAATATTTGTTCAGGTAGGCAAACACAGAAATGCGTAACTTTTATTATTTTGTCGGAAAATTACACGATACTTATTATATTCTCTAATTGATTTGCGTTCGCACATTTTTAGCCAATTGTAATTTTGACCCACGCAGTGATTTCACCTGATAAGCAGAATCACTTGCGTCCATTACTCGGATGGGTGACCCCCTGGCCGTGCACTGACAGACATATCGATCAGTAAGCACGATTTCAATTTTCCAAGGCTTTCACTGCAAATCCAAGTGTGTAGTTTTTACACACTTATGTGTGTAATTTCTTGTAGTCACTTTTTACTCACTTTCACGTGTGTAATTCTACAAAATAACACACTTAAAGTGTATACTTAAACACACACACTTTAAGTGTGTTATTTTGTAGAATTACACACTTTAAGTGTGTTATTTTGTAGAATTACACACTTTAAGTGTGTTATTTTGTAGAATTACACACGTGAAAGTGAGTAAAAAGTGACTACAAGAAATTACACACATAAGTGTGTAGTCCACAGAACATTCTGGATATAAGGGTAGCGTCATACGTTTACTCAGTCAAAAGTTATTGCGCTTTGAAAATGGAGATTCCGGAAGGTCATTTTCGTCATATTTTGCTTTTTTACTTCTGAAAAGGGAAAAATGCAGTGCAGGCTCATCAAAAATTGTGTGGTGTTTATGGTGATGGGTGCTTAAGTGAACGCCAGTGTCAGAATTGGTTTGCTCATTTTCGTTTTGGAAATTTAAATGTTAAAGATGAACCTCGCCCTGGCCGGCCAATCGTTGAAAAAGTCGATGAAATTCTTAAAAAAAAATCAAGGTGGACCAATATATTTCATCTCGCGACATCGCTACGGAACTAAACATCGACCATAAAACAGTTTTGAACCATTTACATAAGACTGGATACCAAAAGAAGCTCGATACTTGGGTTCCACATGAATTATAAGAGTGAAAAATTTAATGGACCGAGTTTCCATTTGTGAATCGCTGCTGAAACGATACGAAATCGAGCCATTTTTTAAACGAATGATTACGGGCGATAAAAAGTGGATCACGTACGACAATAATGTGCGAAAAAGATCGTGGTCGAAGCCCGGAGAAGCTTCACAATCGGTTGCAAATCCCGTATTGACGCCAAGGAAGGTGATGCTGACTGTTCGGTGAGATTGGAAAGGAATTGTTCATCATGAGCTACTCGAACCGGGCTAAGCCATTAATTCGACTCTCTATACTGTCAACATCTAATGCGGTTGAAGCAGGCGATTTAAAAAAAAAAAACGGCCAGAATTGATCAATAGGATAGGCATTGTCTTCCATCACGGCAACGCTAGACCACACATACACATATCTTTAGTGAGTCGGCAAAAATTGAGAGAGCTTGGCTGGGAAGTTTTGATGCATCCACCGTATAGCCTGGACCTTGTCCCGTCCGACTACCATTTATTTCGGTCTCCGCAGAACTCTCTTAATAGGTGTAAAGCTGGCTTCAAAAGAGGCTTGTGAAAATCACTTGTTTCAGTTTTTCGCCCAGAAATCTCAGAAGTTCTACAGTGACGGAATTATGGTTCTACCGGAAAAGTGGCAAAAGTTCATCGATCAAAACGGCACATATATTATCATTGATTAGTGTTTGAAATTTATATGAACAAATTCGCTTTGAAAAAGATGAAAAAAAACTGAAATTACTTTTTCCCCAACCATATATGTATATCGTTATCAGTCGTCCTTCCTCGTGATTTAAATCCTATTTTTTTTCTTCATAATGTACAATTCTCGTGGTACAATCGATCACTGGTACAAATCCTCACCGATAACATGAAAATCGTTATTTTATTTTACTGTTGATTCAACAGTTTTTGACAGTTCAACAGTTCATATTCAAGAGACGAAAAAAAAAAAAAAAAGGATGCATCGTAGGGTGAAGATAATACCAGCGACCACACTGATAATATAGTTAATCTATCATTCGATATTTACAGGTCTGCAGATTTAATTAATAAATATTATGTACGGTATATATATATAGATATATATATGCTATTAATTTACGTATGGCATATTATGTATAATCATACCTCTGTCACTCACTCGATATTAACATTAACAATACTGTACATAGATTGTGCTTTTATATTCATTTATGGATATATCGTATATACACGCACACACAAATGTATGGATATGTATCAGGGTATGTTTTGGTTTCAGTTTTTTTTTTTTTTTTTTTTTCGTTTTCCACCCCCTAAGAATTCGACCATGCGAAGTATCTCGCGAAATGGTATCGAGGAAAATTAAATTTAAGAGGTGCCTCGTTCGACGTTTTTCCACGAGGCTCAGACTCGATTACCAGCGATCCTCTTTCGCGAGGAAAAAAAATATATATGTATATAATGCATATTCAATAAAATGGGATTTACGTCTCTTTGAATTTCGAAGACGTCGAAGCGACAGTCATTGAGCTGCGAGAGGTTTTTTTTTAGCTCGAAATCGATATTTTTCGAGGGTGGGATTCGAAAAAGTAAAAAAAAAAAAAAAAAAACAGATTCTATATAATTTACATATACTATTGCAATTAATTGTTTTTCACTCATTCCTCGTAGAAATTGCGCGCGACTGAACTAACTAGAACTTTCGCAAAACAGCTGGCTGCTTGGCAGTTATTTTTGTTCGCGGAGCCAAAAAATCTACTGATTGAATTTTTCTTTCTTCATATTCAAGAAAAAAAAATCATTTCGTGTAATTGTAATTAGGTAAACAAATTTCTAAAAAAAAAAAAAATTCAATAGCTTTCGAGCAATTTTGATTAGCGACAAAAAAAATTACGATTACTCCGAATGATTTTTAATAATAAAAAAAAAAAATATATATATATAATCCGAGTAATTTTAATTAATTTAGCAATTGTAATTAGCCACGAAAAAAAATTATGTTACTTGGAATAATTTTGAGGAACGAATTTTTGTTTTTTTCAATCACTCGGACTAATTGCAATGAAAATGGTAATTAATTGCTCGTGTGATTTTTGCTGTCCAGCTCTTAGGGCAAGTACATCGTTAATTCAGCGAGAACACACGGTGTATATACGTGGAATATATAGTCTTTTTTTTTTTTTAACCTCATTCTCGTTAGACTTTTATTTTTTCATTTATTTCTTTTTTCCTTAACGGCTAACGATTGTACATCCTCCGAATCTTTCTAGATATTTATCTGATATATCGATTTTTCCTCGCACTCTTCAATGTGATACTTTTTTTTTCTCGCGATCGTGTTCATTTTCGTTTATTTTCTTTTTTTCATTCGATTTTATCCTTAATTCTATCAATTATCAGTAGAGTGTCACTTTCGATGGGATAATATAATAGCCCAGTCGGGTTAGACAAAAAAAAGGCTGAAACTGCAAAAATTACCTTCAGAAATTTTATTGTTCTAGCCTTTAAGGGTGATCACTGGTAGTCTAAATTCAAAATGGCGATCAGATTTCGCCGTTGCGTTAGCCGCAATTTTGAATTAAAGGGGAAATTGTTTTTGCTAAATAGCACGGTTACTTTCAACTTTTCGAAAAAAATTATAAGGACCAAAGCTGTTGTAAATTTACTTCTCTACAACTTCAGTTATTACAATTTTTAGCGTACGATCGATATTTTTTGAGTTTGACGTAAAAAAAGTGGTAAAGTGGAATTATTGGATTGTCTCGTTTATTATGAATTTTAGCATAATGATAAATGAGAAGAAAGTTGTAGAAAATTGAATTTTCAATAGTTTTGGTCTCTATGATTCTTCTTGTAGATTCAATATTTAAGGTCCTACGCTTGTGGCAAAGGCACAAAGAGTTTTTTTTTCTTTTTTTTTTCTTATAAGGTTTCGAAGAGCGGATATTTTCTTTTGCGACACGTCATCATCGGAACTACTTGATTTTTCTTTTTTCGACGATGGCCCTGCCACATCAACATCTGTCGGTGTTCGATGTTGATTCGGCAGGACTGTCAATGACACCGTCATATTTCTCGTCATCAAGCGGCTCCCGAATTTCCGCAACATTATCACACGTCTCTCCACTGTAGTTTTTGCATAAAACAGTAGATTTGAGTGTAGGACCTTAAATATTGGATCTAGGAAAAAAATCGTATGAACCAAAATTGTTGAAAATTTTATTTTCTTCAATTTTTTATTCGAGAATCATTGTCTTAAAGTTGATAATAAGCGAGATAATGCGATAATTATAATTTGTGCTTTTTTTTTACGTTTAACCAAACAAATATAGATCGTACGGTAAAAATTATAGGAGTTGTGAAAAATTTGTTGTTAGCAAGTTGTTAAAAATTTAATTTACAGCAACTTTGGTGTATATAATTTTTTTCGAAAAGTTGATAATAACTGAGTTATTTAGAAAAAAACGATTCATCCCAGAACATTTGAGTGTAGGACCTTGAATATTGGATCTAGGAAAAATATTGTATCAACCAAAATTGTTGAGAATTTTATTTTCTTTAACTTTGTTTTCGCGTATCATTGTCCTAAAGTTGATAACAAGCGAGATAATGTGATAATTATAATTTGTGCTTTTTTTACGTTTAACTAAAAAAATATCGATCGTACGGTAAAAATTGTAAGAACCGAAGTTGTAGAAAATTGAATTTACCAAAACTTTAGTATTCATAATTTTTTTCGAAAAGTTTAAAATAACCGAGTTATTTAGCAAAAACGATACACCCTTGAATTGAAATTGGCGGCTAACGCAACGGTGGAATCTGGTCGATATTTTGAATTAAGACTACCAGCAACGACCCCTCCTAAAGGTTGGAGCAATAAAATTTTTGAAGAAAGTTTTTGCAATTTCAAATGTCTAACCCGACTGGGCTATAACGGGAGGAGAGGAATGTGGGAGAAGGACGAAGGGTGAGAGAGAGAGAGAGAGAGAGAGATATGGTCGAGGTGTTTATTTTATTTATTAATATTAATATTATTATTATTTTTATATCACAGTCGTGCAGGAGACGATTATGCCGTGGGACGATAATCGGCGATAACGTTTTTCATGAAGTTAACGATATCCTTGAAACTCGGCCTCGTCGTTTCGTCTCTCTTCCAGCAGGAGCACATGACGCGGTAAATCTCGTCCGGACACATTGTTGGCTTTGGCAGTAAAACCTCAAAAAGTGTCAGGAAAAACAATGAGAAACATTTTTTTTTTTCAGATGATTTGGCAATTTTTTTTTTTTTTTGATCATTCGCGTGATAATATTTTTAAAGTTGATAATATTTTTTACGGTTGGACGGCAAAAATTGATCGAGCAAAAATCATTTTTCTTAAATTAAAATTGTTTGAATTGTTATAAAAAAAAAAATTAATCAAACCAATCGAAGTAATTGCAATTAAAAAAAAAATCGATTGCAAAAATTACTTCAAGTTATTCATAATCGATGATTTTTCTTTCGAGGTCTTAAAAAATATCTCGATATTTTAATTGCCAAAAATATTAAGGATCCTTTCATAGCGAATCACATTAAACCTGTATAATTGTTGTCGATTCGAAAAAAAAAAAAAAAAAATCAAAGACCATTTTTTCCAACTCCCAAATAACAAATGAAAAAAAGTCGATTGATAAAATCAATTTAATCTTACCTGCAATTCTCCACCGTAATACATGACCTCGGCATTCTGTATGACTTGCTCATTCGTGAGATGTTGAAATGGTTTTTCACGCGCCAGGCACATCACTTCCCACAGCGTAACGGCAAAGGACCAAACGCTACTCGCACACGTGTACCTATCCTGAAAAGAAGAAGAAGAAGAAGAAGAAGAAAAAGAAACATTCATATCCAATTTTTCATAATGAAATATTCGTGGTCAAAGGAACAAAGCAATCGAAATAATAATATTAATATAGATAATTCATGCGCTTTGACGTATTTTTACGTACGAGGAGTATACTTTCCCACGGCAGCCATCTAATTGGCGCCGGTGGTCTGCCACCTATGTCACTGTAATCCTTCTTGTAAAGGTCGCTGCACATTGCAATGTCCGTCACTTTCACGCTGTAGCAACGTCCAACGAGACAATTTCTCGCTGCTAGATCCTTGTGAACGAGATTCTTCGATTCGAGAAATCTCATGCCCGAAGCTATCTGCGCACCCATGTAGAGCAGGCAGTTTTGACTGAAAATTGACGAGAAAAAAACGAAAAAAAAAAAAAAGTACAAAATGAATGAGCAAGATTAAAATTATTTTCAAATAACAGAATTATCGTAATTCTTTTGAACGCATCTTGTCTTTTGTTGCGCTCAAAGGTTTGCGCTCAAAGCTTTGTAAAGGTTTTAATTGCGAAAATCAAGTTTGATATTTATTTGTCAATGTAATTTACCATTATGGAAAAAAATGCGTGAAAATATATTTTTCATATCGATAGATCGATAAATCGATAGATCGATAAATCGATAGATCGATAAATCGATAGATCGATAAATCGATAGATCGATAGATCGATAGATCGATAAATCGATAGATCGATAAATCGATAGATCGATAAATCGATAGATCGATAAATCGATAGATCGATAAATCGATAGATCGATAAATCGATAGATCGATAAATCGATAGATCGATAAATCGATAGATCGATAAATCGATAGATCGATAAATCGATAGATCGATAAATCGATAGATCGATAAATCGATAGATCGATAAATCGATAGATCGATAAATCGATAGATCGATAAATCGATAGATCGATAAATCGATAGATCGATAAATCGATAGATCGATAAATCGATAGATCGATAAATCGATAGATCTATAAATCTATAGATCGATAAATCGATAGATCGATAGCTCGATAAATCGATAGATCGATAAATCGATTAATCGATAAATCGATTAATTGATAAGTATAAGCGCGGTATAAGCGTGCAAGCTTATCGCAATTTATCCCCGATTTTGATTAAAATGTACGTTTCGATGATCGAAGAAAAGGCAGATATAAATACCTGAGAGCTTTTAGGTTGCAATTTGGCCTCAGTGTTCCCGTAAGCGGTACGCTGTACTGGAGATAATGCGCCAAATCACCGAGCTCCGTGTATTCCATAATTGTCCAGCATGGTGATGCGTCCGCGGCGCTGCATATACCCAAAATTTTCGCGATATTTGGATCCGACAAGCACGAAAGAAAGCGCACCTCTCGCATCGTCTCGCTCGTACGTACGGAATTTCCACGTTCCGTGCCTATCGAGGGAATTCTCGCTACGACGAGCCTACCAGCGCCCGTAACCACCTCGTCGAGTGACACAGACTCGCAGATGATTGCCTGTGATTTTACAGAAAACCAGAAAAAAAAGAATCGTTAACATATGAATAAAAAAAAAATTAACGTTAAGCGAAAGAATTAAACAAAACAAAAATCTGAATAATTGATTCGCAGCATCGTTGGATTAAGTAAACAATGATAAATTAATGATCACATGAAATAATAAATAATGAGGAATAATTTTTTAAAAATTTTCATGGGCCGTTCGATTAATTGAAATATGAGAAGTACCTCGCCTATGTGACTCGAGCCGAGTTTCTCCACGGTTCGCAGACACCCGCGAGGTATATCGGTGGGTTCTATCTCCTTGCACTTGTACGGTTTGTTCATGCTGGGCGCTATGTTCCAGCTTACAATCGGTGCGGGTACCTGCAAAAATTCAAATACACAACGTAGACACGACGTTTCGCATCCGTCACCGTTTGTAGTAATTGACAAAACGCAGAAAAAAAGACCCGAGCTAATTACTCGCGAAATCGTTATTTTTTTTTGCCGCAATCGTCCTATTTCGTATACATAATGTTATTTCCTGGGACATTTATACATTCAACGAGCCCGTTCTGCGTATCATCCCGTTCGCGAACGGGAGACGAAAAAAAGACATTTCAAAAAATAATAACTGAAATTTAAAAAATACAACGATGAAGAGAAAAAAAGTCAGTTTAACACAGTAAATTAATCTCTTTACAGTGTTTTGATCAAAAAGTAATGTGCGGAATATACTTCTGTACTATCTGTATAACCATATTTGTTGGTTTAAGCTGCAAAAACAACTATTTTCACTTAAAAAAAGTGACACCGTAAAAATTGAAAATGCTCGCAATGAATTTTGCTATAGATAAAATGAAAAACCAATAGATTTGTACAAGAAAATTTTTTAAACTGACGCATTAAAATGAACTGTATAGAGAGAGTATTTTTACGAATGTAAGACATAAGAAAAAATACTAAATTCTCTATTCAAAACTTTGACTCGATATGAAGAACGATTCATAAGGATCAATGAGCGTTCATAAAATCAATAGCGTAGTGGTATAGAGTGTCGGTCGTTAGGTAGGTCTCAGGTAAAATCTCAGGTAGGCTCAAAATTAATTTCGACGGAAAAACGTCCGGACCACCAAGCCGGAAAAACTCGTAAAAAAAAATCTCCAAATCTTGATTTTTTTTTGTTTTTAATGATTATTTAAGGATCGAAAATATTGAATTCGTTTACTGCGGAGGATCGCGGTTTCGAATCCCGGTGAATGACGATTTTTTTTTTGCAAAATTCACAGTATTTTCAACGATAATGGAACGGCAGTTTTAAATTCGTTCATCGATTTAATTGCTAATTTATAGATAATAAACTACATTTATTATGCTAATTCGACCCGGGCTTTTCAAAATCTTCTAAGCTTTTATTTTTTACAGTTCACTTTGCAATTTCTCAAACATTAAACCCAAAAAGATGCGCTATTTTATATTATAATTGATTTCACAATTTTTACAATTTGTCACAGTGGTAAACACTATTTACACTTTTATATTATAAAAATTCATTCTATCACTTAATTCTTTTTATTTCAAATTCTAAAGAATTTCCAAAGTTTTCCTCCCGAGAGGCATTCTCTATTAACAAAACTGTAAAACATGATGGAAACATGACTTAGAATTCACAGAAATTTTTTTTTCCATGGAGAAGCATGTTAATTTTGCAACGAGACCGCGGAACGAGTTTCTTTGCTATAGATTTTTTGCCATAGATCGAAGTGTTTGAAAGTAAATTCTTTCAAATTTGTACCAAATTATTTTCGCATTAATTGGTTTTCAAGAAAATTTAGAATTCCGATCTTACGTTCAAGTTAAATATGTTTCACTTCCCAAAGTACGAATACAGTAGGACTCCTCACAAGCGAGGAGTCGTTCTACTCTCTATCCCCTCTACTATACTTGGCCAGTAGAGCTTAGAGCGTGCGCGATAGTTCGCGCGTCAGCGCAAACGGCCAATCAAGCGCGAAAATCGATGAGCTATGCCAATGGTGGGGGTATATCTGTGAGGGAGCATTGATAGATCTCGCGACAATCGACTGCGTCTACTATGATCTATTATGATGCCCATAATCTTTCAGGGGATAACTCCTACTATGACGTCTCGCTCTATGTCGATTTTAATATAGCAGTTTATTTCTTTACAAAGTAACAATGTGTGCTTCGGAAAATTTTTCTATTGCGAACGATCAATTGAACGATCAATGAGCAAACGTTTAAGTTTTGAATCGTAAATATGTTAACGAAATCTTGCCTTGTGTTTTTCTTTGGGTGCGGTGTGCCATCTCTTCGAGTTTGCCAGATCGACCGAGTCCCTCTGATAACTCGAGGATATCGAGACGGTGCTCGGTCTGCTCGTCGTGCTGTTCGTATGAAGCTGAAGTGTTCGGTAATGCTGCGAGTGGTGACGAGCTGGCGAGCATGCCGGAGACGAAGAATTGCTCGGTGGTCCGGGAACCGGGCAATTCATTCCTCTCGAATCTGTTCGAACGAGGCTGGGCTCTTGCTCGAGTATCTCGAGCCCGTTCATCTCTTTCGGTGGATCTTTTCAACGTTTATGAACGACTTTAATTATATTGCGTGAAGCAATTGATATATTCGATTTGGATAATTAATTTTTTAGCACAATTTTCTTTTATTATAATTTTTCAATGTAAAATCGAAACATACCCGTATTTACGACCGCTGCATAAGTTGCCTTGTAAGGCGATCCAACGAGAGGTGAGTCGAATTGTTCCATCGTCAAAGATTCGTGCATGCTAACGTCTTCCTCAGGTGGATCCGGCGAGATTCGGCCATTGTCGTTTAACATGCTGCTCGGTGTGAGATTCAAAAGAATATCCTGCGAAGATTATAGATAAAGAAAACTAGGAGATTTCCTCTCCAAGAGCTTTCGATGCTCAGGTCATTTTTTTTTATGAATTAATTGATAGTTTGTGATTTTTAATAAATCAGCACTTGATTGATTTTGGGAATGTACTGAGACTGTGCCAATGATTTGTAAAGTTGAGTAATCACTTATTCGTTTCTTTGATGGTTTTATTTATTTATTATTAATGGCATACCTTCATGTTAACGGCAAAGCCAAATGAATTTTTCAATACGGTCGGCGAGCTCTGGAGCTTGTGACGACGACTCAGTAGCAATATAATGACGAAAATAAGTAACAATAGTAGCGTGATTGCCGTTAATACGCCTATCAGTACTTGCACGTACTCCTGATCTTCCTCACGTGCCGTTACTGCGAAAAGGAAAAATTAGGAATTAAATTTCACGAGCGCGCGTGCGGTATACGAAACGAGATAATCGTGAGATTCGATAAAATGGTAGTCCACATTTGCACGATCTATAATATACATAGAAGCCATTCAACGAATAAGGTACCTGCGGGTAATGAGGCCTAGAAAAATATCCAATTTAATCAACAGGTTTTAATAATAATCATTACTTAAGTACATCTTCGTGCAATAGACGTCTGTTAGTGTCGCCTTGAGCGAGACCGGTTATTTTAAATACGATTTTTGTTACTTTGGCCTCATTAGTCGACAGGCCTTATTACCCGCAGGTACCTAAGTCGTTTGTTGATCGAACCCTTCAACCCCACGAAAAAAAAATTTTTTTCTCTATTTTAAATCAATAAATAAATTTTATAGATTTTTGACAAATTGCATATCTGCTCGAACATGTCTTGTTCCAACTTTGTAATGAATTTTTTGTTTAATTAAAAATCATTATTTTCATCGATCAATCATGTTGGGCAAAACAATTTTATCCTTTTTAATTAAAGCATCTCGGTCGTCGACAAAATGTCAAATTTTATAAGGGCGGAAAAGAATAATTGCAACTGCAAATACTGCGTTAAAGTTGCAGAAAAAAAATCTCTTCGTGCCAGGCAGTTGAAATACTCCGGAGACTCGGGCTGAAGAGTAATACGAGAGAGTGTTTTCCTTAATAAAGATGGACAGTGATGTTTTACGAAGCGTGGAATATATAATTCTGTGTCCCGCTTTGCAAAGCCACTTCATGTTTCTGTCTTAATTGATCGTATAGCTCCGAAGCCTGGGCTCAGAAAAGTTAAGTTTTGCCTACAGACGACTAAAACTTCACATCGAATTAACGACACTCGTAGGTAGTCCTTGTCACGGATATCTACTCGGAGAAAATTTACTTTTTACGTCGAGAGAATAATTCCTTTTATTCCATTTTTAAAAAAATTTTACAATCTTTAACTCTTTAATTAACAAATTCATGTCTTTGATGTCGTCATTTTTTTTTTTTAAATTACGAATGAAAAATATACTTGAAGTTTCCAGATGAGAGCCAATGGCTTGGGGAAAGGACAGCGACGAGTTATTTTCCTTTGCATATGAAAAAAGATCTTCATTTTTTTTTAAATTTATTGAACAGGAAAACGGAAACGAGAAATCTAAAGGTTGTTATAAATAATTTATCATCTCAACTGCACATAACATACTACTCATGCATTTTAATTTTTGTGATATAAATTTGTATAAAAATTGTGTCATAACAAAATATATGACAAAAATGATTTCGCTATTCAAGGCTTGGACAGTCAAGTCTTAGTGTCTCTGGCGAGGCAGTTGTTCCAAAAAAATGTGCGATAATCCTGAAAAGGCGGAAATAAAAGATGCAATTTCGTTCTCGCTTTTTAGACCAAAAATATGACAAATAAAAAAAAATCTCGCAATGCCTCACGGATTCGAATGATTTTCGTTATATCGCCGTAATGTCTCTCGCGTGGAATCGTTTTTTTTTTTTTTCCATATTCCAAAGTTCCCGCGTACGCCGAGAAAACTCACGTCCCATATCTCCGGGTCATATTTTTTCGCTAAATTGTGGATTCATCCGTGGAGCGCTATTTTTTTTTTTTAAATTTTTATATTTTTTATTTACACCCACGCCATCGCGGAATCCGGAAAAAAATGTTTGTGGTCGAGAGGATCTGGCATTAGTATATTTTATACATATATATATACATTGTATAAGCGAGGAAGGCCGAGCATCGGGCTGGGTTTCCCGGTCACCGGTGAACGCGCCGGGAAGATAGGGGAATTTCGCTTTTGCTCAGTTCTCACTCGGCATATACGTAAGCTCTGCATACACGCAGGGAGAAGTGGGGTAAAATGGAGCTTTGAGGGGCAAAATGGACCCCGCTGGAAAATTGTATTTTTAGAGCGGAAATAGACACGGCTTCAGCGGATCGATTTCGAGTGAAGTTGATGTTTTTGTTTAAGTTTCTTCAGGAAGCATTCTGCTACCTTATTAGCGGAAAAAAAATGTCATTCCTCCGTATGTATTTCACAAAACTATTTCCCAAGATAAGTTTCACATTTTTCTGGTAAATTTGTACAAGTTTAATTCGCTGCGCGTAAATTTTTGGCAAGAAAAAACATTGAAATTTCTGGTAACTATAGATAATTTATTCAATTAAGGAGGTACGATGACTTCTGCGGGCGGGGAATAAGCGGAAACGTAGGCGCGAGTGAGCGCGGCGAGCGAGGGGCACGCATGAAACAAGAGAGACTCGGAGTTCTGACCATTTTCAACCGGTAAATTGAAACTTTTTTGTGATGTAATGCTTGAATTACGCGGTGAAGAGTAATTTTTCAATTTTTTACAATATCTATTATATCTGATCTATCAAATTTGAGTTTTCCAACGGGTGTAGTTGGATACGTGAGCAGCAAAACCGTGATCACCGCACTTCTGGTTTACCGTCTCCATAAGACGACGTGCTTTCATTACTCAAACTGCTCGACTTTGCAATTTTATCACGAAAAAACTAAACGGTCAATATAGCTGAAATTTTGGCAATAGGTGCATAAAGTATTCGTCAAAAACATATAAAAATTTCAAGTCTGAAAGTTGGATTCGTAGCAATGATCGTACCTTTTTAATTGAAATTATGACTTTTTGAATATTGATTGAATTCAGCCTACCCGGGAAAGGATAGTTTAGATCTACGTAGATCAAAATTTTGGGAAATCATAGATTTACCCGGATCTCAATAAGATTTACCTTGGTCTCCGCTAAATTTACTCGGATCTAAGTAAATCTACTGAGATTTAAGTAGATAAAAAGTATGTTAAGCAAAAGCGTTCGAACGTAATATATTACGTCGACTCGAATGTACGTAAATTTATCCTTATACACGGATATCTCGGTAGCTTTAAGATTTTCCAAAATTCAGATTTACTTAGATCAAATTTGAACTAATAAAATAACTACACAGATTTAAACATTTTTTTTCCCCCGGGTAATAAAAAGAAACGACAGCAGAGAACTCAATATATAATTGAAAGTGCAATATCTTGACGTTTCATTCTTTCGTCTTGGATCAATTGCGGTAAAACCGCAGAGAAAAAAAAGGTATTGGTCGTTTTGCCCCACGTTCGTAAATGCTGGACAAAAACGTTCCTCTCATGTTATTTTCAATTATTCCGGCGCGAGCTTTTATGATCAAAAGTATAGCGCGCGAGGTACTAGTCATAGGAATGTCTAAGTTCCACGTAATGGATGTAAAATATACATTTTCACGTAGAGGGAGTATTTTCATCCTTTTTCCTCGCTATATTGTGTAGATAGATATATAAATGTGCATGTACAATCGTTGAGACCGTTTGGTCGGTCTATACCGGGCACGTAATTTTCCACTAGTCGCGAAGCACACAGTCTGCTTTTCACGTTTCGAGTTCCCCCGCTCGAACGTGCTCTCGTTTCATGAAGCTCTCGCAACGAGGGGTATTCGCGAAAGCTTTCCTTCGTACCTTTTACTATAATATACATGTACGTACGTTCCTTTTACTTTCTTAAACGGACGTATCTGTATATATGTAGGAGGGAGAGAGAGAGAGAGAGAGAGAGAGAGAGAGAGAGAGAGAGAGAGAGGGTGTAAAAAGTATTATATCTATGGATGTATGTATACCATGATGCGGTATCCTACCGCTTAATCCGACTAATTGTTTACGTTACGCGGAAGTCGCTACGTGAATTATAAAGGATTTCGTCTGGTGGCCGTTCGCCTTACACCGCTCGGAGTTTCTCCCATTCTATATGTATAGTATATATATATGTATATGTATGTGTGTGAATGTATATAACTTTCTAATCGTATCTTCTCGGTAAAGAACACGGCCCACTCATTTTCCTAATGAAGTTGCCTCGGTCACCCTCCCACCAGCCCTCGGACAATCTTCAGAACCGACAAAATCCTCATTCCCCACCTACCCTCTTTGCATCCGGGCAATCGTTTTCTTGACAATTCTCGTCACGATTCTCTGGTATAATGACACCATTGGTATATATGGTCCAACGGTTGGACCATTTACGTGATTTTTTGTTCCTGAAAGTCTTAATCAATCGTCCCTAACACACACGTTTTTTTTTTTTTCAGTTGAGAGTTGAGAAATTTCCTTTATAGTCTTTTAAAGAGAAAATTATGCAAATGACGATGATCCCGGATTATATAGGTGATGTCTAAATTACTAGGACTATTGTATTAATTATAATTATCGATTTATTAATGAATGCTGGCGGTATAATGGTCAATGAAGCACACGTATTTTGTCAATTTCATTGAAAATCTTCATGATTGGTATTAATAATTTTTTATTGAAATTGATATGAATCTGTTTGTAAGCGATCTCTTGATCGTCGAAGGGAATGAAATTTATGAGACTTTACGGGCATCTTGAAATTAAGTCGATCGCAAACAAAATTGACGTCACAGTTTATCTTCGAAAAAGTACAGTGCTCCTCCCTTTAACTTTTCTTTTCCCCTGATTTGGAGAGGAAAAGCTTCCCCCACGCTTGACAGCAAGCTAAATAGGTTAGTAGGTTGTTTTGTATACATCACTAAAATAATTCTAAATATTTTCGCAGCAATGTCATGTGTTAATAATAATAATAATGATCAAAATATTAATAATAATAATAATAAAGTTATGAGCATCAAAAAGGACGTATCACATAATCCTTGTTCGTTTTTTCTTTCGCAATGAATATGAATAAAAGTTTGATATGTAATAAGATTTTGGGAGGTTATGTTAGACCTGTCACAAACTCCGCGTGTCTCTTTTCCCCCCTCTCCTGTCGATTGAGAACGAGAAAGAGAGAAGTATCTTTACTCTGCGCGTCCTAAGCAAGAGTGGGGCACCTCCGTAATGTTGCGCTCGAGCCCCGAGGGCGCAAAGTTAAGGGGGAAGCACTGTACAATTCTTTACATGCAGAATGTTATGGACCGATACGTACTTGTTTGCAGATTGAGATCCAATTCCGGATTCGTTGGTCCTCCACCGTTCAGGCTATCCCCAGCTTCACTGTCCATCGTTGTATTCTCGTATGGATTCGCTGGGATACGAGTGGGAAAGAGAGAAAGACGTTAACAATGGCACGTTGAAACGTTCGTTCAGTGCATTTTTTTTTTCATAAAATACGCATTCGTACGTATACATTATGCATGTATTAAATATGTATATCGATCGACAACTCTTTATGGGAAGAGAGTTATATAGACAAAATGAACGAATAAAAAAACAAGGCCGTTTCATGTCAAAAGTTGAATTTTTTTCGAAGAAATTAAGGATGTATCGGACGTACCTTGCCAACCAAAAGTGACTTTCGTCGACAATATTGCATACTTCATGATAAGATAAAAATCGGACAAAATTCAAACACAATAAAGACGATGAGAAGATTACTTTTTAATAATAATAATTCCAAAAATTTATCAATAAATTGTTTAAACAAAACATCGTTCAACAAATTTTTAGGGAATGTTTTTTTTTGTCATGTGAAATGAATTCGTTGATTTTTCTGACTATACACATGAATTTTTTTCAAATTTTCTTATCATTTTGAAATTTCGGTTTTCGGAAATTTGTAAAGGTTGTATTTATGAAACTATTCGTTCAATACCCTGGAAACTTTTTAATTGTAATATACAACGTTCTTACGAAAACATATCCAAAATTTACGATTTTTTCTTCATTTTACAAACTTAAAAAATTTTTGAAAACCGGAATTTCAAAATAGTAAGAAAATTTTTTAAAAATCCATGTGAAGTCAGAAAAATCAACGAATTCATTTGACGTGTCAAAAAACATCTTTACCTAAAAATTTGTCAAACAATGTCTTGTTTAAATAATTTGTTGATAACTTTTTGGCATTATTATTATTCAAAATTAATCTTCTTATCGTCTTTATTGTGGTTGAATTTTTTCCGGTTTTTATCTTATCATAAAGTATGCAATATTGTCGACGAAAGTCACTTTTGGTCGGGAAGGTACAGTTTGATACATCCTTAAAGGGCTTTGACTTCACAAACGAAAATGCATCGATATATCTATATCGCACAAATTTATCATTTATTAAAAATTATTTTTGTCCATATTTATAATTTCGATGTCCCATGCACGGAGAAAAAATCATTTGTCAGACTCACAAAATTTTTGCTGCGACGGTAAAAATTTTTTGCTAAAAACAATTCGTATCCGTGCATGATGGACGAATGGTTATTTTTTTTTTTTGAACTATCTTATAATTCCTCGCGTGTACACTTACACGTTTCAAATGTGATTTCACTTATCATGATCCAACGAGCAGCGAAATATAATCGAAGCCTGAGTGCCCTTGCTCTGCGTCCGTGCAGAGCGATTGATACGTTACGTGCATTCTCGAGCACTGTGTCGGGTATGTAGGAATACGAGAGGGGCTCCTCGTCGTCGTAAAATTTACCGTTCTCCGCGAATGAAACTTCTGCTCTCGAGAAAACCTGCGGGCATTATTCCGAAAAGGAAAATGTAACTAGAAAAAATTAATTCGGAAGCAAATCGGCCGAGGAAATGTTTCGTTCAATGATGCATTGCAAAAATGGCACGTGTTTATCCGGAGACGAAATTAATTTGAAAAAGAAAATCCGAAAAGTTCATTAACGTCATTGAAATCCAATTTATTTTCGTATGAAGACAACATTTATTTGTTTGTTACATAGAAATTTATTTTAACCGGTCAATATTTATTTGAATTAAGATAATTTCATATTTACTGGTTGTATACCTATATTTTTTTATTGTCCTTAAAAGAATTCTCTGTTTCGTATTACCTGGACGTCACGGGAGAAATAGTTGTTCGTGTAAATGTGGACAGCATCGAAGATTTTGATATCGTAAAACCCGAAGATGAGATCGATCCAATCGTCGTTAAAGCTGTCCCTCATCCAGGCGACCCATCCAGTACCTATTATTTCATCCACAAATTATTTATCATTATTATATTTATACATATTTTTTTGCATAAAATTTTATCCTTGTAAATATCCATTTTCGATAGCTTTTCTACATCTCTTAATCACAGAGTTTTATTAGCCTCGACAATAGCTCAGTAGTTTAAAAATAAACAGAACACGAAAGAAGGGGTTTTAATTAATTTTTTTCCCATTAAATTAAAAAGAATCATTGAGGCATTTCATTTATCCATAAAAATGGCTTGATAATAAAGTATCGGCAAAAAATTGGGTTCGATTCAATTGGATCGGCACATATGTAATTTGCATACGGCCATGCCAAACGAACCTAATATTTTGATGAATATTCTCAATCAGTGGACTAGCCTCCCGCTAAGTGCACGTTCGCTAAGTGCGCGCCAAGGCACTTTCCCCTTGATCGAGCGTAGGTAGTGTTCCCCCACCAACGCACGACTCATCTTTGTCGCATTCTCATCAGTCGGCTGCTTCATCGGCGGTCCGATGCTTCGCAGCCTCTGCCGAACTTCGCTGGCACGGCGAAGTATGGTGGTAAGTCACTAAGTGCGCGTTTCCTCTCCTACAGCCCCGTAGGTGCGCACTTAGCGGGAGGCTAGTTTTACATGGAGCCTTCAATTTTTTACCCGTCTAATTATTTTGTACGGTAATAAAAGGGCTTTATGAAATTTTATCGATTTTTTTTCACTTCATTGCACGTTGAAATATCCCCGAATGAGATAAAAAAAAGGCAAAGAATCAGCTTAAAGCGTGCTAGTTTGTAACATGCCTGTAATATAAGAAACGTATTAGTCGGAGCTGGGATTTTCTACTTGGGAACGAAACAAGAATAAATGAGAATGACGATGGAGGCAATAAAGGGTACGTCAGGGAGAAAAATACCGAGAGAGAGAGAGAGAGAGAGAGAGAGAGAGAGAGAGAGAGAGAGAGAGAGAGAGAGAGAGAGAGAGAGAGAGAGAGAGAGAGAGAGAGAGAGAGAGAGAGAGAGAGAGAGAGAGAGAGAGAGAGAGAGAGAGAGAGAGAGAGAGAGAGAGAGAGAGAGAGAGAGAGAGAGAGAGAGAGAGAGAGAGAGAGAGAGAGAGAGAGAGAGAGAGAGCGATGAAAATGAAGATGCTGAGAAACGAAATCTGAGAAAGAGACAGCGAGAGAGAGATAGAGAGAGAGAGAGAGAGGGAAAAAGAGGACAAAGATACGCTACAGGGATTGGCAATAAGACGGGCCATGGAATAAATGGAAAATGAAGGAGGATGAAAATGAGATAGTCTTGTGTATACACGAGGGGATCAGATAATTTCTTCGTACGCACAATTTTTCATCTCTTGACTAATCCCGTTTTTTTTTTTTCATCAAACAAAAGCCTCGTCAGCATAACTTTTTTTTTCTTTTGCTCAATGGAAAAAAAATGTAATGGAATTTCTTTATGTTGGATTAAAGTAAACATTTATTCGGCAGACGGAAGTATTTTTTATTTCAATACAAAAGTTTATTTAAATTAAAAGGACTAACTTAAAAAAAATTCATTCAGAATTATAAATTTAATCCGATGCAAAAAAAATGACAATTCTCTGTTGAGTAAAAATGAGGAGCAATTGTTATGGCACCAAATTCAATTGCATTTTGCCCAATTCCGAATAACTTCCCACTAAAAATATACAAGCCGCGGAGGAAAATGAAAAGAAAAAAAAAAAAGGAAATTTTACCTTTGCCATATCCGATATCGAGTCTGTAATTATCGGCACCGGTCTCACCGTCTATCAGTCGGCCAAGACCGTCGGTTAGCGTGCCGTAGATTCTTCGACCGTCGTATGAAACGTCACCAAGTTCCTCGACCGGTGAATCGGGTATCGTGTAGTTTACAACACCGCCTGTTTAACACGAATTAAAAATTCGCGGCTGATTCAAGGGAATAACTCTTGTCCAGGCCACTTTGCGTAATCAATCATGTCGAGAGTGACCAGTAGAAAGAAAAAAAAGACAAACGGGAAAAAAGTAGTGCATTGAAAATTTTTCACCTTTCGCACACGTAATAATGGTGTAAAAAATCTCGTGCTAAGAGTGAAATTAATTTGCGAATTAAAAAATAAATCGAGCACGTAATAGTAGATGGGGAGAGTGAGAGAGAGAGGGTCGGGAGGGAAAAAGCACTTTAACAGAAGTTATCGTATATATATATATATATATATATATATATATATATAACGATGTACATGGGGCATTCCAAGTCAAATTAAGAGGGTATCGCAAGCCTCACGATTAACTCTTTTTTTCTTCTCTAATAGAGGAAACTCTGTAGCATGAAAAATATTATTTTAAATCATAGTTAAACCCCTTTAGCCTGCTAATCGGTTGAGCTATCGAGCTAAAAATTTGTTGACAAGGACGAAAACGAGTTAAGAAATTTTTTTTTTTAATTCGTATGGAGTAATTCGTCCACCCGCGTTATGGTATACTAAAAAGGAGAAAGATAAATGAAAAATTGTGTGGTTCTCTTGCTTATTTGACCCAGAACACCTTACATACGGATGTATAGTTGCAGAGAGGTGTCGTGTACGTTATGCCTCCAGAGTGGCTCTCTAACCGCTTATGCATTCGATATTTTACGGTTATATTGCCCATATACTATATATATATATATATATATATATATATATATATATACTACTTGGATGTAGCTCGGACGAGAGTGCAACGGGGTTGAATAACGTGACACGCGAGGTGTGTTACCAGGGCTTTTTTGGCTAATATACTATCTATATATATGTACAATGATTGCTTCGCGAGAGAGCACACTCGGCTCGCTGACTCGATGGTTGAAAAATTCACACATGCATCATGCCTATATACACACACACACATGTACATATATACGTACAGTATAGTTATTAGGGGTGCAAGAATCTTTATTGCCCGTTACAAGAGCACTGCAGTCTACTGTACTGCAGTAGAAAATTTATCTATGTAATTCTGATCGAGAGTCGTCGCGGACCGTATAACTAATGAAAGCAGCCCAACGCAGCTTTTTTTTTGTAATTTTTGTCTATATTGCAGCAGGGATGAGGAGTATAATGAGATTTAGAAAAAAAAAAAACATTCGAAATTATTTGACGAGAACGTTTTGTTGATGATTTAAGATCATAAAAAATATGTGATTAAATAATTGACGACGATAAATTCATGATATCTGCAGAAAGCATAAACTCATATTTTCATTACATTAGGAGTGGATACATTGCGGACATTTTTCTCAGTATAATCGTGAAAATGATCGAATAATACCCGGTTGCATAAACGTGGGTTAACCCTGGATCCGGGAACAAATTTTAACCTTAAGTCAGATGTGCGAAAATAGGCGCAGATATCCTGCCATTACGCGGACTGAATTTCTATGAAACATTTGACAGTTTAACCCCCCGGGGTTAAAATTTGTCCTCGAATCCAGGGTTAACCCACGTTTATGTAACCGGGCAATTAATAACTTTGTTTTCCTTATTATCGAGAGTAACTTGAAATAGTGAATTAAAAAAAAAAAACGAATATTGATATTGGGAACGGATAATCAACGGAAATTGATGAAATTTTCGTTTTTATATGTTATTGCCTACTAAATATGTGCAGCAGAGATATTGCTCCATGATTTACAAGAATTTTTTAGGAGATAAAATCATTTGCAACTAACAGTTATTTGATACTGGCATTATTGTAATAAAATAAGGCTACTAATCGTCGTGATAAATAATCATATTACCGGTATAATAAAAGTAATAAAAGAAATGTTGCTTTAAATGCCGAAATGAAAAGGTCTCGTTTCATCTGATAGAGATAAACCAATTTTTGGATCATTGAGAATTTAAATTCTCTCACATCGCAGAGAGAAATTATGAATGAGATGAAATTTCGACTTGCAGCTCAAAAGTAATACATTATTCGATTATCTCGAAGAAATTATTTCTGTTCCTGCATCATTCGCCTCCAAATATAATACAGGTAATTAAACGATTCTCAGATTCTGTCAGCTATATATAACTGAAAGTTTAAAATCGGCTGTCAGCATTAATAAAAGAACGATACGAAGATGCAACGAAGCATTTACTGATCAAAATCGAGAAGATGCTGGTTCCTATATAATGTTCTATAAAATTGTCCAAATTCATAAATTAGGCTAATTTAATTCGTTAAAACTCATTACGACCCAAAAAATATATTCCAACAATTATTACATCAATGTGAGTTCTTTTTTTTTTTTTATTTATCCTCACTTACCGACAATACAATTTTTTGGGAATTTTGAGAATGAGTTAAGGCAAATCAGGCTAAAATTCATTTTTCTTCGTTTTTTGAAAATTGCCAACCGTCGTTGCTAAAAATTTTAGAAAGCTTTTTCTTCTAACATTTTACCGCATGATAAAAAAATAAAACAAAATATTGCCAATGATGAGGAACGAACATATAGTTCTCGTTGAAACGGAATCTCTCTGATATCCACGAAACATTGCCATTTGTCTTGTGACTTCGATAATTCGAGACTCCCGCCAGTCAGCGTCATATTCACATGTGTATACTATTCTCGTTGTGCAGGCACTCGAGATATTCGACAAAGTTAATCGCACGTGAAATCGCAGCTTCCCCATTCTGTCGTTGAAGCCAGAAATACACGTGGGGTCACGTGTTTTAGCCGGCGAGAGAGTTAGAGAGCCCGAGAACTATGCCGTGAGCAACCCCTATAAATTTGCCATTCCCGTTCTGAAAGGCACCCC
Source organism: Rhorus exstirpatorius (assembly GCA_963564615.1). Lineage (NCBI taxonomy): Eukaryota > Metazoa > Arthropoda > Insecta > Hymenoptera > Ichneumonidae > Rhorus > Rhorus exstirpatorius. The sequence goes on along the minus strand of OY751316.1, from coordinate 15,607,659 downwards.
CGGACGGTGGGCGAAACCTCTCGCACGCTCCAAATGCTCCTTATATACAATCACTGTATACGTATATCTTTAGGTAAAAATATCTATATCCACGTATGAAGTATTCCAGATCAGAAATCACTCATTGTTACTTAAAAACAACAAAAAATTTCGTTTTTGTTTTCCCTCACAATTTATTCATCATCAATTCTATTTTCGACAATCGAGCTGCAGTATTTTCATTTGCATACACTCCTTACTCGATAAGCATGATAATTATTTTGCATATGCATGAAAAAAAAAAAAAAAAAATAAACATTACGTTACTCGTTAAATTCAATTAATATGCTGATCTCTGGAAAAGTAATTATTCCTAATAGGAGATCTCAACGACGGATCAAATTAGAAATACTGTAGATGGCTTTCACAAATTAATTGACAATGAACAAATGTATGTCCACTGTTTATTCAAGTTCTCCGATAAAAATTCATTTTGAAAACCTTAAATAAAAATACCAGGTCTTTATAGTCGAAATTTTGGGATGATGAATTTTTCGATCGTCATTATTTTTAGTCACTTGCGTAAAAACGTAAAATGAAAAGAAAACAAAAAATGAAATTTCGATTGAAAAGAACAACGCATAAGAAGTATCGGCTTACCCGAATAATTGAAGAATTGTAAACGCTTTTGAATCTGTTGTATTCAAGTATAAAAATAATGGACCAGATGGGTGAAGAAAAAGTTGGTTAAGTTGGCATTGAATGCCCCGTGTGTATTGTATATATATATATACGTAGTAGCCGCAAATGCGATCCGACTACGAAACTGCACGAGAGCGTTACTGTGTCATGTAATATACACCTCTATACCCACCTATCTAGGCATTATGTGTACCATAATAATAAGTCTGATGATGGAGTCCAGCGAGAAATAGAGAGAAAGAGTGAGAGAGAAAGAGAGAGAGAGAGAGAGAGAGAGAGAGATTTTATCTCATGTGCATACGATTTTTCCACCGTTGGACATTAGTGAACCGGAAGCGAAAAAAAATGTATGCAAATATCGATATATCGTTATAATAATGGTCACGCTGTGGTCTCTTTGTGCTTGCAACGAGAGAAGGAGCAAACCGCTGTGTATGGGTCACATATAATTAAAGTATGCTCGAAGAGCTTCCGCACGGCTATTTAGCATGAGAGCATCCAGCGTTGCAGGCATCGAGCAGAGAACGTAGCTTTTCTTTGACGTACCTGTATTATTATAAAATTACAAAAAAGTAGCTCACTTTTAGGGGTTTTTTTTTTTTAATTTTGCTCTCAATAATTGAAAGCTTCGACATCGAATTTTAGCTCGAAAAATTTATCCCCTTTTTCTCCGAAGCTTACAGTCGGGAGTACGAAGCCAGGAATATATTTTCAGCTTGTTACATATCCTCTCGATCCAATAACGTCAATGTACATGAATATTTACGAGCGAATTAAACTGTACGGTGGGATTCAGTGAATGAAAAATTCGTTTGAAATTTTTCGTTCGTTTCTTTATCTATTAGAAATTTCAATCGATCGTTCGACCTGGAAATATTGTTTTTGCATTTCTTTCGCCGCTCGTGTCCGCTCAAACAATTTTCTTAAATATAAACTCTTTCGGTGCAACCAAATTGATCTTAATACATAGAATTTTCTTCTATATTGAAAAGCGAAGATATTTACGTATATTCGGGTCAAATTATTATTAATAGCAAGCCAAATGAATTCCAAATTTATCATAGTGATCGAAATTATCGACTACCTCGTATATTTCTAATTTCCCTACGTGCATTCTACGTGCTATATATTAATTTTCAATCTACCTTTGGGTGTCATTCACATTTATCTAAAATTAAAAATGGAGAAATGGTCGACCGATAAGGTATCCTGACCCTGTTGCCAGTGCATTGGGCACAAAATTGTTATAACGTTCATACGTTCATTATCGCGTTACAGTTGATATTACATTTTCGAGTCAGTGATCACGCCCAATTCCGTCTCGTATATCTGTTTTTGTAAATTCGATTAATAACAGGGTTACGGTTGAATTCCAGGAGGTGGGAATGAATGAGCGAACACGCGGGAGTAGAAAAAGAGAAACATATCGAAATTCCGCTGGAGCCCTTTTGACCCAGGGCATTTGGGCGTGATACGATATTTTCTGGAAAATATGAATTTGATAGTAGTATCCAGTATATTAGGGTGTGTCGAAAATGGACTTTTTTTTCTTCGCTCCTACCACTCAAAACTTTAGGTTTTGACATTAAAAAGGTCCTCGTCCAAGGAGGGCGCTGTAGCTTGAAGTTTAGAGGTCTCTTAACGAGGATTTAGGTTTACCATCTAATTAACACGTAGAAAATATTGTTTTTCGTTCAAAATAATATCAGGCAACCAAAAAATTGGCGATGTCTGTGTTTCTTGGCTTATTTGAAAGCATGACCCATCCCCTAAACGATGATAGGTCGTTTTTCGACTTGCCTTGTTCCAATTTTTTTTTACGCCCGTTTTCAGTCACAATAGTAACTTTACCAAGTTTAAAAAGTCTCCAAGGCATCAATGAGTCCAAAATAAATTGCTACCTTGGAGACTTTGTAAACTTGAAAAAGTGACTATTGTGGTCGAAAAGTGGCGTGGAAAAAAATTGGAACTAGGTAAGTCGAAAAACGACCTATCATCGTTTAGGGGATGAGTCATGCTTTCAAATAAGCCAAGAAACACAGACATCGTTAATTTTTTGGTTGCCTGACGTCATTTTGAACGAATAAACAATATTTTTTACGTGTTAATTAGATGGGAAACCTAAATCCTCGTTGAGAGACCTCTAAACTTTAAGCTACAGCGCCCTCCTTGAGCGAGGGCTTCTTTGATGTCAAAACCTAAAGTTTTGAGTGGTAAGAGCGAAGAAAAAAAAGTCCATTTTCGACACACCCTAATATATGTATTAGGGCGGTTGAAAAAGGGCCTTTTTTTAGATTTCGCTCTTCTCCGAGATTCTTGTACTTTTTCACTAAGAAATAGCTAGCTCACGCGAAAGGGCTGGGCTGAAAAAAAATTTTTACTACTGCCTCAACGACGTTGAAATTTTGAAAAGAGGCTATTTTCGGGAATTTAAAAATTGAGATATCCGTAAATCCTTTAGTGGCTATGTTTTGTATAACGAAGCAAAAGTTTTTGTCAAACCTGAGATGCGTGTGATTTTTTTTACCGAAAAATCTATGTTGAAGTTCGTAACAACTAATTTCAAAATAGATTTTTCGGTACTAAAAAAAATCGCACGCATCTCAGGGTCGACAAAAACTTTTGTTTCATCATATAAAACGTAGAAACAGAAGAATTTAAGGATATCTCAATTTTGAAATTCCCGAAAATAGCCTTTTTTTTCAAAATTTCACCGTCGTTGAGGCAGTAGTAAAATTTTTTTTTCAGCCCAGCCCTTTCGCGTGACCTATATTTTTTAGTAAAAAAGTACAAGAATCTCAGGGAAGAGCGAAATCTAAAAAAGGCCCTTTTTAGAACCGCCCTAATATATATGTATATATTATGTATACGTGAACTATTTTCACTCCAGCTAATACCCTGTCTAGTGATAGTCGCGTCAATCCACTCAATGCAGCACTGCAAGATTAAAAAATACTTCGATTCTGAAATAAGACCGCAATTTATGCGAAATTATATTTTCACTATCATAAAATATCTTTCAAATTTCACGTAAATTTTTCATGTTCTCCGCATATTTTTTTTTTTTTAACGAGAAATGCATTCACGATGATCGTCGTGTTGCTCGGAAAATTTTAATACGAAAAATATATTACTATGTAAATCATATTCACATATTTTGTCCCTCGTGATTTTATCTCGATGATTTGTTCATACATAATTTTTTTAAAATGAAATTCAGCACACACAGTAAACGTTATCTGTAAGCTCTATTTTTTGAAAAATGCTTCGTCACTTACAACGCGCGTATTAAGGCAATGAGCTGCAATGTAAACTTTGCCTTCTCATATATAATTTTCCTTCCTCGGAAAAATTAATATCCATGGATGAAGCTTTATGAAAAAAAAACCTTTTTTTCCCTACTCTTCGAATTAATAAGCCAAGAGTTTCGTCTTTCGAAAAAAATGAATAAAAAAATGCAATTTCATAAAATTCCAACTCTTTTATCGATCGTAAGAAAATTTATTATCAAGCGCACCGTTTAACTTCGCGTATGAAATATCGTACGGATATATCCGTACGATATTTCATAATTCAATAAAATAGTTTTCTGGAATTTTTCGAAAATTCAAAAATCTCAAAATCAAATTTTTTTTTCTCTTTCGATTTTCACACATTTATCATTTTGTATCGCATAGTTTCTCGTGCATGTCTGAAATTTTTAAGGATTACGGTAAAATTGCGTGTCTACGACAACTCTCATCGCCATATATTCGACCATCTAGCGTTTTGATCGTATATTGAAAATATTTATTGCAGCTTCGTCAACATGCAAAATCGTTGTTAAGCTGTTCTTATTCGAACGCGGGAAATTTGGTAATAGGTCGAATGTAAAAAGTTATTATCACAGTTGGTGGTCGAGGGACAAACATTGTCCGTAATTTATCGACAAATTCAATATTATCGTGCATATACTCAATGCATATTATATTATATCACATCGTATACGCGTAGATATTGTGCATTTTAATATACATGTATAGAGTTTCGTACGTGCATGTAAACAGGCATATACATCGACAAACATTACTGTTTGATTCATGCCCAGGTAATTACCGCGAGACCAAATGAATTATTCATATCGTCGATAGAATGAAGTAATACATAATTGCAAGTTGATGGGGCTTGATGGAGCGTGGATTGGAGGCAGGGTGCTGTTGCATAGGTGACGCGTGCATGTATAGCAGGAATATTAGCATAAGCGAGCTCCGGAGCTCGCACGGGGGGGGGGGGGGGGGGGGGGGGATGAAAATAGGGGTGAGAAAAAAAATTTAATCGAAATTTTTCCATTTTTTTTACGGTAGTAAAAAAATGGCAATTTAACTTTTGTTCGAAATTTCAATGTAACGACTGGATACGGAATTTAAAAAAATGTTGAAGAAGAAATGTAAATAAAGGAATTTATCTAATGTTGACATGTCGTGAGTCGAATATGACGTAATAAATTTTTAGGTATAATTACCAAATTTTAGTTGAGTCGAAAATAATTTAATGTGGCCAAATGAAGCAAAATAAAATTTGTTAATAATAAGAAAATACTCGTATTTTTCGTTCATTCGTTAATTTTGGGGCTTGGTGAACGGAAAATTTCAGAGTTCTGGCTGATATATTCATTTGACAGTTCGTGACTATGCACGATTTCGTAGAACGACTGCTTTTTCTTATACGCTTAAGAATTAAAGTTACTTGGAATTAATTTTCGAAATAATTGTATAAATTACATTGAATTGTTATCGGTACAATATTTATGTTGATTGCCGTACTTACTCTGATCTTGGCAGCCTTTGAGCTCGATCCGAAAGCAAACTGTACGTCTGTGTATCGAGTGAGGTAGCACGCGTATCTGGTTCGCGAATATAGGTGGTATGAGCTCGTGAGTCACGACCGTAGATGTGTCACTGTTACCGGCAAGTATCTGCAAGTGTTTGTGTGTATGTTTTTTGAAAATTATTATCAATTAAATGGAAAACACAATACATTGTACAAAGCAATCGTAACATTTTATAGTGGAATCTCGGAATGTTTACTTAAGGAGGTACGATCATTGCTACGAATCAAACTTTCGGACTTGACATTTTTACGTTTTTGACGAATACTTTATGCGCCTGTTGCCGAAATTTCAGCTATATTGACCGTTTAGTTTTTTCGTGATAAAATTGCAAAGTCGAGCAGTTTGAGTTACCAAAGCACGTCGTCTTATGAAGACGGTCAACCAGAAGTGCGGTGATCACGGTTTTGCTGCTCACGTATCCAACTACACCCGTTGGAAAACTCAAATTTGATAGATCAGATATAATAGATATTGTAAAAAATTGAAAAATTACTCTTCACCGTGTAATTCAAGCATTACATCACAAAAAAGTTTCAATTTTCCGGTTGAAAATGGTCAGAACTCCGAGTCTCTCTTGTTTCATGCGTGCCCCTCGCTCGCCGCGCTCACCCGTGCCGACGTTTTCGCTTATTCGCCGCCCACAGAAGTGATCGTACCTCTTTAATGCAGGAGCAGAATGCAGGAGGAGAATAATGCAGATGTACCGTATCCAATATAATTATAATTATAATAACCTTCCTGTTGTCCCAACGCTTGTATTCTCGCCATTCGTTGAATCCGGGCCTTCGATACTCAATCGTGTATTCCTCGACGTACTCTTGGCCACGTCCATGATCGTAACGACCCTGCGTCTCGACTCCCGTGATAACGTGAGGACTTCCAAAATCTACCTGAAGCCATTCACGTATCCCGGTCTCGATTTGTCTCTTTGGACACCACGCACCCCCGGCAGTTTCCTTTCGCAGTCTAAAATAAAGAAAAAACACCGTAGAAAAAGTTCTGACATTGATTTTACTCACATAAAATAATCATTTTTAGGGAAAATTGTTATTTTTTTTTCCATAGAATATATTTTTAATTTTCCTTCATATTCAGTCTTAATAAAAAAAAAAAAAAGGTCAGCTTATCCAAGTTTTTCTAAATCTGATTTTTCGACTTTTTGGAAAATTCCGAATATATCGGCATGGGAAGCCCAATTTTTTTTTTTTCAAACAAAGAAAGCTTCATTTATGGTGAAGAAAAATGTTTGAATATTCAAAGCTAGGCTCCTCTGTAGCTATTCTTTTGAGGAAAATGAAACGATAAAACGAATTTGGATTTGTCAATTTCTTCTAAGCCGGTTTTTAATGGTCAAAAAACGAACGTATTCAATCACACAGCCTGGATACACAGCTGAAGGAAGCCAGCGATTTTTTTTTATTTCGAATAAAAATAGACGATTAAGTCTACCGGAAATATTATCGTGTCGTGGGTCGAGAATAACCGAGCGAACGAGAACTTCTAATTATTATTTATTAAGGAATTCATTAAATTAATAGGATCACAACAAAATGGAATTATAATTATGAACGGAAAACTGATGGTTGTTTAATTTTAGGAACTTCTGCAGGAAGTAATAATTCTTCCAATTTCAAAAAATAAATTACGTGGCTTATGATAATTTCGTTATAAGAGTATTAGTGGGATGCTGTGTGCTTCAATATTTAATATTCGAGTAAACGATGAGCGTCGTCAAATAAGTTTATTGAAGATATTTTTAATTATCTGCGCAGCTCGAGTATTTTCGTCTCTCCATTCGTGAGACTGTCACGCAGCTATATAGACATCAGACAATTATAGTCATTGAAGATACCCCAGTTGAAGCACCTGCGGCTTGGGTTGGCTTGGAATTTTTTTTTTTTTTCATTTTCATTGAGGCGCAAATTACCTGTACCAACGGCGGAGAATTTTTTTTTTTTCTTATTTTTCTCTCAACCACTTAACTTTTTCCACTTGAGATTTACCATTACAATTCATATATAATGCTCTGGGAAGTAAAATATTTTGGAATTGAAACAAAACTCATTTCTTATATTATAAAAAATTGAACCTTCTTATCTACTTGTAAAAGTAAAATTTCCTTGATGCCAATTAAAAAAAAAAAAAAAAAAACGAAAAATACTATGGTAAATTTTACGACATTTTGCAAAAAGAAGGAAGTAATTTTGCGACAAGGTTGATGCCTATCAGAAGAACGAATTATTTAATTGAAATCAATGTAATTTATCGTAAGGGCGAAAAAAATGCATACAAATTTATGTGCCTCTTCTTTAATTTACAGTGGCCTGAACGATATTATTTAAATAAATATTCTGCGACGAGCCAGAGTATGTTTTATCAAATTAAAGTTTAATAAGCTTTATGATAAAATTTTAACTCCGTACACACATTATAGCTGTTTACCCTTTCAGGTTATCTTCCTCCCATTTTGATTTTACGTAAGTATATGTACATAGGAATGAGGTACAGCGAACGGGATATTATAACATGGCCGACCGAAAAACTGCGCAACATGTTCCTGTCCTACAAGGTTTATCGTGCACTTTATTGCCTTTGGATGCTTTAGAGGTGAAAGAGTTACGGAGAATACCGACGTTTTACTTTGCTCACGACGATTGCACGAATCTTTTCGCATATACAAAATGTACCCCGAATAAAATGACATTCCTGAACAAAGAAGGGAAGAAAAATTCAAGTCTACCCCCTACACGTTTTATATACTTTCTTCATATCGTCGACAAAAACTTTACTGTTTATTAAAAAAAAATTTTCCCCTATGAAATTTCTTACTCAATTACGAAATCTTGAATATCTATTTTATATTTTAAGTAACAATAAAAGCAAATAATAAAAAAAATATAAAACGTATTGCAATGTTTTTCAATTGTCTCGTAATCGAGGAAGCTTTTTTCAGGTGAAAACATTTTTTTTTTTTCAAAAAATATATCCAATAGTCAGTAAACCACATACTTGTGGAACAAAATTTTCGGATTTGTTGTATAATTTGTTAAAAATTAACAATATGACTCCAAATTTTATGCAATCATGAATTCGTCTGAAGAAATGTTAACAGTAATAAAAAAAATGTTGCAAAGCTCAGAACTGTCCAAATGAGACAACAGAAGAGTAGTTTCAGTTTAAAATTTTCCGGTTGCAGTCAGGAAGAGTTGTGAATTAGCCAAAATATTGAGAAAGCAAGGTGCAAGTTTGAATTTTAACCTTTTTTTTTTCATGATCCACATGATTGTTTAAATCTGGAGGTACACAAAATTCTCTGAAAATTGTTCCGAAAATTCGAAAAAGTAAAATTTCACAAGAACAAAGTGTACATAAAATATATTTACCACAATCAATACGAACTTTGATATTTTCCACCGTGATATTCAATAACATCGCAAAAAAAAATTGCCCTCCGATGTTCAATTACCTACTTGATCGCTGTCACCATCACGATGCTGGGTATTTTTTTTTCGCTGCTTTTGCGCGAAATTCCATCGAATACAATGGCAAATGATGGAAAAAAATTACGAAAGGTGGCTATAGAAAAAAACATGTATGCGTGTCAGAAATACGAATTCTGATCACGTTTTTTTGTTTCGTTCCGACGACGCACATATCTGCGTACAGAGATATGCGCCGAGAAAATCTCTCTGATTGATTGCTTCGTCTATGGGAAATGGCATCGAGGATAGACGAGGGTTCCCCTGCGGCACGAGAAATCCCGTACACACCGGTGTCGGAACGGTCTGCCTTTCCCAGGAGGTTCGACCGGCTGATCAGTTCGCTGCCTCTACTACTGCCGCGGTGAAATACCCCAGAATAACCGCGACCCCATCGGTAAAGCAATTTTCCCCAAAACCATCGTCAATATCGCTCACAAGATGTCACTTCATGGACTATATACTTCTCAGTCATGAATCAAACACGGTCGAAATCCCATCAGGATAGTTAAAAAAAAAAAAAAAAAAATGTGCGCAGCTTGGAAAATTATTAAAAAAAAAGATCGATCGATCTGTTCAATTCTTCAACGGATTTTTAAACTTTGCCTTTCACCCCCGAGGATTTCAGGACGTTAAAGAATTTGGCAGGATTTCTTTTTACGGTTTCACAATTTTGCTTGCATATTTTTGTTTTTTGCAGTAAAAAAAAAAAATTAATGACAAATAATGCCGACTGTAACTTCGTGAATTGTTTCTTCTCCAGTCACGAAGCAAACACGGTCAAATAACATGGGAGAAATAATGAAAAAAAAAACAGGCGATGTTTTGAACCAACAAATATACGCGTCACAGGATTCACAAGGATTTTCTAGTTCTTGGTTAAAGAAACAAAATTTAGTTCTCAAAAAAATCGACAGGGAATAATTAATTTGCAAATTTGAACTCGATTTGTTGCTCAATACCATGTAGATGTAGATAATAGCAGTATAAAATAAATAGCATGAAAAATGAATACAAGAATTCGCATTTAGTATTAAAAGGTTATTGTCAAGATGAATCTATATCTAAAAACACATCGCCAAATTTTTAAAAACCTTCCATATTCATTATAATCCATGAATTGAAAAGTTTCCGGATGCACAGGGTTTCGTAATTTTTTATTAATTTTCCGTTAATTACCACATATCGTTTATTTTCATTATTATTTCAATCGTTTTTATTTTATTCATTCGCTTTTGTGTTTTATGTTGCACATAAAATCTCTTCGGGTGATTGGTCGGGCGTTTAAGCTTCTCAGCTATTCTGGGCTTGTATTTAGAAGGTACCAAGCGATATTGTTGAGTTCTAAATTTCATATATAAACGTCATTGCATACGTTTGGGTTGAAGCTATGAACCCTTAATTGCCTAGTCAAATGGATAAACAAGGGTAGTCTTCGACGAGAGGTAAAGATAGAGAGAGATAGAGAGAGAGAGAGAGAGAGAGAGAGAGAGAGAGAGAGAGAGAGAGAGAGAGAGAGAAAGAGAGAGAGAGAGAGAGAGAGAAAGTCACACTAAACAGTTCAGATTTTAAAGCTCTGGCTGAAATGTCCCGAATCCTGCGTCAAACGAGATCTCTGGATGGATACGGCAGGGACGCTTTAATCCGAGTTAACTACAGCCAGATGATCCCTCTTTAACCAGGCTTGTTCGAGCAACGAGCTCTAAAATCCTCGCTGTCGAAGTTATGTTACCATTAAAATTTTTACAACTATGAACTCACCGTCCGTATCGTGGACCAACGTTCGTCACGTACGAGGATGAAGCAATGATCGCCGTATCTGGAATCCTTCCGGATTCCATTCCAAGCACCGAGTTACATGATCCTGGAACAAGAAAACATTTTTTTTTTGTTTGTAAAAATCAAACGTTCCCTTTTTTTAAAATCAGATAATAGAAATTATATCACATATAGGTACATTGCTATGAAAAAATGAAATCAATTATGTACGTTAAGGGCAGGTTAATATTAAATTATTGATCAGTAAAGAACATTGGAAGATAGTTTTCCTGGGCTCGATTTACGCTTTTCAGTTTCACAACCATCTTTCGGAAAAGACTTGATCTTTCGGAAAAGACTAGGTGAGAACGGAAAAATGAAGTTTTCTTCTTCGTGTGAAAAAAAAAACGAGTATTTGCACTCTTGACGATGCACTTGCTAATTTGCGGCTGTGTGAAAGTGAATAAGAGTATGAATGCATTCCTGCCGTCAAAAAAACTCTCGTGATATACTTCCCACGTTGAGCTCTCTCTCTTTCTCTCTCTCTCTCTCTCTCTCTCTCTCTATCTCTGTCTGCCCCTATGTGTGCATAAGAAGAGATTAATGGAAAGATTACACGTGAATGACAGTTGCTCACCCAGGACAAATTGAAACGTGAATGAACAAGAGATCGTTGAAAGAAACGAGGCGCAACCGAATTGGATAATGATCTAGATGCGAAAAAAAGATATAATGAAAGAGAGTAAGAAAAAAAGAGCAGGGAGAGAGAGAGAGAGCGAGAGAGAGAGAGAGAGAGAGAGGAAAAAATTGCGATATAAAACCAGATTTATAGAAATAATTGAATTTGCATGATTAACCTCTATAGGACCGGGAGCCGATATATCGGCTCGAAAATGGTGTCATCTTTTTTGCCGTTCAATGCATTGACATAGACAAGACAGTTCTAGGATTTTAAACTAAAAAGTCGAAGAAAAAAGGCCCGGTCCTGTAAAGGTTAATAATTTCTGTTGTTCTCAAAATTAGTTTCAATCTTTTCGAATAAATTTGAGCGTTGTAAAATTTTGATCTGTGAAATTTCATTACGTGCTTAACGTCTATGAGAGCATACGACGTTCGTTTGGTGAAACATCCCCCACATTGTTGTTATTATGCTGCTCCCAGACGCGCTCGTGAAATTGAGTGAAGATTTTCCCTCTCGTTTTTTATGATCGTTTAAACACGCGGAAATTATATACGCTTCTGCAGTGTCGTTTCGGGAATTCTCATTTGCCACGAGAGAATCCACCGTATGGACAGAACTTTCTTAATGATCACTTTATTACACTGCCAATTTCTCTCTCTCTCTTTCTCTCTCTCTCTCTCTCTCTCTCTCTCTCTCTCTCTCTCTCTGTCTGGCTCATCAGGTATCCCATTCGTTTTTCTCTGTGCTGTTCGCTGCAACTGAACCTCCGGACTATATACAAATATACATATATAGATATATGAGATATTCTACGTGAAGTGGACTATCTCCAGACCTGATCACCTCCGATTTCGTTCTTCTTTTAGGATTTTGTTATCCTATATGAAAGTACCTTTACTGATTTATTTCAAATTTTTTCGGTCCCCTGTTCCGGAGTTTTTAATTTTGAAAACTTTTTTTTATTTTCTTACATCCGCGAATTTTGAATCGATGATATCTCGCGATTGGAACATCGTAAAAATATAATGAAGGCAGTCATTCGATTCGTCTTGAATTCAACTTTTTGGAAAGAAATTAAATTTTTTTTCTGGAAACGTTTTGGTTACAAAAATTTGACTTTAAAACTGAAAACCAAATTTTCGTCAATTATTTCAGGTCAGAGAAATTCGAAACATTTTTTTTCGGATTCTACGCATTTCTTCACGTTCGAATACGTCTTCTTCTAGATGGAGAGATTCGATTTATATTTACTAAAAAATAAAAGAAAAATAATAATAATAAAGACATTGATTTCTTTTAACGAAAATTTTTTTAATTTTATTTCGTTATTCATTTTTTTAAATTTTAATCCATCAAACCCATTTTTTTCCTGACCTTTTTTTTGTGTAGTTCTCAAGTAAGTCGATGGCATCAAACTTAGAAAAAAGGTAATATAGTATTAAGGAGTCGTTCGTGTAATTAGATTCATCGTTCAAGAAGGTTAATTTTGAAGCACACATTCTTCAGCTGACGAATTAGGAAATAAACCAACTTTTATACCAACCTCACAGTACTCTATGCTTCTAAAGCAATCCTCTCTTGCTGAAAGTAGTATCAACTCTGAAACGCGAACAACATGTGAAGGAAAAGAGTGAATCTATTTTTCGATCCATATTTTTCTACTGGCTCTTGTATACTTATATGAAAAATTCTGAATAAATGTCCGACATTCGACTGCAATTTTGCGAAATGTATTTTTCTTACGTTGATACCAATAACCTTCTATCGAAAAGACGAATGAATTAGAATTTTTTTTCTTCCATCGAAATATAATTTTTTTTAATAAAGAAAAAAATATTTTTCTTTTATTTTTTAGTAAATGTAAATCGAATTTCTCCGTCTGGAAAAAGATGACGTATTCGAACGAGAAAAACTTCGTAGAATGCGAAAAAAAAATGTTTCGAACTTCTCCGGCCTGAAATAATTGACGAGAAATTTGATTTTCAGTTTTAAAATCAAATTATGGTAACCAAAATGTTTCCAAAATTTTTTTTTTTTTTTTTTTAGAAAGTTGGATTCAAGACGAATCGATTGATTACCTTCATTATATTTGTACCATGTTCCAATCGCGAGATATCATTGATTCAAAATTCGCGGATGTAAAAAATCACAAAATTTCGAAAATTTTAAACTCCGGAACGGGGGGCCGAAAAAATTTGAAATAAATCAGTGAAGGTACTCTCATATAGGATAACAAAATCCTAAAAGAAGAACGAAATCGGAGGTGATGAGGTCTGGAGGCGGTCCACTTCACATGGAATACCTCGTATACATTCGGTAAATCAACAAACTCGTAAATGTCTTATAAAATCCATCAGACATTCCTTCGCAATGTTACGAGTATCCGAGACGGGAAAAAGAAGTTCTCGAAACACCGAAGACTTAGATCCGCCCGCGTGTGACATAAAAAGTGCCGGAATACTAGCCAAGAGTCGCGTTATAGTCCAATAAATGTCGCGCGGAAGGTTCGCCGTGTATTTTCCAAAAACGCAAGAATAATCCCGTCTCACGGATCCAGCATACGGATGTTATAAGACGAAGCAACGAAGGAGACGCCGAGGGATTGGCTCTTCGTGAGTTAGCAACGGTGGAAATGGACCAGGAGCACGGGTAACATCGGGCAGGAATAAAAGAGAAAGATATCAGACAGCGAGGAAGATTACTCGCTCTCTTAATGGTGGTGGTGGTGGTGGTGGTGGTGGTGGCGAGTTCAGACTGTAGGCGTTAATCCAACTCAGAAATAAATTATCACCCCTGTTCTGCTTCACTGTTCTCTCATTCTTCTTGTTTCACCAATTTTCTCATCGTTCTTAAATCTTTCTTAGCGAATTAGGAGATAAGAAAAAAAAAAAATCACGTGTGAAGTAAAACGCACACCTTTTCTAGCGGCATAACAACTCTTCTTCATTCAAACATTGGGTATTCGAAGCCTTTGGGATTATTTCATCATCAATAGATTCGCAGTAGTTGCCTGTTTTTCAAGTTACATGAATAATCAATCTTTTTAGTAGCACAAAAGTTTATTGATTTTTGTTTGTTCGTTTGTTTATCGAGAGTCTATAAATCCAAATGTGTAGAGCCTGATAGTCGGAAAAATTCAATTACTTTTTTCTTCTGCCATCAACACAGGGTTGAACCTTCAACGTGAACTGGTGATAAATAAATTTTTTGCTTGCACTCCTCCAGCTCTTAAATATAATCAACTTCTTTTTATTGACTTTTTTTTTCACTGCACGAAATCTTTTTGTTGAATTAAATTTTCTTATAATCTCGACAAAGATTTGCGTCCCTACATTGAGACAATGAAGCAGTAATTGATAAAATCGTACCGGACGAAAACACGAGCTATCGAACTATAATTTTAACTCAGGACGGATGATATTTTTGATGTTCTAACTAGATATTTAGACGGTCTAAAATTTTTTTTTTTAGTATGTACAGTGCAACTTTCGTTGCCCGAACTGAAAATAACTGTTAGCCATTAGACGATTTATTGGCAGTAACTGTAGTGAGAATCCTACTGGAAGATGAGAGATCTTGATGGAGGCAGAGAGTTGTGGTTTTTTTTGTCTGCCTAGTCAGCCAATCAGCACAGTACATTGGGTTTTCTAAGCCCTATAAGAGCAATGTTAACCTGTTCGTTGTGGCACATAGCCCGAGAATACATCGTGCAGTACGGATATCATTAGTTATAGGTATATATCTAAGCACCTATACATTTAGCTCTCTGTAATCTCTAACTGCGAAGTCAGAAATGCGAGGACAGGCAGATATAGGCAAGGTCCTTCTCTGATTCTCCTTCTACCTTCCTTTCTTTTTCTCTCTCTCTCTCTCTCTCTCTCTCTCTCTCTCTTATCTATTGTTAGAAACCTGGGAACCGGGAAATTTCGGATGCGTCTCGCCTGAGCGACGCATTCTACGTTGAACAATTCGTCTTGAGGTGGCGGGGAGTGATCTACCTTCTCGCCTGCATCTGTGCGTTTTCCTGCATACCGCATCTCTTGCTCTGTCGCTTTCCTCTTTGTGCCATAGTTCTGTGCTTTTGTTGGCGACTGAATGCTCCCAGGCTGGTGTGCGTGCAATTTCGTGAACAGAGGTGGAAGAACACGAATGAGAAATATCCAAGCTCGAACGTACTTTGCCCGCATAATTGCAGCGAATACGTGTGTGTGTGTGTGTGTCAGTGAGCACGGGAAGTCTCGAGAAATGAACGACGAGAAGAAAAAGAATTGCGACAATGGGAACGGTTTGGAAAATAATGTGTTTTTTTACATGCTCCGAAAAGCATCGTTTTAATTCGTCCCATGAAAGCAATTTTTTTTTCGACTCCCATACTTGGTACGGGGAAATTATGATTCCGTACAATGGAAATATATTTCAATGTTTCACACAAAAAAAAAAAAATGAGGACAGCGGCTTCACGAAATAAGAAAAAAGGAGACGAGGGTCTTTGTTTTTTTTTCTGCACAACAATAATAGATAATTAATCTGGTTTTGACATCAACTTTTCATAGTTTTTTTTTTCAACGATTAGAGCTCTGTCGATTCGCGCCGGATACGTTATATTACATTGGTGCACACCGTGACTTTCCGAGCACGAAATCTCACCTATCCCGATGTGTCGTCAACGACGACAAAGACACGCGACGTGGATGAGAACGTGGATAGCTTCGGGTCAGAGGTCCTCGCTTCTTGCCATGTTATCCTTGTCATCCCGACCTACCATCAGTATATATACCCAGAGGGTGGAGAGCGGATAGTCGAGCAAGGTGTGATTCTTCGACTACGTGCGAGCGACTCATCGCGTGCCGGGTCACATAGATGCCCCTTCGGGCTTTCAATTAGCTCACGTATTTTTCTATCCTGGCTCGTGTTGGCCTGCTCTCTGATCCTCCAAGGCTTCATTCTCGGAGATTCGATAAAATTTCACAAGTCCAAAGCTATATATATATATATATATATATATATATATATATTACGTTTTAGTCTGCTGCACCATCGCATCTCAAAGTTAATACTCAAATATGTGGACATTTTTATCCAAAAACTAACAATTACGTTTTGGAGTTTCTATATTAAAAATCATATCAAGACACAAAGGATTACAAACGGTTGTTTCAGAAAAACGATTTTTTATAGTCATATTTGTCAGAATAGTTATCGATATATATAGCATATATAGCATAGCTCGATACCATCATGAATTCACATAACAAAAAAGTTGCTATTCCACATTTCGTCGATTTTGTTTCAATCTTTCTGGACGCGAAAATACTTTTTCTTTACTTTCTTAAATCGATTTTTTCAGCCAAGGCTTTGAAAGAAATCGTTTTTACAAAAATCTCAGTGGAACTCGCGGGCGATAATTGTGACTTTTGAAAGAAAAAAAAAAAAAAAAAGAAAGAAAATTACCGTCGGAAACCAAGAGACCGTATTATATCGGATGAAAATTTACAATTGGACGGTGGAGACGATAATGCGAGCCTTGTGAATGGAACTGGAGATCGTTGCTGTCGTTTCCGACCGTCTGGATATACCCATGATGGTATAGATCCTCACGACAGCGTGAAAAATCGTTTTCATCGCTGCAAAGCGCTCAGTCGAAACTCTTCTCTTCGTCTTCATCCTTTTCTCTTTATTCTCCTTCGCTATATACCTTCGGAATATTATTCCGCGATCTTAAACTCTGAGGGGTTTGTTGATCGGCTTCACCGAATTTCATCGCCGTCTCTTGCAAAACCCGATATCGGATATCATATCTACTTTCCGTTCGTATTCCTCTCGTTCTTTCTCATCCCCCACGATGCTTCCCTGTCAGCGTACGCTAAGCGCTCAATCGAGTGAGAAACACACTGTCTGACGCGAAAGTCGCTTCATCGCTCTTGGGTATTATATGAAGAAAAACCGTAAATGTGATTACATCGAATCGGTGATGCGAACAGTTTGAATTAAAAAAAATATATATATATATATCTGATTAAATATGATTTTATGAGAAATTTATGACGGATCACTGAGCAAGATGGAAAATAATGCAATGAAAATTCGAAGACTTTACAACCAAATTCATTATAGCATCTGAAAAAAAAAAAATTATTCTAACTTTAAATTCATTCGTACGGGCGTTTATTTTTATATCGAGTCGATGAAAAAAAAAAAATCAAAACACTCGCTGGCTTAATATTTACTATTTGTGCACTCGAGCTTCGATTTAAACCTCTAAAAAAAAACCTTTTTTAAAACCCAAGTCCCGTTAGTCGATGTTAGTCGCAAATAATCGACAGACAACCGGCCAACTTTTAATAATACAGTATATCGGTATTTACGAATCGATATTAACAGAAAACTCTCGAAATGAGCTCGGAAAAATTTCATGCCAAAAAGAAGAATAAAAGACGCTGGCTGAGCTCGCGCTTGAATTTTTCCGAGGAAAGGATAAGGCAGACAGTGGGGGGAAAGAAAAAGAGGAGTCGATGATGCATAATGGCAGCATCGGAGTCGGACGAGAGTACTGGCCCTCCACTTTCTACATCCACTCCCGTACACGTGGGGGAGAGCAGGGCAAAGTGGACATCCAAAACTTAATTTGGGGATGAAAAATAAAATATCGACCTAGCCTAATCCTTTCATATATATTTTGTTGTTTATATATCTTTGGGAAATCGTGTACGATGGTCAGACCCGATATGTTTGTGAAATGATTATGCCATAATGAATATATAAACTCGACCTGAATAGTGATCACACTCTACCCCGACTGCAGGGTAAAGTGATCAAGTCTATGGGGCAAAGTGATAAGAACTGAAATTTTTTTTAAACTTTAGCATTTAAGTGATCAAAATATAGGGA
Organism: Rhorus exstirpatorius; assembly: GCA_963564615.1. Classification (NCBI taxonomy): domain Eukaryota; kingdom Metazoa; phylum Arthropoda; class Insecta; order Hymenoptera; family Ichneumonidae; genus Rhorus; species Rhorus exstirpatorius. Next base: position 15,589,301 of record OY751316.1, on the reverse strand, counting down.
ATTTTATATATCTGAAACTTAATGAACCTGGAATATATTCTATAATATTTACTCAATATTAACATTCAACGATGAAACAGAGATATTTTCAACACACACCGCTGCTGCGTTTGACAAGTCACGAGGTTAGGTTTTTGTTCGTTGGCTAAAAACTTTCGCGGGGCAAAATGTTCGCTTTATCCTGTCCATATTGCGCCAAATTTCGCGTGAGAAAAATTTGAATGAAAACTTGATGCGAATCATGTGAGGCAAAAAAAATAATTGTATCATGAAGTGGACATTACAAAAAATCTATAAAAAAGCACCAAGTCGAGAAGTGCGATTATTCGAAAATTCGAAAATTGTTAATTCATACAGCGTGAAATACAAGTTTCAGATTTTTTTCGAACTATTAAAACTTCCATGCTGTTGCTACTTAAGGTGGTTCTTTCGCGACTAGTCGTGGGGGTAGGCGTGATCCTTGGCGCGGCGGAGCGCGCGGTGAGGGGCATACATGAAACAAAAGAGAGTCGGACCGCTCACGGGCTATCCGTGTATTTCGTCATTAAATATTTCCTTAAAACTTCCGATAACCAGCGTATTTTTCGAAACCTATAGAATCCTGATATTTCAAACCATTTGAGATCTGTTTTTGGTGCGAGTCGTAAGTCGCTTAATGTGAGAATTACTTGATTATAATTTCGACAGTGACTATAGTCTGCCATAACCTTTGTGATGAAAAGTTGATTTTCTGGATCGTTTATTCTTCTCATTTTTTGTCCGATAAGGGACTCTGAAACTCCGTATAAATAAACCACGGTACTTTTTAAGTAAATTAGCAAAGAATCAGTGATCCCGTAAGTCGGTCGCTTAGGTAAAGAACCATCTTAATTATGTGAAGTATTTCAGCACAAATGCTTGGTGCAAATACAGCCTCCTTATCACCGTTCAGCTGAAAAATATTTAAGATGTTCACTTTGCTTCGCATTGCCACATTATCCCACACTCTCCCTTACGTTACATGGACATATACACAAATACGAAAACTGATGCGATCTCGGCATAGAGCAGAGGATAGAAAGAGAATAGGATGCGCTGAACCTCTTGAAACGCCAGTGTGCTGGGAGTACGTCAGGTGGCAAGGCTATAATCCTGTGAACTGTGCTCGAATGGAAAGGAGGAGCGAGAGAGTGCGAGAGAGGCTAGGGACAGTCGAGCAGCTAGTTTGTATATAACCTAGGCGTAATATACCTATATAGGGACCGTACAAAACTCGATCTTTCGCCTCTATCGACTGGTTGTACGCTAGGGTATTACCAGCGTAGTAGTGGGTTAAAGTACGCCGTAGTACTAGCACGTTGTACCATGACCAATACGAAACTCTCGAGCTCAATCTCTTCGCTTTCAGTTTAGTTCTGCTCGTGTGTCGAAGCAAGATGGATGTAGAGCAGCTTCTGATCAGGAAGATGGTCTCTGACAGAGAAAGAGAGAGTAAGAGAGAGTAAGAGAGAGAGGGAGAGAGAGAGAGAGAGAGAAGTTCGCTGATGTATACTCCGGACGAGCGTACTTATGCAGCTACTACATCGGTACGATTAGGGATCATCCGACTTTATTCGCGTGGAGCACACGGCCTCGAGTCTTGAACATGTCGTGGATTTTCCACATCGCGTCACTGGCAGAGCTTGTACCGTTTGCACGAATCTTTCGCTCCTTGTATTTCCTCCGATCAACTCTTTTTCATATATCGTTACCAATACTATCTCGGCTGATCTTTCGATTGAGCCCTCTGTGGGATTGATAGGGGATACCACGTAAGTAACATTTTGCTTTTATATCGAAATATCAATGCGATAAGGGTTATTTGAGGTTTATCCAGGTATAAATTCGTCAACCTCCAAAAAGATTCATCGGTCATGATCGTGCTTGTAGCTATTTCGATACAGTACCTGTTTGAATATAATATTAAAATAATCATTGAAATAATTATTGACGGCTGTCAATGCTTTTGTCGCAGGAACGTTGCTAAGTTTTATGTCATGTTTTTAGTTATTTCTCTTCAGAGAATCATTTACACCGTTGGGGCAATTTTTATTTTTATTCCAGCTCTTTTTGCTTGTTGAAACCTTTTCTATAAATTTGCAAAGCTCAATCCTACAATGAATTTCTCGATAAGACGATGTATTGATTTTACGTGAGGTTTTCGTCCGTCTGTCACGTCGATGAATTTATAATTTTGCGATTGGGTGTCTCCTTCAATATTACAGTTCCAGCCTGAATCGATAGTTCATTCCCACGAGAGCTTACGCTCCTTCTCGTCGCTCTTGGGCCGCTGTTGTCCCGCATTTTATATTTAATTTATTGCAATCTTCTGTTGAGCTCGTGGCTGGTAAAGCTCTCCACAAGTAATCAACGTTTTTCATAAACACATCTATTTCGTTGACACGCATAAATAATATACAACATACGCAAATAAGCCTGATGTGAAACCTTATAAGCTCGTTGACACTCAACAAAATATAAACTTGAAAGTGAGATTCACGAAATTGTTTATCAGTCGACTTCATATATATATATATATATATATATATATATATATCAGTACGCTTATACAGTGACAACTTTTTCGTCGTATATTTTCACGAACTTTGTCTGTTACAATTTAATATATGAATTTATAAATTATTTATGTATTACATTGTTTAGGGTGTTCGAGGGAACCTTCGAGCTTGCTGATGAAGTTTTGCTCTGTGCGTGACGTCCACTTATCGCCCAATCTTACCACACTCGTAGCAACGATCGATTTACTGAATTGCTGAAGTATACCGGTGGCATAATGTATATCACCGTATATTACAGTGTATATAATCACCCTTTCTCCATACGCGTATATACCCCGTGAGTTTCTGTTCGCATAACGTCCTGGCTCTCTCTTTTGCCTCTCGTGTGTCACACCCCGGAAGCTAAAAACATTTCTATATACAATCAGACCACACACAATCTCTATGTAACCATATATATATATATATATATATATAGACGTTGGAAAGTGGAAAGCTTCGTGCAATCGAGTCTTTTTCAGCCTCTACGTACAATATCAGCGTTCTGAGTACCGAAAGTATACTGCGCGACAATAGTATTTTCATGTTCTTTGTTCCGGACGAAAGGAGAGCGTTAGATCTATATATTGTACATATTTGTTACATATATATGGATACACCTACCAAATACAATAGATCCAATGTTCTCATGTATATGTACATATATACAATGTACATTTATACATGTAATAAAGATATATACGGTAGACTGTAGAAAGTAGTTTCTATTTTTGATGAAATCGACGCGACGTCAAGAGAGGAACAGAGAAAGAGAGAGAGAGAGAGATAGAATGAAAGAGCAAGAGTGGATTTCATGCCCGATGGGCACTCTGTGGGCTCATGCTCGAGCTTCTGGAAGCTTGCGAAGCGACGATGGAACTATACAGCGGTTGGTTTGCTCTCGTGCCGCACACACGATTATTGGACTCGAAAAAGAGACTGGCAAAGGCGCGGACGGGGGTTGAATAGACGAAGAGGTGCCGTGGAGAGGGTGAAACAGGGTGAGATCTGAACTGGGCAAGATCAAAGCGTTATATACGCCACGGCCTGGTCAGTAGGGTCAAGAGTCATGGTAGGTTTACCATGTAACATGTCTGGCAGTCACACACAATGTCTTGATTCGAATTGTCTTTTGGTGCTTTGGGCAAACAAGATTGTGCTTTCCGCGATATAGGCGGGTATAGGCAAGGAGGGGATCTTGTATGGTAGAGCTGCTTTATGATTTAGGGAGGAATTTTACTTAGAATAACCAAAGTGCGTGCTCCCTATGATTATTATTATCATTTTATTATTATTATCTGGATATACATAAATGGATTCGAACGTAAAATAAATATGGAGCGGAAGAAGAGTGGGGAAATGCGTATCTCATGAATAAGTCGTTCAATCGTCATTGCTAATATCCTCGGACACGCAGACTTTCTTTTATAGCAAACATACAAAAAAGTTTCTGGCACGACTACTTGAGTAAATGGAAAAAAGATTATTATTAATTTGATCGTTTGGAGGCGGGGGCAGTCACTATGATCATTAAAAAAGCTATTTCTGCGAACTTTCTCGTTTTACAAATGAATATATTTATAAGAAAACTATTTCATTCTATTCAATTTCGATAAACTCAAGGAGAATTAAGGCTCGAAACGCGTTGTTTTAAAAACTGTAGGGACTTTTATCCGATCGACTTGAAATTTCGACAGGATGATTTCGGCACGTAAGATTTGTTCGTTTGAACAACAGATTTTTTTTCTTTCGAAAAAGCTTGAAGTACCGTCCCATCCTTCGCTAAATTTTCATTTTTTTTTTTTCGAAACTACGCAGATTACGTTGAAAATACATTTTTCATATTTTTCCATGATATCAATGTTTTGTTTTTTTTTTTCAAGCTTATTTGAATCACGAAAATTATTCAAATATTGTTTTTACTGGATTCTAGATTTCTCGTGGGAATTATTATCAAGCGTCGGCGCCATTATGGCTTGATGAAAGGGCGGCGAGAACGAATGGTGCGGCTTTAGAGGCTTGCAGGATATTTCAGTGGAGAATCGTGTCTAACGGACGATTCTAGCTTAAGTGCATCGCAAAGTGTTGGGATCATTAGTTGGATCATTATCGCCCTATTAAGGGAGTGATAGGAGGGAGAATGACCGAGAGACACCGATGGAAAGCACCGTGCGATTGAGAAAGTTATCTGGCTGGATACTCGAGATGAGAGCCCGGGATAACGCTACTTGCAAAAGAGAGTTCGAAGCATAGCGTTGAGAGAGTGCAAGCTCCAGCAAGCCAGGAATTCACGGTGAAGTTGTAGATATACAGTTTCTTGGTGTATATATATAATATATATAAAATATACATACGTCATATATACATACGATTTCTCGACTCGTGTAATTTTGTTACGGACCATTCAAAGCTTTTTCAAGTTAAAAGTTCAATCGCAGCTCAGTGCACTAGTGCTAGAAAAAGAGAGAGAGAGAGAAACGACGGCCAAGCTTACCGGGCGTACCGACCTAAAACTTACGTCGTTAAAGCCATTTGTAAAACATATTTTTCAATCGCAATGTAAATTGTCGTTCGGTACATCCGCACCTTAGCCCGGCGTATAAACAATTTATGCGAGGAATTTTTTCCGCATGCAGAAGCATGGTGTTGTGCCCCAGATTTCATCATTTTAAGTTATATTCAAATCAGGACAGTTCACTATATAGCAATCGATTGTGCAAATTAGAGATCGAACGATCCAGCAATTGTACAAACGTAGCAGTTTAAAGGTGATTTTTGCGACACACATATTGCTGAGTAGACATCGTACGATCCAACCGTCTCAGGGATTAAACCGAAAGATCATCAATTAATAAGGTCATGTAATTATATAAAAAGGCAGTCATCTGTTGGTAACGGGGCTGTCAACTATCACGAGCTGTCCCGAGCGGAACCTCTATAGTTGATTACAGACGAGTCGGTCTCAAGACAAAATAATCAAGAACTACATTTGTAACAAATACTTCATAATCTTCAAGAATAAACTGGACCGTATATTTATAATACTCGAGTTGGAGATTTACTCAACCTTGACAATCACCCACAAACCCGTCCTCAACGATTTCATCCCCACGTGACGAAATTCGCGGGCACAACAATATATTGGTAAAATTTTGATTACACATATTTGGAAAATATGAAAAATACTATTTTTACTCATACAATTTTTCGCCGGAATAAAGTACGGGTGTATCCCATGTGTAAAATATATATATATATTTATAATGTCGCATGTAGGAAGAAAATTCATCGAAGTGACGGTGATTTTACGAATAAAAAAAATTTTCAATGTTGCTAAATTATTTTTTACCTCCGTGACACCTTTTCGACATGACATTTCTCAATAACAGTCATATAATTCATAAGAGCAACGATAATAATTTATTACGTTGTCGATCAATTTTCACAAGTAGAATACAAGAGAGTCCAGCGATTCCTTTCATTAGCTAGTATTTCATTGTGAGCCAAGCCCTCGACGATATGAGAAATTTATTTTATTTCTAACCCTCCTCGGTTCTAGTTTCTCATTAATTTCCGTGCATTATTAAGAGCACAACATTAACGGCGGTTATTCGAGTAATGTCGCTACGGATTCATAATAAATCGTGATAAAACGACGGGCAGTCTCGTGACAGAGTCCCGCGGGACTCGTGAACGCGTGCCCGAACCCCTTCGTGCGTTGAGTCAAAGGTTCGAAGAATCCGCAAAATAACGTGTGTTTTCCCATTCCTTTTTCCCTCATGAATAATTGTGACGGGTGCACAGCATGTTTGCGTTACACAACGATTGAGGATGTATTGACTGTACAGCTTATGTCCAAAAAGAAGTAAGACTTAAAAAAATTTCTAGAAAATGCTCTAGGCTATTTTTAGGGGTTATGAATATTCATTTTCTTTTTTTATTTTCTTTGGAAAATCTGCAATAATGGACAGCTTTTAATTTTATGTAGTCCCACATGCATATAGTGAAATTATTCGTGATGATTGAAAAAGATTTGCAAAAAATGTCATCATTTGAATAATTTGTAAAATTTCATAGTAGTCTTTTTATTCGTTATTAGTTCTTGATTTACACGGCATATCGTTCACCTTTTACGTATCCCATCCCCTTACACCTTACGATTTCCATATTCTATTTTGTTCCTTGAGACCCCCTGGTTTATTATTCATGGCTACCCTTTCCTAATGTATTGCATTTGCATGCGAGGGCACAGGAAAATTGTGCAAAACCTGGCCGATACAGGCGGCTATATTTTTCTTAATTTTAGTTGTATTGCCATCAGAAACTCGGAAAAAACTGTCTCCTGCTCATACTTGGTGCACGAACCAGTGCACGCTTAAACAGTCACCGATCCCAGTATTAGCAGTATCAAGCAGTATTGGCTGCGCCCAACACTGCTTAACATCAGGGACTACCAGATCCATGCACCGACCATGCGTCAGCTGTTTTCGGTAATTCAATAAGTATTATGTTATGATCGAATGACCGTAATTTTTAAACAACGAACATTAGTGAGGATTTTTAGGTGAAAATAAAAAAAAATGGAGATTTACCTTGGAGGAAATTGAAATAAATTTGGTAATTTTTATTTAAATACCTAGCTATTTATCTTTTTCTATGCTTACCGCATCTCTATTAGCTCAAACAACGGATAATCAATATAGCTTGCACATGAAAAGTTGTAATAGCTGTTTAGTTGACATTAAATATTTTTTGAACATGTCTGTAAGACCAGCGCACATCCTTGCGGGGCTAATGAAGGGAATGAGGCATAGTCGTGCATGCAATAAACCCCTAGCATACGGCAGAGTGCCAGGAAGCCCCGAAGCAGCAAAAAAAACCCATTGCTGTTGCCTTCTTCTCTCGTCCACTCTTCGAAGTTTCCACCCTTCCAGCCTATTGCAGCAACGATACAGCACTCTGTTCTCGGTGAGCAAAAAAAAGTTCCACATACCTCATAAAATGTAGGTGGCCCATCGGGCATAGCTATAAGGAGTGGAAATGAGGTGAATCGTGCTTTTTAACGAGTTGCTGATGGCCAACTTCGCGAAACGAAGACTGACTGAAGCTGGATGGAAAAAATACCGGAAGGAATAGGGTAGACGTACCAGTTGTGGCCACTTTAAGCATTTTCGAACATTCATTTACCAACAGTGTTCACATTATTGCAAATTCACAATTGAAAAAGTGATCGATGTAACCTGAAAGGTACACAGAATCGAATTGTTATCATTTAAAACCTTTTCTGATCATGATAAATACGAAAATAGGAAATTATCCTGTAGCTGTCGTTATCACCGTTCGTGGCCACAATTGTACTACTTTTGGCCATCCGAAGTACTAGTTGTGGCCACCAAGCTTTGAATTGGGATTGACCATAAGCTGGCCACAAATAGAACAATCGCATTTTGAATGTACCACTTTCGGCCACCACGTATTTTTCAGAAATTTTAGCTGAGACATCAGTTTTTTGTAATTATAACCCGAAAAATGAACTTCAACTGATAAAATATAAATTTTTGATGGGGCGGAATGACTTTAGATATGAGAAACCGTACAAGAAAACTACACAAATCGCTCAGCGTTCACACATTTTGTCATATTTCATTAAAATAAATTAGTAGATATTCAATAAAGCAATTGATAGTGGTCCGGAAACATCTTGAATATTGAAATATTACGCTCGATGAAGTGAACATAGCCTTGAAACTTTAAGAAATTCGAGGGAAATGCAGAGTGACCACAAACGGTACAATGGCCACAACTGGTACGTCGCTACCCCGAAGGAAAATATTCTCATTGCATTAAAAATCTTGTGTATGTGCCAGGAATTTTCAAATGCTTTCGGTATAAAGGGTCTTACGAAAGTTTCCATTCACACACCATGGAATTTGCGAAACTATGTAGGCAATTTTTCGTGAAGTATTTTTCAATATAAAGAAAGATGTGTGCGTTCGATGTATATTTTGTTTTATCATATGCGAGATACTTGTCATCAATGTCGAATATTGACATGGGAAATCCTGCATCAACCGAAAGTATAGGGATTACCATTAGATTGTAACATTCGTCATTGACGATTCCTTTCATTTTAAGTCCACTATGCTCGGATCTCGTGCTTCTGTCTAGTAATTTATACGAGATCCAAAAGATAAAACCGATTTCATCAGGTTGGATTTAGGGACAGGAAGAAGCAGCGGTGGAGAGAGCAGGAGAGAAAACAGTGATTGCGAGGAAAAGAGTTCGTGGTGAGGTGTAGGCTGATGGAACACACACGCTTGCTTTCTTCGGGGGCTTCCTTTGGTTTTGGAAGGGACTGGATGAGATTCAAACACCTGGCAATCTTGTATCGTGTACTGCTTATATTCCCAGCTGGGCGGCAAAAACATGTTTGCGTGCAACAAACACACATCGACTGTTGCAGAGGCATAAGGATCGCATCAGCATCATTCTACATGTTAAGTTTTTCGGATTACGCCCTTTTTCTTCGTCAGAAGTTCATGAAAAGGTAGCGCCTCTTGGTGCTTCTCTTCTCATGTCATAGTGTATACTCCTCGGGGAAGACGAGGGTTGCGAAAAGAGGGCGTGGAGGGTTGATATGTGCCTTGGGGATGGATCTACCGATGTTATCATCGTATACTGACGAGAAAAACTCCGGAGATTTTTGGACAAAATAATAAATGATAAAAAAAAAGATAAACACAAAGGCTTGCTGAATAAATCTTGAGGTACATATTTATGAATGCCTGACTGACCTTGACCTTTATCGAATGCCTGAGACATTTATTGAATGTCTGACCAACCGTGACCTATGCTGAATCCTCGATTTAAACAAAATGTCCTTAGGTGTTTTTAAAACGCCCCTCTCCGCTCTAATCCTTGTTTTGTTCTTGATGTATAAAATATTCACAAACATGGAAAAAATGCGAACATAAGTAACAGTAATTAAAGGGGAATTCCCACCGACGGCACCAATGGAAAAATTTTCTCAGTGCGCTTTCTGCGACCCCGGTGGTTCGAAACCCACCTAAAAATGTAGGTCCAAAGGAAAGCAGTGCCTTGGTGTGTTGATCGAAAGGCTGCGAAGATGTCTCGGGTTCGATTCCCGATGCCGTAGCACGGCAGATGAAAGCACAAACGGGCTCGGACGTAGCTCCCGAGGCAGGGCGTAATAACTATATGATTGTTTCTGTCCCAAGTGCTGACATCTAGCGGGTGTGCGACAAGCTCCGGTAGCGGGAATCGAACCGGGAGCAAACGGATTCGAAAGGAGACCAATGGCAGAAGGTGTTGGGAGCCCGAAACCCTCAGGGGAGTTGGTGTGCACTACCTAACCTAAGTGACAGTAATTAGGGTGACGGCAAAGCATACAACAAAAGTGGTATCAAGAAATTGTGGTGCGATGTAGGGTGGTACTGAGACAGTTGGAATTCTAGGTTTTGTCGTAGGAAAATAATCGTCCCAGAAGCAATTGATCATCCGAGCCCTCCCCTCTTTCGTTATCGGCCAAAACATATCTACTATTGTGTTGAAGACTTTATCAGAATATTGGAGCAGGCGAAACCGTTGAACACGCAAGATTAACAACAGCCTGTTTTTATTTCCACCTCTCGATTGTCATACAAATTTCTATAAATCTACTGTAGCTGGTGTTAATAAAAAGCAACTTATACGAACTGCTTGACGCACGGTAAATCTCAACGCTATTGAATAATTTCAATGTGACTAGACATTTTTCCTTCCAGGTGAAATCTCGATGGCGAATAAAAACGACGAAGTAAGAAATGACGAGTATAACGGCACAATTCTCATTGTTCGAATTTCCATTCCTTCCGTTTCTCTACCAGATTTCATTTATTTTCTACAGGACAGCCCAAGGAGTCAACCAAGAATTCTTACGATATGGATGAGTTCTACGGGATGAATTTTCTTCAACCATTTTGTTTTCCCTCGTTACCTCGTTATATTTTCTTTCCGTTGCTTCACTCTCTCGTCATCTTATTAGGTAGACGCGTCCTATGCATACATTTTCAAGAAAATTGAAAGTTCGAGGGTGTGATTTTGACGAAATCAAAACAAGCTAAATGTTCGGGGGCTTCGACAAACTTGTCGATGAACGCTTTCGACGAAGCGTGACGAAACGTCCGAGTCGCATGAGTTTTGCTCGAACACGTAAGAAGAAAAAGAAAGACCCCCCGTAACTGTTGAAGTGGAATCCAAAAAGAGGAAGTCCTGTGTTTTCTTGCTCACTTCCTTTCGTTCTAGGTATTTCAATCTCTCACTCACTCGTCGTCGAGAGACCCAGGTTTGCTCTCGTTCCTTTTCGCCGACGCCTTTCAACCCTTCCTTTCGACAGCAACGCTTCTACGCCGCCTAGTATTCTTGCGAATATGTGTACATATACATACGCAATGAATATTCTTGGTGACGCTTCCATCCCCTATAGTTCTATAGTTACTTTCATCAATTATAATATAAGAGTGAGAAATTTACCATTCAGTAGACAGAGACAGAAAGTGACTCAATCGTTGTCTTTGGCGATGAAAGCTCTGGCATTGGGGGACACACTTCTCGTCGTGTCGTCTTTCACTCATTTGAGAACTTGTCTTTGACAAGATGCTCTCAATGCTACAAACAACGATACGGCGACAAAACTCGTGGCGGCACAACGATCCGTAAATATTGCCGCGATAGAGTTCTACAAGTTTCTCCTTTAATATATTGCTTGTGCCAGAAGTGTTGGAGGAGGAATATCTCGCGATGCCAACGTATCAAGTCATCAGAGCGAAGGACGAGTTAGAGTGCGACGAATACTTTTCTCGTTACTCCGTATCTCAAGCCTCCACTTCCTACTTTCGGCGATCTCTGTCTCGTATTCACTGATTCATCACTGTTAGCATCTACTCCATTTAGCTTTTGAGACGTTAGTAACGATCTGCTACTTTCGCATCATGCGTAACAACTTTTAACAAAGCTACAAGGACATTAATTGGGGTATATTTTTTTATCTCTCGTACTTTTGAATATTCATTGGAAATAAAAATTTGACTGTCCAAAACTTGTCCGAAATCTGGAGCATACTGTGATTATTTCCAATCCGTTCTCCACCACTGATCCGCAGAGATTCCTCCCCGGTGAATTTTTGGGTTTGGATTAGATCGAGAGTTAACTTTCGACGTGACGGGTTGTTCCCACGAGTGCGAAGAAGAGGTAGGGGGGGGGGGATGATGCCAGTTGGTTAAAATGACGAGATTACGTTTCGCGGTTTACAGTCGTCAGTGCGAAAAGTTCGGGGACGCGGAAGACGGTTGGAAAAGCGAAGAGCAGTCGAGGATTGGAGTCATGCAGTCGAGAGAAGGGCCAGATCTCGAGAAATCGCGGCGGCGTTTCTGGCGGAGTGGTCGATTGTTCTCAGCAACCGACTGTGTCTCATTACTTCGAATTGGCTGGACGTAGACAATGGCTTCGTAATACGGTTATCCGGTATAGAAAGACAAAGGTTCTCTTCTTTCTTCTATGTTCGTTCCAGCGCCTTCCTTAAGACTCTCTCTCTCTCTCTCTCTACCTCTCTCTCTCACCCTCTCTCTCTCTCACCCCCTCACTCTCTCTCTCTTTCTATCTCTCTCTCTCTCTCTCTCTCCCTCTCTCTCTCTCTCTCTCTCTCTCTCTCTCTGTTTCTTTGGTTTTTTCCTCATCTCATCTTTTCTCGTCTTCAACTTCTCTCTTGTCATAGCGGAAAATCAAGAAAGCGAACGGAACGAAGAAAACTGTTATATATATATACACATCTAGGATTTGAAATTTCTCTCTCTCTCTCTCTCTCTCTGGTTCTCCGTTCCACTGGCAGTCATATCTCTTTTCCGTGAAGCGTAAAATGGAAGAAGGAGGTTGGGGGGGGGGGGGGGGTAGGTAAATGCCTGAAGGGAAGAAAGTCGGACAGCCAAAGTGCCGTGAGGGAAGATGATATAGATGATGGAATGAAGGGAGTGGAATAGAGTAAGGATGGGCAAACCGGAGAGGCAGGAGAAACGAATGAGAGCAAGAAAATGGGGGGGATTGGTTGTTGAAGAGTTTGCTGGTTCCCGAGGCATGAATGGACCAAGATTCCTCGACAATGGGAGAAACGCGAGACTCACCCTCTACGCTGTATACTCGAGTCACATGAAAAACCGCGACACGTCAACTTTTCCGCTCTCTTTTCTTCCCTTTCTATCGTTCTCTCTCTCTCTCTCTCTCTCTCTCTCTCTCTCTCCCTCTCTCTACTGATGGATAACGTTGAAATGAAAAATAAAAATTTCAGAATACGTCAAAAAAAAAAATTATCAACGATCGAGGAAAATAATGAAAATTTTTATTCGAATAATAATTGTGTATTACCATTAGAATTTATGTTTATTTACAATAACTTACAATAACTTTTTTGTTTTAACTTGTGATTCAAAATAATTTGTTTTATTCATTTATCAAAGAGTTGCCATAACGTTTTTTTTAACCTTTATTTTACAAAGCTTTTCGCAAATGTTGCAATCCTTTGATAAATTCATAAATAAATTATATTGGATCGCTGATCACAGTGAAAATATCATGAATCTTCGAAATTTACTTTTTTTTTCTTTTCGCTGCTTACACGCGCTCCTATGTCATTAGTCATGCATTAACACATTCGGATAATTTTTCCGCGAAAACCTTCGACAGCCCCTGACTTTTTTTGATTCGACACTATATTTCTTCATCGAATGATCACTATTGATTATTTGACAGACAACGAACAACGACATTAGCTTTAATTATTAAAAAAAACCTTTCCGACAATAGTCTACTTAGTAAAATGATTTCGAATGGTTTATTATATTCGCCTCAATGTACGTCACAAGCGAGAGAGAACGAAGTTGGCAGTCGCATAAGATATCTCAGTTGGTTTTCTTCGGACTTTGTTGGAAGCTACACTTATAACGATGTGCACTCTGAATTTCAAATTCTTCGAGATCCTTAATCTTTGTCTCGGGCGAAGAGAGATGAGGTGGACGAGTACTCGAGGCCAAATAGAGTCACGAGAGAGGGAGAGATGCGGAAAAGATCTATATAAGCTTACCTATCACTGTGAAATATCCGGAATGCTGAATTATACTGTGTAATGCAAGAGAGCACGACGAGATACAGCCGGTGTTCAAGGGATGAGCGAGGGGATACTGTGGAGCCACAGTAGAGCGAGCTTTGCAGCGAGAAATTTGCTTTACGCTTGACTCGTTAATGTCGAAACAATCCAGTGAGTGACGCATTATCATGATCGCATATTTAAAGCATTCTCTTCGTGAACGTGGGCATTTTTTTTCGTCTACTTCGCAAATTATTTTTTGTCTCTTTGCCCAGTTCGTGGCACTATTTGTGAACTATCTCTATGATTTTTAAATCCAACCGGTTGGAAAATACCAAATTTTCTATTTCAAGCAAATGATTTTTGAAAAATACAATTTGTGGAAAAAATCTTATGGGCCGCGAGAGTAGTTTTCTATAAAATTTTAATGTTCAATTTTATTGACCCCGTCGCAACCTTTCATATATTTGACGGGCATAGATTTTGATAACTGAGCAAACGACTGACAGACCTTCAGTTTTTTCAATCTAATTTTTTGTCGTATTTTTCAACCATAAATTTTCAGAGATTCATCCACGTAAATATATGCACTCGTGACGCGAAAATTTCTTATAACGCTTCACGAAGAGACCGTGCTCTCGACTCGTTTAATAAACGTTTCCTGGCTGAGGGGATCGCGCTGCTGGTACTGCGAACAGTCTAACAACGCCCGCTACTGCGGGCGTTGGTACTCCATAACATTCAACCTGGCCGCTTATGCACAAGCACAAACCTTCTCGCGGGTGCGTGTTTCATTGTGATCAGTGCGAGCACCTGTTTTACTACGGTTCAGCTTAATTATTGCGCACGCTGTGTTGCCCAGGGAACGCGCCCCCCCCCCCCCCCCGTGTACGACCTCCGTTTAATTTCATTTAATAATATTTTTCATACACGGGTAGGGATAGGTGTGTGTTCGTGTGTGAGGGAGAAGATCGTTTGTTTTGCCTCGAAACGCAAAATGCGTAGGCGGGAAGGAGACTGTTGGGTAATTTACGACCATGATTTCACAGACTTTACGACTACAGTGTTGTTGAATTTTTTTTCGTGATTACGAATCCTTCGTCATCTCAGATTACCTACGATTTAGCAACCTTATCATATGAAATGATAATAATAATAATTCATTAGTGATAAATAATTATTAATTGGCTGCAAAAAAATTGTTGCTTTTGAGTATCGCTTGAGTGATACTCGAGTCTTCGTAAGAGAGTATGTACAACCAATTCTTGCCGGAAAGATTGAGCAACCATTAAGAAAAACGATTAGCAAGTCAAATACATCGAGCTTGGATACTACGTAACTGACTTGGCTAAAGTGGAGTGATGCTCTGATATCTCGAGAGGTTTTCTCGCAAAATGGAACGAGTATAGTGAGCGGGCTAAAAGGGAAGGGAGCGAGAAGTCTCTGACGATTTGACCCAGTTCTCACTAAGTTATAACATTGTTAAACGTCTGCTCGTAACTCCCACGGAAGCAAGCTTAAGGCTCTCCCTCCGCGACGTCTCTCTCTCTCTCTCTCTCTCTCTCTCTCTCTCTCTCTCTTTCTCCCGCACCAACCTTTTTTTTTTCTCAAAGAAAATAGATAAATCATTTTCATTCAAGATCGATCGTGATGCTTCTTCCTCCCGCCTCTCGTCCACATTTTTCCAGCGAGATTTCATAGCTCGACAATGGAAAAGCGAAATTCCTTCGTATTGTCCCGCCAAAGATTCAGAGTCTCGTGGCCCTCTAGCCCATTCCGGAAAATTTATATGTTATAAGGCCCTGGGACGTGGGGATCTTGAATGCCGGAAGTGTATTGGAATACCAAGGTGCACACGAGAACTCCCGAAGCTCCACCATCCGCCACGGACATGAATAATTTTCTCGTTCGGGAAACTTCTCCGTCCATTCTGGCACAAAGACACTTTCTGGTGAAACTATCCTCTGCCCGGATCCAACCACAGCGATAGTAGAACAAAAAAAAACTGGTTGATTCAACGATATTTTTATGACCAATCGGTTCAATTTATGGGGGAATGGATCAGTCAAATGGGGTAAGCAATCCAGCAAGAGTAATCCAGATGAGAAACAGTTGGGTTTGGGTTTTTTAGGTTTAGGTTTACGTAAGACGTCAATCTTTATTCGGGAATCTACTAACTGATCAGAAATATTCCGATCGATCTAAATTCCAAATAAATTTTTAGCCTAATTATGAAAAATTATCGTTTATTATTGGTGATTGGTGGTTAAAAAAAATTGCTGATTTATAATATAATGCAAAATTTAGTAATTGAAAGTGCCTGCGCTAAAATAACCACCCTAAAGCATCAAGCCATGGGGGATTTAAATAGAAAATTAGGTGATAACTTTTAATTTTTCATTCAAAAAGTTCGAGCACCGAACAAACGGCTTCAGTGAGAAAAATTTCAATATCGCTCTGGAGGTCTTATATATCAGTGGAATTTTAAAATACCCACAAAGATGTATCGTTTACTGAGTTAAACAGAAAGCAACGCACATTGCTTTCTGAAATTTTCACAGGCCGCCCAAGACATAGTAGCACCCCAAAACAGTTATAGCCGTTTAACAATAAATTCGAGGTTTTCGACGTCATTAATTTCAAATACGATAAAAAAATATCAGTTTTGATATGATAGACCCAAAACTCACTTCACGTGATCAGAATTGGGTTGCGGAGGGGAGGGAGAGGGGTGGATTGTTCAGTGAACCGTAAAAATGCCAGAATGGTAGTCTGACGTTCGGAGCCTGGCAGTTGTCATTTCTTTTTCACCCCCCCCCCCGCCCCTTTCGTTCTCTTTTCCACCTTTTTCCCGCCACTCTTTCATCCCTACGGCCTCCTTGAGCGTACGGTAAGAGCGTCTCGAGTTGTCGACGTCGAGTGTTGTACCGGATGAACACCGGCGTGGTGCCTGCACTTATCTTTGTGTAACTGTTTGCCGACCTCGAGTGAGAGAACGTCGGACCATTTATCCATAACGAGGGGATAAAAAAAAAAACAAACTAACCCCCATCGTAGATATATACATTTGTCGACTGGTTAGCAAAAACAAAAATAAATGAAAGGCTTTAACTCAAACGATTCAGAAGTTAAAGCAATGTTGGCTGAGCCCTTTTGTTTGCTAGAAGTCGA
The DNA here is from genome assembly GCA_963564615.1 of Rhorus exstirpatorius. Taxonomy (NCBI): domain Eukaryota; kingdom Metazoa; phylum Arthropoda; class Insecta; order Hymenoptera; family Ichneumonidae; genus Rhorus; species Rhorus exstirpatorius. Next base: position 15,572,420 of record OY751316.1, on the reverse strand, counting down.
TGTACAGAAGCCGGAAGGTCGTGTGTATACCTTGAGCATCGTCAAAGGGATGTGACGACGACCAAACCTCGAATGAAACTAACATATACACGTGTTTAGTAGCCACGTTGTCGTCTTTTATATATGACAAAAGGAACGATCGTGTATGTTACGTACATATATATATTGTATCTATATAGTATTACTTTAGGATCTGTTGTAAAAGCGGCTTTCACCTGAAAGAAAAAAAAGTTACACAGAGAAAGAGATTCTCGAGTGGATTTTCTCTTGAACGTTAGGACAATGGGCACCGAGATACACGAATAGCAGTCCTCTGTCTTCTCAACTATCCTTCCTCAAACTCTCTTCGAACCAATTCCCCTTCTCTCATTTTTAGTTTTCAACCTTATTCCAGCTTAGTTTGTCATTTGTCCCAGTATATTTACTCCGAGTTCACTAACTTCTTTTCCTTCCCTCGCGGGGGTCTCGTTTTTATTGGCGCGTTGTCTAGATCATTTGGAATGTTCTATCGGTTGTTCATGGAGACAGGGTATAGCTTCTTGAGCAACCTTACATAATACACATGGTGCATATATATTGTACAGTCGGTACGGTATTCGCCTTATACAGTGTCCTGAGCCTGAAGATAGAATTGAGAGGAAATGCGATTTTAGAGGCCGCTGTTTTAAAGAGAGTCCGTTATGTTACATACGTATATGCTTTTTTGACCGTTGTTTTACTTTCGGGGTTGTTTCATGGTAGCTTTGGGCGTGCCTGAGAGTTTTCCCTTAGTCCAACCTCTTTCGTTTCTGTGCTCTTTTTCTGCTACTATTCTGTGTCTGTGTTTGTACTCAGAATCGATTTACTCTCGCTGCTTCTAAGTTTGCTGGGATTTGAGCAGCTAAGAAAGGCTATCACACTGGCATTGGAGCTAGGAGAAACGTATATATGCGTGTGTATGTATGTATGTATATACGACAAACGATAATTGCACTCGATATCCTTCCGAGTGTCGGGGAGTGGTGTGCTTGTCGATCAACAGGATTTCTTTTCTGTTTTTCGATATTTTTTTTTCTCTCCACTTTCTTCCACTTCTCTATCCATGCCTGCTCCTTTGACAACTGTAAACTGTATGTAATGTACACATATCTATGTATTAACTTGTACAATACGAATAGATAATGTACGTTTCTGTCACGAGGAGCTTCACTCGCAACTCGTAAATAAGTAATCTTTCCAAGTCTCAAGACTCACACTCGAGTGCAACGATATATATATATATATATATACATATATATGTTCTTGTAGCAATTAGACCTTCACCCGAGTGAATAGGATGCCGTAAGCTTGTAACATAGAAGTTTGAAGAGACGAGATACCAAGGTAGCCTGTACACTGCAAAAGTCCTCTACTCCAGAGGTAGAGCGAGCGAAAAGTGCATAGCTGTTTTGAGCGTCACAGCGACTCATCGAAATATCTGCGCTTATTATCATCAAACGATACCTTCAATGATACTCTATAATTTACATTAAACCTCGCATTAAACTGATAAGACTGTCCATATTCATTAGTTTTTATTGGTTCCTTCTTTTAGCATCGATAGGGAGCAAAATTTGATATCTTACGTTTAAATTAACATTATTTGGGAATAAGAAAATAATTATGGGTCCGACGGAGGCTCCTCCAGGAGACAGACAAAAATGACGTAAATTTGGCTGCTTTTCTTTTTATTTTCATAAATAAATGAACGAACCTATTGTGAGTTATAAATCTACAAGACAATTTAGTAGAAAAAAGTAATACGATTAAAATAAAATCTATGAATCCAGTTTTCGAGAATAGTCCAAAATTGATGACCTGGAAGACATTAAGCTGCGAGAGATTCAACTGTATGTATGTACAGCTCTCTAATCCTTCTCACCTATAAGTACTTTCTCAAATAATTCCTCCCTTCAAAGTATCTCTCAAAGTGTTATATATCACTTTGTGCCTGCAACTTTGATGGTCTCAATTTCTACACGAACAAACCCGCTTGTTAATGATATTCGCCATTGCATTGAAGATTCGTTTAAATTCGTCATATTGCCATAATGTGTTTTTAGCGCACTTTAAGTAACTCTAGAATCGCGTGCCCTTTTATGGTATAGGGACTGGCCAAAGCAGTTCCGAAGAAGTTGATAAGGAGGAGAAGGATAGGTTGAGAGAGAAAGAGAGAGAGAGAGAGGAAGGAGAGAAAGAGAGAGTGATAGAGAGAGAGAGAGAGAGAGAGAGAGAGAGAGAGAGAGAGAGAGAGAGAGAGAGAGAGAGAGAGAGAGAGAGAGAGAGAGAGATAGCGTTTCAACAGCTTCAACGAGATTCGACTATGAATGCAATCATAAGTTTCCGTGAAAGAGAGGCAAGAGTTGTATGCAGGCGAGTTTCGTAATGAGAAATCTTGAAGATGAGGCAAGATAGAGGATTGGCAAAGTCGATGGCAAGAAGAGAGATAAAAAGAAATGGAATAGGTAATGTGAGAGAGGGTGAAGTATAGAGGAAGAAGGGCTCGAGAGAACGAGCAGGTATGAGAGACGTCTCTCATCTATGAGATTTTTCATCTCCCTCCCTCCTCACTCCTCCAAACCTTTCGCTTTATCCTGCTCTTTCTACCCCTATCACCTCAACGCATTTTCACTCCCCTATATACACAGATCGTCCTCTGCCGCGTTTCTTCATTCCTCGGCACGTCGTATACTGCTCGAGAGAAATTTGGGAAAGCGTGCGGCTCGCGTTAATCCATCAGGGTTCGTTTGGCATTCGCGTGAATCCATAACATATATATGGGGTATTTCAAGCCAAACCAGCCAGGGTTTGACCCTTACTATTAAAATTTTTTTTCGTTCGATTGTCCCACCTGAGAAAACGTGAAAACAATGTAAAAAAATTTTTTTTTACCATCATGCTAATTAATTATGGGGATTGGAACAGCTCAAAATTGAAAAAAATACTCCCAAATTTAGAAATCTGAAAATAATTTGAAAAATTCATATTTTATGCCAGATTTATGGAAAGAAAATTTCATGATGGTATCTTTTCATTTTCTATGGTATTTGACGGTTTAAAATACTTTAAAAGTCCTATATAATAGCCATTTATCCTCCATTACTTTAGGCGTTAGTGGAAAATTATGAGACAAAACGAAAGAAAAAATTTTCGACAGAAATTTTTTTTCACTCATGAATTCTAATTGTTCATAAAGAATTATGAACAATTTTTACATCGTGAAATTTTTTTTCAGTATTTTTTCTTTGACGCGGAAAGTTACCGAGATTTCATGATTAACTTTTTTTTAAATACTTGTTTTATCGGGCAAAAAAATGAGGAACAATTATTTCTGACGAAACTCATTTGCTCCTGTGGCTGACGTGTTTCAGAGGAAAAATTTAGAAACAAGTTTTAGAATAATGAACGGAACCAAAAAATGACTTCTTATGTCTTCAGAAATTATTTTTAGTTATAAAATACCACGTAAGTTTCTAATTATCATTTTATGTGCTCCATTTTTGCGAGTCTGCCGTGGTGGTAAAAACGGTTGAATTTTTAACATGACTATCATTGAGTCAGCCATTTATAATACTAATTTGAATGTGAACTCAATTGACTTTTTTTTCTAAAATTTTCGGGGGCATTATCTATCGAATCGGTCTATCGATATTAAAAAAAAAATTTCACAACGGAAAAATTGTTAATAATTTTTTATAAACAATTAGAATTGATGAATAAAAAAAAATTTCTGTCGAAAGTTTTGTCTAATAATTTCTCACTAACGCTGAAAGTAATGCAGGATTAATTGCTATTATAAGGTAAACGGCCCAGATAGTGAACGCGTCCCAGTTGTTGAACTATCTGGTGTATATTTAATGATAGCTTACACATATTTTATCGCATCGTTCATTCAATATCCGAAAATAAAGGTTCAGTTTTCAGCTTCCCGACTAGAAAAAGTTCAGAGTAGTTACTATTTTCGATATATTATGAATTTAGCTTTAAAAATCGGCACTTCCATCTATGCCGCCATCAACTGGGACAACGAATCTAGGACGTGTCCGAGTTGTTGATTGGTGTTCCATAACCTAAACAATTTTCAGTTTTCTCCAATCCCCTTAGAAATTCTGGGCAATATGTATTGAATTTTTATTTATTTATTCATCAAATAAATGTAAATGGAACTGAGTAAATGTGAAATAAAAGTATAAAAACTATTTTTTCGGATTGATTCCCGATTGTTCATTAACTGGGACTCTGTCGTGTCATTATCTGGGCCAGCAAATCGGCGGGTTGTCAGTAACTCGGACATCAAACACGCATTTTTAATTTGCTTATTAATCCTGATTTTTCAACGTTTTTACAAATAATTCCATATTATTACATTCAGCATGGAACGAAATTGTTGATATGAAACCATAGAAAATGAAAAGATACCATCATGAAATTTGTTGTCGATAAATCTGGCATACAAAATGAATTTTTAAAATTATTTTCAGATTTTTAAATTAGAGAGTATTTTTTTAAATTTTGACCTCTTCCAATCCCCATAGCTAACTGGCATGGTGGTAAGCAAATTTTTAAAAAATTGTTTTCACGTTCTCTCAGGTGGGACAATGGAAAATTTTTTTTTTTAATGATGAGGCTCAACCCCTCGCTGGTTTGGCTTGGAATACCCCATATATATATATATATATATTTATCGACGAGGTAGCGCGCGTTCAACGGTCGAGATCTTTATTACCAATTTTCGAGTAACGAGTGGCGTGCAGCTCGACTAATCGAGCGAAATATGAGGGAGGTTTTTGGAGGGGTGAAAAGAGAGCGTGCAGGTCGTGGGCTGACGCGAATAGGAGGCATGAAGATCGTTGTGCTCCCGCGTAAAGTCGCGCGCAGTATAAGCCTTTATAGAGGGCTGCGCACTATAACCTAAACCTTTATCATATCGAAGCGATAATATAACCACCGGGGTATAAAAGTGACGAGCTCCCTCTTTTCGAGAGTCAAGCTGCTCTGTCTGAAAATTTGGTTTATGATTACCCGCGTTGCGGGACCTATGATGACGGGAAATTGTCAATCGAAAATTCCGAGGGGATGTTTTTCGGGCTTGTGCACGTTGACTATAATGTAAGAAATTTCGCAGGGTCAGTGTGAAGAGGGTTGGAGACGAACTGTACTAATAAAATACATGAAAATATAATTCAAAGTCGGAATTTATACATTTTTCCTCGCTCAATTGAGAACTTTTGAATTTTTACAAATGTGAGAGCACACACGTTGAGAGTCAAAATAAAAGATGACTACTAGGGGATGATGGCTATCGTTCGAATTGAAAAATCATAAAAACGCAATTCTCCGCCAACGCATCTATAAATGATCATTGTAAAAAAAAAAAGATTATCAATTAAAGAACAACAATTTGTTCGAATTATTGTTTAATTGTCGGAATGTAATCGGGAAAAAGATCAAAATTGAAATATAAAAAAGTATAAAATTATTATAATTAAAAACAAATATTAATTCGTTACAATTACATGGATACTTATTTTTTTAAATTGATCAATTTCTTGTCGTAGAATAAACGATTTTTTTTTTTAATTATGCATCTCGAAGGAATAGTATAATATATTTTATCGGAGCTGAAGGAAAGTCGTACAGCGAGTGAGAAAATTCTGACGGTGGCGGTATTTGCACGGTTCGTTCTCTCTTCTTTGTTAACGCTAGAAAATAATTGACCCCAAGAGAGGTACGAAAAGGCCGAGTCATTATCCATCGCACCGATGGTGTGCGCCGAGTGTCCTGCTCTCAGAGCTTTGCGTGAGAGGGGCAAGCTATTTTCCTCTCCCTCTCTCTCTCTCTCTCTCTCTCTCTCTCTTTCTCTCTCTCTCTCTCTCCCATTTTTCTTCAAACACTCACTTTTAAGGGCCAGAGCGCGAGCTCGAGCGTCGATGATAAATTTTTTTTGCCCGTGAAAAAAAAGACAAGGTGGTAGGATTGAACCACCGGAGTTCGAACGTATACTTAACAAAAGTGCTTTTTTTCATCGGGATTACCCGGATGCGCATGCCTAACGCGCGCGCGCGCGCTGTGTGTGTGTGTAAGCTTCGACGCTTTCCCAAAGTTTGTTCGTATGTTTGTTCGCACGTTATATATAGCGCGTAAACTTTTTCATCCCCAAAGCTGCAAGAATATATTCCCGTAGCGTTGAGCATATAGGGAAAATCGCAGCTGAAAATGGCTCACGTGATGTTCTGTTTTGTTTGTTTTTTTTTTTCTTTCAATGACGAAACAATAAAATTATATTCTTGAAGATAATTGACGTTTAAGAATATTTATAAGCCTACGTTGCAAAGTTTATTTTATTTAGATTAGAAAAAAAAGTTGTATGATCTATTTATGGCTTTTACTTTTGATTTATTATCATCGGTTGTGTCGAAGAAAAAATGAGGAGATGCCTTTTTTCAAAATAAAACAAATATTCCAAAAGTAGCACTCGCATCGCAATTTTTTAATGCACCAATTTGAATGTTTTTTTTTTTCTACATGAACAGCATTGCCAATAATCCCTGATGCTGAATTATTATCCATAAGACTTTTTTTTTCAAGTGAAAAAGAAAAACCGCTTGTTCTTTTATTTTGATCTTACAGGTCTTTCTTCAATCTACAAAATGAGGTACTTCCATGTCTTCAAGTACCTTATTGGGTACCTTATCAAGTATCGAGAATTCTTCAAATTGTGAAAATCTTGCAGCCTTTTGTCTCAGCTCTTCTTGAAAGATATACAATGGATTCGCTATAACCATGGATATATATATATATATATATATATATATATATATATATATATATATAAGAGAATTCGTTAGTTGAAGAAGAAATGTATATAGGACGTTGGAAACCTAGGATACCGGGGAGTTTAGTCGATAAACAATCTGCTGGTGCGCGATGGCAATCATCCTATTGTCTCGCTGTTGAACGATCATTTCGAGAAGCATAAAGAGAAAATATATAAAAGTGGCAACAGCTGCAACGTCAGGGTGAGAGCGAATGGAAAAAAAAAAAAAAAAAAAAAAAAAACCAAGGGAAAAAGAAAGAGGCAGAGGAGAGTAGGTAAAGCTTTTCAATCGACGATTCGTCGATTATTGTAATCGGGCCAAGCCGATTAACGATTTTTGCTTTCCCTCTGTCTTCCCTCTCCTACAAATCCCTTCTCTCTCTCTCTCTCTCTCTCTCTCTCTCTCTCTCTTATCCTCGTTCACCATTTTATCTATCCGTCTATCGTCGTCAATTCGATTATTCGCTCGATTCACGGGCTTCATTGTTCTCCGTTTGATCCGCTATAGCATGAAATCATAATCACTTTTTTATTCTCGATTCAACGCGCGGATGCGATGAATGTGGCTGCGGTTAAAATTCCTTTCGAGCCATAAAATTCCTCTTGTTGATCCATCGAACAGCAAATATTCGTATGATTAAACGAAAAAAAAAAAAAAAAAAAAACACGTATATATGGAATCGCTTCGAAAGTACAAAAGAGGAAAAAAAAATTATGACACTCACGTATATCCAGTGGCTTGACGCGAACTACCAGACCGAGGATCAACAGCTGGGCGCATATTCCAGCGGATATTGGCAGATGATCAGTCTTCATGTTATCCGTCGTCGATTGGCCTCATCAATGCACACGGTTAGCGGTCGCTGAAGAAATAACAAACGAGAGAATAACCATAATTTAATTATTAATCGTCAATTCGTAGATCAAATGAATATATTCAATTTTACATTGAAATTATTTTAATGAAGATTTCAAATTTAATATTTTGTCTTCGATGCGTGTGCGATTATTGGCTTCTGGAAAAAAAAAGAAGCAAGAGAAAAGAACTAATTTTTAAATTGTCAATTAAAATAAATAGTAGATTCAGGCTAAACATTATTTTGATATCATTTAGAGTGCAAGTGAAATTTTTCTTTCAGTGGAAAATCTCGAAGATTACTGACAAGGATTATAAGAGTATGAATTTCGTAAAAAAAAATTAATCTGGTTGTTCATTCATCTTGCGTAGAGTATCAATGAGTAATCAACGCTGTGAATTTTAACGTTTTAGATTCAACATTGTCAATTCAATTAAAAAAGTACTTGTCACTTCAATTCCTGTTGTGCGTTGGTGAGCTCGTGAGTAGATAAATTTTTTTTTCATCTTTGCACATAATTTAGGATTCATACCTCACCACTTCTTTTTCCCAATTCATTAAAATTATAACGAGTCGTTTAAAGAATGGACACGACGCGCTCAAAAAAAAAAAAAAAATGATTTCGAAGTCCGCACTCACTGCATGCATTCATCGATCCTCTCATTGCGAACAGTTCATTTTCCTTAATAACTTCATTGTATCCGCCTCTGAGGCATGGAATATCGTGACGGATCACTGACGTTGAGCAATTAGACATTGAGAAGTGAAATGTAGGCCAAAAGTTGTAAGCATAAAAATACAAAATTGAATTAATTAACAAATCATGATCGATGGATAATTAATCATCGTGCTCGACTCGACTGAATCCTCTCTATTATGCTGAAAATAATAATTAAGTCAGCTGTCACTGGTAGGTACAAAAATAAAAGTAATAATTATTACAATTAGTACATAAAATTTTCAGGACTCGACAATTTCTTATCGAGAATTCTATACTAAACGTATATTCTTGTATCTCGTGTTGCTAATATTTCACTAATTTTGAATTAATTGATCAATCGATTAATCTCAAATAATCATAGCTTTGATTACCATCTACATATATACGTTACATTTATCAGCTAATACGGAATATTTGCCAAGAATTTTGTTTAGCAGGCTAAACTTTTGTTTCAAATTTATCTTCATCGCACATTTGGTTGATTCAACGAAATTTTTTGTTCCATCTATTCATTAACTGTTCCGATTCCTCCCACGTATTTATATAAAGTACCTCACTTTGGCTTCTGTCCTGTTTTATATTTAGCGAGAAAACTTTGCGGGATCTCGAGAGGCCTCTCTCGTGAGTATCTGTGATCCCAAAAAGTTGTGAGTGGACGTTTTTTTTTTCTTGGCATAGTTCGTGGCTTCGTGGGCAGAGTTTAACAGAGAGAGAGAGAGAGCGAGAAAGCTGGACATGCCAAGTCTCTGATGTTGCGCCATATCTTCTTTTGCAATAGTAAAACGTGTGGTCAAATGGAGGATGCCGGTTGTACGTGTGTCGCTTCGTGAAATAGTGAGGGAGTCTCGTAATCGAGTCCCCATCCAATTAGCTTGAGCTTGTGGCATCGTATAATACACGACACCATGCACTGTCCGTGGCTCATTCCTCCCGTTATATCCTCAGCTCTCGCTCTCACCACTGGCCAAAATAAAACCACGTTACGGACCAGCAGCATTGGATGGATATCTATATAATATTCGTCTGTCTTTTTTCCGGTCTGATTTTAACTCTCAAGACGGAAATGGTTCTTGCGGGTCCCTCCTCGCGGAGAGCCACTCCATAACGATTTCTCTTGAATCCCCTTCCATAGTGCTCCTTACTGTCATTTAATTTTTTTGATTCCACTCGTTATTCAATATGTACGTGAGAAACGGCACTTGTATGTGCCCAAAGTGTAGGCCATACTTGGCATTTTTCCATCAATGGACCCCGTTACGTGGCAGAAAGCCACTGAGATAAATTATCCGGCATTATGTTGGAAAAAATGGCAAAGATAAGGTTAGGGTAGATAATCTCGTAGACCTGACGCGTCATAAAATAATAACTTGCTCATTTCAATTGCAAGTTCCAAGCTACATCAATTTCGGGGAAGTTGAAAATTTTCAATCATCCAAGACGTCATCGCATCGTGTGATTTTCGTGATCATCGAATATACGAGAGATCCTGATACGAGTAGCTCGTAATTTCGATAATCCTCTCGATATATTACAATCCATTCAAAATATGCGAATAGCTTGTCGTACGTAATGTATTCTACGATGATTTTGTAATGTATTAATATCCGTATATTTCGTATATACGGACTAATATAAGTGTCTACACAGCAGCGCATATGTTTTATTAGACCACTACGAATTCAAATGTGGAACAAACAAAAGCTTAATACCGTATGGTGGTATGTGTGGTTGGCTCGTTAACGGCATAACGTTAATTAGTCTACCTGTAGCTCGTAATTCTCGAAATATCTCCCTAGTGGTATTCCGTACGTTTACATCGTTATTGCGCAATGGCTAATATCGTAAACACACACACACATATACACACACACATACACATAAATATATATAGATTGGATTACCATCCCAACGACTCTCGAATTCCATTGGGCACGTATATGTGCCCTCGGAGTTCCTGTGCGAGTTCACTGGGTCGAATGATGAAGCTCTTTGCATTGACGAGAAACACGAGAGACGAGCGAGTCGAGGCAAATGAGATATAAAAAGTACTTTAGCAAAAGAAAGAATTAAAGAAAAAAAAAAAAAAAAAAAAAACGGAACTTCAGATGCCGGTATATTGAAATACTTGAGGTTTATGTTTACCCATTTGCGTTCCGGTCTACCATCTCATGTGGCAACCGCTAATAGGATTGAGTAACTGTTTTATATCGAAAATTTCATTACGACGTATACAGAACTAAGTGGATTGAAAAAGCTGTGAGAACTCCAGTAACGATAATGCGATTAACCTCTCTCTCTCTCTCTCTCTCTCTCTCTCTCTCTCTCTCGTTCTTTCAACCCTTTCGTTCATGAACATCAAAAAGGAGTAACGCGTTTCGCAGATTTTCAATACTACTTATTCGTGTTGGCAATATTTTGAGAAAATCTTCGAGGACTCAAGAAATGTTTCGTATACAATCCCATGTTTAATGTTCACTTGTAAACAGTGATTAATTATTGTTGAATGCCACAACAAGAGGGATTGAAAGCTGATCTATAAGCAACCCTGTATTGGCTTTGAATCTCGTGAAGTCACAATGGGATAGATGCAACATACTAACAGACATACACCGTGGAAATTGTCAAAATGATTGTTGTATAACTGAGCTGATATTCGACCAATATAAATTGAAAATTATTTTAAGTGCTATTGCTATTCTCAACAACTACACATACACATATACGCACACGCATAAATGTACTACATATATATTTCTCTATATAACCTTTTCATAGCTATTCCATGGTTCTCTTTTCGCTACTCCGCAACGCACTTGAATTTGGTATTCCGCTCGTCTTTCGCATTCTCGTGCCTTTATCTCTAACAATCGATAGACACAAAAAGCTGCTGGTTTGATATTGGCCAATGATGCTGACGCTGGAAACTATCGATGAGGCTATATGTTACGATGTGAACTGCGCGAGTTCACGGATTTTGTTCTAACAGCGGGAAAACGAACGATTCTTCTTTACCTTTCTACCTTTTTGCGCTGTGCTTCAGTTCCAATGCAACCATTGAGGAAACAGTAACATATATCGATGGTTAAATTCCATAGGGGCGTATAAGCTATGCCTGTACATAACCAATACGACTCTTTGGCATTAGCCCATCGATATATATATATTTATGCATTTAAAAAAAAGATTCAGGAGGAAGAAAAAATTCCGATTGTTTTCTTGTGCCCACTAAAACTTTGAGTACTTATTTGCGATTGGTTAGATAAGAATTGGCTTTTCCACTGAGTCTATAAAAATATATATACACACACACACATATATATATATATATAGAGACGTTCGAGAGGTGGGCCCCCCTCGACCAGCCAACCGTGTGCGGGAAAGGAAAAACTTTTTTCGCTGTCGTTGCAAAGTGTTATCGAGAGTTTATGGTCTCTGCGTGCTCCACCGGACTTCTTGTACGAACATGAGGCTGGTCGCGGTTTTCTTCAGTTACTTCATTCACTATCAAGCCGGGGCATCGGCGGTTACACCTATACACATTGACCCGAAACTCTCATTCTCATCGCGAAAGTTTTTATTAACGTACTATATCGGCAATTGGATGACCTATATACGGGATATTACAATGATGGATCGTCTATTTAACAGCGTATGATTCGATAAATGATGAAAAAGAACCTCTGACATTGTAAAAAAGATTTGACGAAAGTAAGCACTTGAAAATTAGATAAACCAGTAATTCGATCTTTCAAAGATATAAAAATTGGATTAAAAGATAATTTAAGTTATATTAATTAAAAAATTTAATACGCCGTTTTTGTAAATTATTATTAGATAATTCTATTTTACAGTGACGTGGTTATTATATTGAAATCGTGTTCATGGCTCGCTTTTTTCCGGAAGCGAGTTCGAAAATGAATGCTAGTAGTGCATGCACGATGTGGTCAGACACGCCTAGGGTATCTTGAGCAGCCAGTAAGGGGCGATTATCTAGGAAAATTACGAGAAGAATAATAAAACAGTGATGATAAATTATTCTCAGAAACAATTAAGATGTATTACTAACTGAAAAATATAAAATTTTTTTACAATTTTCGTCTCATAACAATTATTTTATAATTATGTTATTGAATCTTTTGAAGAAATGGCTTCATCCCTTCGGAGAATCCATGTGATTGTATCATGTTTATATTCATGCATGGGGTAATCCCGAGGCAATAGCAACTTTTTTTGGACGATTGCCAATTTTCGCATTTTTCGACATTGCTTTCCCGTTGAGTGTTTCTCGGTCATTGAAGTATTAGTAATTCTTCATTTGAAATTAATAAATTACTTATTTTCACATCGATACAGCCAATGCGTTAAGGGTCTACAATCGTTTCTAATTCTCTCTATGTCCAAGATGTTGTTGGTACTTTTTTCCATTGGGACAGTTTCCTCTATGCGTGAATACTGTATATAACGGTATATCGGCACTCAAATATTAGATCAGTAACGAGCGATAAGAGCCGCAATAATTATTTGACAGTAGGGTTAATGATCTTCATCTTCGTTCCCGTCAAAGAAATCATACACTGAATAGCAAACGAAACCTTATCGTTGCCTGAGGGTGAACGGGCGTTGAATAGGCTTTGGTTGCTATCATAAGAGAGAGAGAGAGAGAGAGAGAGAGAGAGAGAGAGAGAGAGAGAGAGAGAGAGAGAGAGAGAGAGAGAGAGAGAGAGAGAGAGAGAGAGAGAGAGAGAGAGATTCTCTTCGATCTTCTCACACCGTGGTTCCATTCAAGATACGTGTATAGTACTATAGGTGAACACATAATGGTAGCGTCAACTTTCAACGAATCGATACCGCGCGTTCGCAAAAGCTACAGTAGAAGTAGTAGTAGTAGCAGTAGTAGTAGGAGTAGTAATAGACCAGTAGTGGTGGACCCCCCAGGACATCGGTCCAGCCCCAGTTCAACGCCACTATTACCCACTACCAATGTACCAAATATACTATATATAATACCATAAAATTCCCTCTTGTCCTCTTTCTTTCTTTCACTCCTCACTCGCAATATATTTTTCTTTGCGTTTTTGTTCTCTCTCCCATTCGCAAAGTAGGTATCCTCTATGTACAGTTCTCATAGCAGCCAACCCACATCGACCGTCATTATCCCACGTCCCGCGGTTTTAAGCTCTCTCCGACTCATATATATATCTGTTAAGGAAAAACGAGAGCATGCGGAAACGGGGTACCGGCTTTTGGGCGTCTCGCAAAATATAATGGCATGTTGCCTTGCGGCAACTTTCATTCTTTCTCATGTATCTCGGCGATTCTTTTTCATGCCCTCTCGTATTATACATGGTCCATAAATATAGATAGATAAGAAAATTGTCGTAAAATGACCCATGTAACGAAAAATCCATATTGCACATAGCTTACGTGAATATGTGCAGGTTTTCATAAGTAATACCCGATATATCTATTGGATTCCTGAAAGTTCAATTTTGTCCGGATAATACCAAGATGAGGTGATTAACGCGGATATAATTGAAAATAATTCGAGTGGTCGTTATGCTTTCGGTTTGTTGAGGTGGTGTAAATTTAACGTTGGTTGAAATGCGTGTATGTACTTGATTTGGGTCAGCAGTTTCTTGAGGCTGTAAAAAGTCAAGTATCCGTAAAGGTTGAGGCCGTCGAAGTCAAGTGTCAAATCTGATCGTTCCAGCCTCGAAATAGGCTCATTATGGAGATCCATTTTACCCCATAACTCAGCATACATATCACTGCTTTGGCTACGTCTTCCACTTCGAGTTCAACTTCCTTCGAGATAACGGCCACCGTACAAGCCATCCCGTTTTATCCCGAAGAATGCGTTAAGAGAGCCTCCCTCGTTTATACATACATATATATATGCATACAAATACCCTCTCGTTTCCACATTCTTATTCGGACGATGAAGAAGAAAAAAAAAGAGAAATAAAAAGTGGGTCAAGTCTTTTGCACATAGTGCAAGGAATTTCGAGTACCTCGAATGCCAAACGTTTCGAAATATATTGAACGTGCCTTCGGTATGTTATCACGTAAAAAAAAAACAGGTCATCTGCAGTATCGTGTTGTCGTTATACTGTTGGTGCTCGTCGTCGACCCCTGTTAGACGTTGCGGATGCAAGGGGTAACGGAAAATACATCTGGATAGGAAAACTCTCTCGCTTTGTGAGTTATACGCTCGCAAATGGGATGGTCCTTCTCAAGGCAGAGCCCTCCATAGTGACGATCTCTCGCGCATCGTCTGTAGAACGAGCAAATTTCCCTCCGCACGACCGTGAACGGTTACGATAAGCCATGAAAAATGTTTTCTCTGTTGTGCCGTAGGCCAACGATCCCTCTCACCTCTTCCGTTCTTCATGACCCTTAAGACATTCATGTAAATTTGTTACATATAAATAAGGTTATACACATGTAAGGATGAAATGGAACGGGATTCACCTGGACGGGAGGGGGGGGGGGGGGATGTCAACAATTTTGGCGCTCGCCTGAGATTTACTTCCATCTCACCAAAAAACATTTTCGTTCGTAATTTTTTTTACTTTAAAAATGGGCTCTCATGTATTATTATATAGCATATAGTCATATTTGTTTGTAAAGTGGGTAACTCTAAAGCTCATGAAAGCCCATCTTCGTGTATAAATTTTTATTAACAATTAAGTGTTGTTAAAACCCTTAAAGGCTATACCTCTCTCTCTCTCTCTCTCTCTGCAGAGAGAGAGAGAGAGAGAGAGAGTTTTCTTCCATTTATTACACTCTCTTGGAAGACTCTTAGTTTGGCTATTACCCACATTTTTAATAAGTGGAGACAATAAGAAGTGTGTGTTTTGCCTGCTATCTCTACCGAGTGCCTTTAGCCCTCCCTTGCCGCTCCTCTTTTCTCGGGCACCTTAGCAAAAGTTGCTGCTACGCTTTTGCATTGTACGCTTATACATGTATATATGTATTTATGCTAATGTGCTATTACACAGTTTGACCGAGACTTTTCTTTTCGGACATTATTTTACATTATCGTTATTATAGTTGCAGGAACTCACTTAATCATGTTAAAGAACAATTTCAGTAAATATATTTCCTTTGGTAGGGCACTTGACTATAATAATACTTTATATATATATATATACATTTTTAAGTTGGTATGACTCGGACTCTGTGAGCAGTTTAATCTTTTTATGGCTTGTCATATTATTCGGAAAATGAAACGCAATATGTATTATTTATTTGTCTATTTATTGGAATGAAGAAAAAAAGAAGTCATGGAAAAAAACACCGAAATATGAAAAGCATGTAATCAAATGGAAATTCCAAATATGTCGACAAAAAAAGTAACTGGCCCATTTTGTTTTACGAGTTAAACCAATAGAATTTCTCAACTTTTATAAATAAGATTCCATTATAAAAAACAGTTTATCACAATTAGAATTGCAATGTGTATGATTTATATAAAAAATTTCAGTTAAAAATTATGTACTTTAGGGAAAAGATTTATTTAACTCTCCTTTTAGAGGAGAAAAAAAAAATCACGGGCGATATACTTGGCTGACTTGTCCGTGCATCATTGCCCAACACGAGAGGGTGTTGTCCCCTATCGGTGAGAGTAGGATTGATGCCCGAAGCATTTACAATCCAAGGGGGTTTCGGTTTCGGGTGGATGAGACTGGTGACCAAGAGACAAATGACCAGCAATGAGTTTCCGCACAATGTAAATGCAGTGTCGAGGGATATACAGGAAGGACAAAGGAGAAAGTTTCCTCTCATCCACTTTCTACTCTCTCTCTCTCTCCCTCTATATATATATATACACTACATATATGGAGTAAATCCAGAAGCAACGAAACACTTTTCATTGATGAAACTTCAACGATACAGTCTAAATCGGAGGTCTACGTAACACAAACAAAAATAATTTTTTATACTTTTTAATAAAAATTTTACTCCGTGTTCTTTAAAATAGCAAAAAAAATATTAAATGTATGATATAACAAAAGGAACGATAATAAAAGTTATTCGGCCCGAAGAAATTTAATTTTGACGTATAGAAACAGAAGTCTGGCATGCAAAGGATTGAAAGTGAAACCCGACGATCCATAGGTGATGGGGGTGCGAATTTTTTTTTCATTTTTTTCTTCCATTATATTGAAGACCTGAGTGAGGAAATGTAGGCGGCAAAAATATGAGTAGTAGCACTTTCCTACTTGAAAAAAAAGATGTTGTACGATATACGTGTAGGTTTGATGTAGTATCCAGGTTGGAATTATTTTTTCTTCGTCTTTCTCTACTCCGATACTATTCTGAACCTCATATACACTATATGTAGATAACAGAGTTTCGACTTTTGATCCTTCGATACTCGCCATTCGCAGGCACCTCTCTCTCTCTCTCTCTCTCTTTCTTTCTCTCTATCTCTATCTCTCTCTCTCTATCTCTCTCTCTCTCTATCTCTCTCTCTCTATCTCTCTCTCACGGCAAATGGAAAAAAAAAAAGAAATGAGAAAGATCGTCTACCGCTTTTAAGGACCACTTTGTGCTAAAAGTTTCACCTATTCTCGTGTTCCTTTCTTTCTGCTGCACACTAATTTTTTTTTCTTGCCTCTCTCACTGCTCTTGAATTCCTTTTACTCGCGTTTTAAGCCTCCATAACGTCCCTCTTGTTGCCTCTCTGTGCTTTTTACTCCTCAACTCTCGCGTCGGGCCTCTCGGACGAACTTTTAGCGAGCGATCGAGTCCACGCTCTCGGTTTTGACTCACTCATATATGAAAAAAGAAGGCATCAAAAGAGCGGTACGTTAAGAAAAAAAAAAAAAAAAAAAAATGACGCTCGATAAAACGCTCGTTCTTGGCTGACAATGAGACAGCTATGATGTGAAACAACTCTGGGGATTGGAAGTTATTTGCGTCAGATTCGCAGCTATATTCTTAATGTAACGATAAATAAGAGAAATCGGATAAAAAAATGAATGTTTCAAAAATTTTACATGATCATTTTAACAATTGCTGTAAATTTTTGTTTTCATTTTTCGATGTGCTCATAAAAAATTCCATCATTTTGAATTTCGATGTCTATCAGCAAAGGAGCTCTGAATGAATAACGTTTTTTTTGGACACTAATCGATCAAACGATCGATTTTACAATTAATCATGTAACTGGTTTTTAAGAAAATTTCTACCGTTGTTGTTTGATAATTAATCTCGAGCATAAAGCAAAAGCTTTTCCAATACTCACCAATCCAGTCAATTTTTCAATTATGAATAATCCAGTCAATTTTTTATGGTAAATCAGTTCTATGAAATATTATTAATTATCAGCAGAAAAAATCTTTTCCATGAAATAAAAAGGGAGACAGCTTTTTCGACAAAAGTAACACTCTCGCCAATGCATACTCACGTTCGTTGAATTGCATATGCAGTCACTATACATTTTTTTGGTACAATAACCAGAAAATAAAATAAACCAATGAAAAACTACGTATGAATTAAATGAAAAATGCCACACCGGTGGAGGTAATGCTACAGAAATGGCAACAAACAAGAATTATGTAGTAGAAAGAGAGAGAGAGAGAGAGAGAGAGAGAGATGGCGAGATTCGGTATCATTATTCGTATCCGAGTAATTGGCTTCGACGGTTCGTGTATTATTGGCATTCAGTGATGCATCAAAAGCATCAGGAGGAAATTTTCGAATGGAAGTGAGAATGTAGTTATGAGAGGTATACATATATACGATCTACGATCCCCTAGGCAATAATACACATTGTTATTTTCTCGTCGAATGAACCGAAGGCTTGGAGACACAGAGAGACAGAGAGTGAGAGAAAGGAGAGAGTCATAATTCGATACACCCAAAAGCCCAGTGGCCGAGTGTCGAAATAGCTCCATGGTAATAGTTTCACCGAGGGAGAGAGACAAAGAGGAAAGAGGGGGAAAGAGAAAGTTTCTGGCATTCTGGTGCAGGGTAGATATACCCTGGGTGTGTCACACGAGAATTCCGGACCTGTTGAGGAAATTGAAAGATAGGCTATTCGGCGAAACCCTGGATGACACTTAACGTGGCAATGGCAAAGCACCCGGAAGCACAGAGGTGCCCAGGGCGTCTCTACACCTCTCTCATCCTTCGGGTCGCATCTCGAGGGACAATTGTGCAACTGTTTGCCTGCTAATCCGTTAATCGATGACCATTTGTGTCTGACCACTTGAATTCTCGGAGTGCGCTCGACTGTGGCGCACTCTATTACCTATTTAATTAAACGAACAATCTCTATCCGATTATGCCTATTATAAAAACGTTGATGAACATTTTTATTTCAACTTTTCTCTCTCATATGTGTATTTTTTTTTAATCATGAAATTATGTGTAATTGCAAATTCTAAGTATACAAAAGTGGCATCCGTGATGCCTGATAAAAATTGGCACTTTGAAACACTTCGGCCATTCGAAGGCACACTTGATGGCAAACAAGTTATAAGTCCCACGAGTCAGCACATTACACTGAATTAATAAAATCGGTTTTTTTTTTGTTTCAGGAAAACCTTCGAAAATGACCGATAAAAGCTCGGACTTGTAATAAACATCACTGGTCATACTTTCTCATCAAGACTCGTAGAACATTATTTTTCTTTCCTCATTTCCAAAAACCATCGTGTTATGCCGTCACAAATTGTCCAAACTCTCTCACCCTCCTCCAAAGTCTCATCTGCCTGAAAAAGCTCAACCCCCACACGCATATATACCTATATATGTATAGATATATGTATATGGTTGAGAAACGTGCTGTTTTAAGGGCAGTGAATTATGTGATATATATATACCTACAACGGGTAGAGATGCCTTTCTTCGCTCTATCCGTCAATGTCAGGAGCCACGCTATGCCGACTCCGAGGGAGGCTTTCCTCGAGGAGAAGCTCATACCACACAATAACCGGGGGTATGAAAGCAGGCGAGAGAAAAACGAAAAGTCCCGTTGTAAACTCTCAACCGCTTGCAACAAAAAAAAAAGACGGAGCAAAAGAAGAAAAAAAAGGCTCAACAGAGGGAGCTATCCTTTATTCGCCCCAACTTTGAGACTTTAAGCCCCATCACCTTACCCTCCCTCTCTCTCTCTCCCTCTCTCTCTCTCTCTCTCTATCTCTATCTCTCTCTCGCCCTTCCCGCTTGACATTCCATCAGTTTTTCATCCCTGACCCGGCGATACGCCAACTTACTTTAGAAGTATTTTTTAACGTCTCGCCTAAGCGGAAAGCCATTGGTGATCGGGGGTGGTGAGGGGGGGAGAGAGGTTGAGCAGGGTTCGAAAGAAAAGTATGCGGATAAATGCCATGCTTGCCTAGTTCGTGATAATTAATTTTCGTGTTCGCGAAGTATAAACACAGCCTGTTTGAGAGAGAAAAAGCGAGACCGAGCTTATAAACACAGAGAGAAGACTGTGTTTTATATATATGGTGCATGTACAAATATAGTAGATACATGTGTATACGTGTATAAGTATACTGTCGTGGTGGGTACGATTTATCCACGTCTCTTGCACCGCACCACCGCAATCATGGGGCTTGAGGAGAACCGACGGAGAGCCGCGCGCGTCGGCCTTCCTATATATGATCGCGGGGGTGCGTTGTGGCACCCCGGAACATGGCTTTTCCGTGTATATAAAGTTGGCCCAAACGAGCTAGACGAAGTAATTAGATCGCGTGTAGCGAGGAAACGAACGACGCTTGCGGGGTGCCGCTTAGCCTGTCGGTTTTCCTCATGGCGTATACGCATACATGCGCATATGTACACGTATATAAAATTTGTAAAGGTCCATGCATGTATAAACGGTGAGACATCTGACTCAACTCATCTACGCTAGGACATCGAATGTAGTCTCGAGAGCTCGCGGTATAAAAAAAAAAGTCTTTATTTATTTCTACGCGTGGTTTATCCTATTTCATTAAAGTTAATCGAGCTTGTATGGTCTGTGTTGTAAACAGAATATTGTTAAATATTGAACGTGACACTTTGGCTTTGAGACGCAAACAATTTTTGTTTTCTCTATGGCGAAATTTTATTGAACTGAAATAAAAGGTCAAAAGATTTTAATGCCAGAGTACTTGAAATGTTAAAAATAGATTTGCTTTGTAACTCGTTAGGTCGTTGTATCGATAATATTGTTTCGAATTTCCGGCAATGAATTATCGCACTTTCGTTGCCGGAAACTCAAAATAAGTTTATCGACGACTTTTTTATCCTCGTAGATATTTTTTAGTCGCTGAACGAAACGATAGTATCGATATTGTCTCCTTTTCGTGTGATATTCAGCCACGAAAATGGCGTTCTTGGCTACCGCGAGAGAATTGCAAGTTTTCCGTCATGGGGCAGGAGGGGGAGGGGGGGGGGGGGGGTTGATGAGAGAAAGAGAGGGGAATGAACGAGCATAGAGGACCGCAAACTTTGGAATCAAGTTTAAAGTTTCCTCGTTCGTACAAGAGCTTCCCGCGTTCATCTCGCTTCTTAGCTTCCAGATATATGAATATATATACATATACATATTTATATATTTCATGGTACATGTCCTGTTGCGAGAACTGCCTCGACTGACACTTCAAGTACGGGAGAAGATCGAAAGTTTGCTGACGTAAGTGACGCACGACTGGCCTGAAGCGCGTCAAGGAGGCTCCTGCGTCGAGTTAAGAACGTCACGAGGCATCGAGTTAACCCCCTTCTCGGCGAACGACGACGTCGTTTTGAGCTATATACGTTTTCCATGAGATGAAAATTCGCGTTTACCCACGATAAATATCAACCGAAGCAGAAATTTCGGATTTCGTCAATAATGTAAAGAATAACCGCAATGGAAATCTCATAACCGCTCTGTAATTTTGGTCATAAACTCATTTCGATGCAAATTCATACAATAATAATAACAATGAATGAACCCTAACACTAAATTTGTCCTCGATGCAACTGATTATTTTGTCAATTTGACGAGAGGATTATTTAGGTATCAAATAAATATATACGTCTGAGTCATATAAAAATTAATTTAAATATTTATAACAATTAAAAATTCACATGAGTTTATTAGATATGTTACATCGTCGCATGTTATTGATCATAGCAATGTCGAATTCAAGGAGGTTCTTAACCCAGAGAAAAACGGTGACAATGATTCTAAAATTTGAGGGGAGGTTTGTGCTGGTACTTAGGAATACGCCGTAATTATTTCAGATTTTTTGACCACGTAGTTGAGGAGAAAGAAAAACATTAAATATGCCGCTTATACGTGGGCTCTTAAGGTGGCTCATCAGTGAATTAAAAAACCGGCGATATGAATGAAACTTCGGGAAAGTGTTATCTAAGATGCAATGAACGCTCTCTCAAAATTTCAGGGTATGTTGCCAGGCAAATTATTGCGAACGAGTAATTTAAAATTACCTATTTTAGCATGGGTCTTATGGCAGTTGATTCCATTTTCACCGGAAGTGACATGATACCTTTTGATAAAGACGAGAGATCTTATTCAAATTTTGAGTATTGAAAGATGAAATCGTGAACTTTCGAATGGTATTTAAAAAATTGTGTCTTGCCAGGGATTTTCCCGAGAAATTTAATCGCGAAAGTCATCGTGTGTGCAAATCTCGGATAATACAATATGTCTGTCATTCTGCACGCGAGGAAACATATGAATATCAGCTATCGTTTTTGACTTGATCGCTCTGACAGCGTTAAATACTTTTGTCAGTTGAGACTTTATTTATATTATTTATAATAAATTATGGATAAAATATCACGGGAAAAGTCATCGAAATTCATACATTTTATTTAGACAGAGTATTTAGAAAATATTATGATAGGTTTATGATTTTTTTTCACGGCACGATTTTTGACTAGTGTTGTCACTGATGGGCCGCCTTAAGAGAGAAGTATTCGAAGCTATGTTTGGAGATTATTTTAGGAGTGAAAAAACGGTAACATTTCCCCGAAGATGCGCTTAAACGATAGATTAGACCTTCATCGATATAATTTGCCAAGAGCGAGCAGTGGCCCAGTTGGTACGACTCTGGACTGCCACACAGGCGGCCAGGGTTCGAATCCCGCGGCCGGCACCAATGGATTTTTCCAAATGCTTTTTCTGCGAGCTCGGTGGTTCGAAACTCACCTAAAATTGTAGGTTCTACCAACTTCACTGGGCCGGTGTATTGAAGAGGGTGCGAAATCAACAGAAACTAATAGTTTCGTAAATGAATAGAAAAACTATGCACCCAGTGTATGAAGGGAGCCTTAAGCCCGATAGGGGAAAAGGCAGGTGCCCCCACTAAGTACCAAGTATAATTTGCCGATAAAGAAAGTTGTTCACCGTGCCGATTGTGAAATATACTTGTAAACAAAGTTGAGCGTGTGAGTAATGGGAAATTAATGAAATGAAAACGTATTTGGTGAAACAAATGCCGAACGCAACCTGCTCCGCACGTCGCCCGCGCCGCGCTATAACGCTCCCGTTGCCGCACCCAATAGATGTTAAGAACCTCGTTAACATTCCAAATAGTGGAGTTGATGAGGTTGACCAAAATCTCAACAATTGAAAACTTCTCGTGAAACTCGATTCTCGAGAATTCTTCATCACGTTGATTTTCAATCTGATGTAAAAAATTTTAAATTCAAAACAACAGATCAAATACAGTGGGATGAGGATCCAGCAATGTTTTTGATGTTTGTGAAACTTGCCGTTTTGGAATTCCTGTTTTTGTGATTTTTTAATTTTCATCGGAAAGCACTGAGTACCAAAAACCTTAAAAAATATTTCCCCCATTAGTGCGTGCCATTGTCATGCATACTCGGATTTGCATGAAGACTGAATTTAAAAAAATCATTTGGTTTGATAATAATTATCCATAATTATATTATTGAAAAATTATCTCGAATGTTTCAATTCATTCGAACGATATACATATATCCCCAAAATTTGCCCATCTTGTATTATACGGTCTTATAATGAAAATGAAATTGAAAGTTCGCAAAAAAAAAAAATTTGCACGAGATATGCGCTTTCGGTGAAGAGAGTTTTCTCAGTCATGAAACATTCACAAAAAACCATCAAAGTTCTCATTCCCTCTTCATGTTCTCTCTTTCTCTCTCACTCTCACTCTCTTTCTCTCTCGGTCTCTTTCTCCATCTCGCTTCCTTTCCCACTCTCATGCTCTCGACGCGATCAACGTTTCTTTCAGGAGTGACTTGATTATACGAGATGGAAAGCACAGAGACGTGTTAACGTCAGCGTTTCCTGCTCTTCTCCTCTCCCCCCTTTTTTCATACCACACTTCTGCGACCATATATTGATTAAATGTTTTTATAGATTTATATTCCTGCACTCGGAGAGAAAAAAAAAGCGAGTGAGGTTATTACAGGGCAGTGAATTGTGTAGGTGCAGAGCTTTCGAAGCAGCTTACGAACATACACGAGTGTTGAATATAGGAGGATGGAGTAGCGCGAAGGCAGAGAGTAGCTTATAATAAAGGATTTACTTTATGCTCTGCAGAACCGACAGCGAATCTCCATCCATGAATTTAACTGAATATTACATCGTATTTTCGTCGATGAATAATGAAATTGAATGATGAAACGTTAAATTCACGGATTTGGCTCTAAATTCGTGATTTGCAGTACGAAAAGTGAAGCAATTTGTTGTGAATAATGGAGCTTTTTTCTGAGCTTCGCCGATAACATTGGAATAGAATGATTGTTGAGAATCGTTATTTCATCGGATTTGGAAAATATTGCTGGACAACACATCGTATTATGACGCAGCTTTCGATAAATAGCGTGAATAGGTAATAATAATATACATAATAACAGAGTAATCAGAACGTTAATCTAATTATGTATATTATTTTATGCGTATTAATTGCGTTATTCTAATTAATATGAATCATAAGTAATTATTCAAAATTAGTAAAAAAAAAAGTAATATGAATGATTTTATTTTTATTTTTCGTTGACTTTGTACATAAACACCTGAAATAATTATCTTGGTAGTAGCCTCAGAGTTACGTACAGCAGTTAAATAATTTATATCTGAAAAAGAGAGAGAGAGAGAAATGGAGGATCACCGAGAGAATAGACAAAGTTTAACGTCCCGAACGAGATCCCGCAAACACGTCAGTTGCGAAGCAAAGTACTCGAGACTGTATTGGCCACTGGCCAGACCAGCAGCCTGACGAGGTACCTTCTATATACATTTCTCTACCTCACGAGAGCCATCCCTTATTCCATGTTACTACTGTCTATGTATATATATGTACAGATATATTTGCAGACTAGTAACGTATAGAACCCAGCGTCGTGTCATTTCGTGCAGTGTTTCGGCTGGTCTACACCGCTGTGAAAAGAGTAGAATGAGGAAAATATATTCTGATGGGGCCTTGGGATAGGTGGATGCAAATAATACCCGGTCGAAAGCAATTTGGCGAACGTGGTGCAATCTACTCTCTAAGTAGTAGCTCCCTGGTTATAGTCAGAAGCGACGGTTGGAAACAACGTGTGGGACTGGTGCCATGTAGCTGACGATATCTCGCGTTCTGGCGTAGTACATAGTACTTCGCCATGCTCATTCTTTCCTTTTTTTTTCTTCCATCTTCATCATCCTCGAGACTGATCAGAGATTTAAAATTTTTAACAAAAAAAGAAAAGGATCGTGGGACTTGCATCATGGGGGGACATTGACGAATAGAAGAAAAATCATTATAGAACCGATGTTTATTCACTTTTACAAATTATCATTCGATTATTTCACTTCGAGATGGAAATCATAAGTTCTCGGCGAATGCAAAAAAAAAAAGCTCAGTGGCGTGTTTTAGAGGAGCCAGTGAAAATGTTAACCATATACACGGAGAGAAAAGTTCTAGAAAAATTACCGTGCTTGCCCCTACTTTACAGTGGCAAGCACGGTAATTTTTCTAGGACTTTTCTCTCCGTGTATGCGGTGAAATTGAACCATTTGCGTTTCTTAGGATCCGAGTTATGTACACCTCCAAATTACATTATAATTTGAGTAAAGAAATTGCTGAAGCTCCTGTGTCGGTAACTGAAACTACTGGCC
The DNA here is from genome assembly GCA_963564615.1 of Rhorus exstirpatorius. Lineage (NCBI taxonomy): Eukaryota > Metazoa > Arthropoda > Insecta > Hymenoptera > Ichneumonidae > Rhorus > Rhorus exstirpatorius. The sequence continues at coordinate 15,546,909 of OY751316.1, read as the reverse complement.
GTTTGAGTAAAACGTAAAGAAAAAATTGTATTATCCATCCTAAGAACTAAGTTCTAGTTAGCTCAATGGCTCCGAGGGATTTTACAGCATGTGCTGTATCGACCAGTGTAGTGTAATCGGGCTAAGTAAAATACCGTTGAGGTGGCGGAGGAAAATTAAAATGTCTAACGGTGTAAATTTGGATCATGACGAAATGACTGGTAGATGAATCGATTGGTGCTGCCAATATCTCATCTTTAATTAGTGCTCACACAGCCACATTTTGTTTTTTTTTTTAAGACCGACTGTGAAAGAGAAGCGTTGAATGAGTTTTATTGACGTAAGATGAATGAAAAATATAACCGATTTATCGAGCAGTGAATCGTCCAGTGGTCATTGCCACTATTGATCGGACACGGAATTTTTCAGAGAATCTCGTCTACGAAAGCCCTGTCGAATTTTTCAAGCAAGGAACTTTCGATAGAGTGGTGAATTTGCATTATAAAGTGGCGTCAGCTACGGCATCCGCGACAGGGAGGAGAAAAAAAAATTTCTTCAACTCTTCGTCCTTTCTTTTTTTTTTTTTACAAGTAAAGCAGAGTCACATGGAAAGAGCATCGTTGATGAATCATGTCTCATCCCTGTGGCAGGCTAGCAAGTAACGCGTTTGGCCTCTAGCACCAATTTCTCCCGTACAATGCGTTCAATCTTCCTTTGAACCTTTTTTGTTTTACAGTGACACCGCGTTTTACAAAGTTTCGTGTCACCAATTAAGGTATATTTGGGATACTCCATGTGAAATTGGAGCAACTTTTAGCTGACGGCTACTTTCAGGAGTTATCTCATTTTTCAGTTATAACTTTGAAGATATAAATAAGAAAGAACGCTTGCCTTAGTTTATTTGTCTTGATTTTATGAATTTTTATTTATTTTTGGAGCCACCGTCTGCAGTTTGGTAAGATCCGAAAAATTTAAATCTTAAAAAATTCTTTGACTGCCTGTGAAACACCCCATATATATATGAATTATGAGGGTGGACTAAGAAAAAAAGAATCAACACGAAAGAAAAAGGAATCAACGGAATACGTTATATATATGAAATATCGGTGAGCTAGGACGCCACTTTCGTCTTTGCCTAAAGTAGAAAAGTTGGTGGTTCGGATGGATGAAACTTGAAAATTTTATAGTTCGGGCTAATATCGCGAGAAGGATGAGAGTATTACGAAAACAAGTATATCGAGGCCTCGCACAGTCCTGTAAGCTTCCCGAAAGTCGATTATATATATATATATATCTTTGCTGCCTTCGTTGGGCAAGTTTAAACTTTTTTTTTTCTCTACGGAGAGCCCGTAGACTTCGGAGTCCTTTATACATTGAGAGAACCTCAATCTTCGTTCAGGAGCTCGGGTTCTGTCCCCACCTTGAGTGCATTTGGTTCTCCAACTCTCTCTCTCTCTCTTTCTTTTTCTCTCTCTCTCTCTCTCTCTCTCTCTCTCTCTCTCTATTGCTCTCACTCAGCGCTACTTACCATCACGGTTGCTGATGGTCATAAAAAAGTAGTCCGTTAGCAACTCGAATAATCTCTTCGCTCGAAAGGTGAAATCTTTAGCTCGCGGAATTTTCGACGTTCGGCGGAATGAGTCAGGGTCGTATAGACCCTTCGGTACTTCCGTTAGTATTGTGCAGTTATGACTGTATTGGTATACGGAGCTTTTTACTTGAGATCAATCTGATTGTGATAGCCATCATTTTTTGTTTTGTTTAAACTATAATTAGTAAGTGTATTTTGGTTTATAAGTGAAGTGTTTTTTAAATTTATGTTGTTAAACTGTTGAGCTAATTGTTACGATTTTGAAAAGGATACTTAGTGAATAATCAATTTTTATCGCTGTTCCAAATTGTACCTATTTCATATTAACGTGGCTTTCATGTACCATGATTACGATAGTCGGAAGTGAAAACAAATCGTTGGAAAGTACGTCGATGGCACTGTGCTCAAAACTATTTGCACATTTTCGATTTGCACCACCAACATGCAGAGCGGAAACAGCTGAAATGCTCAAGTAATCTAAAATGCATCACTCTGTATGTTCATATAGTTGTTTTACGCGAGGGATTTTCAAGCTTAAACTCTTGTGCTTGCAGCAATATTGAGATTAACGAAGTAGTCATTCCTGTAAACATAGATCGCTTCGTTGGTGTACAAGAATGGACTGTGAACTTTCGTTCTCCTCGGCTTTATGAGAATCGGGGTGTCTCGTTTCTTAATTAAAATCGCTCATTATCACGATTTCGTCGATCGATTAAGCACAGTCGCATTTCTTATATACATATTTTTCCAGACAACAGATTGCCAGACGAGTATAAAACAGTTTTCCCAGTAATTTTATCTCCAATCTCATGTAATTGCAGGAAGCACATCTTGTTAATACTCGTGTCGTATTTCCATACTGTTCTAATAATATTCTCATTACACCTGAGAATTCCGTTCGAATGATTTTATTTTTGGATATCCCATGCATTATCAATACGATGAAATCTCAAAAAACTGATTAACTCTCCTCGAACAAACGCGTCGTATCAATTCAACCGTCAGTTTGAAAAATCGTTAAAATATTGAGCATGTGAGGGGATATTTTTGGCGCTTCTTTTTATCTGCGCCGGAGGCACGAATATAGACTAGACACGGTACAAACTGAAATACTGTTAACATTTTCCAGTTATTCAATCAATATCGATAATTAACCTCACCGCGTTATCAAAAGAGCCGCTATCATTTTCTCGTTCATTTGTCTTACCCCAGACGTGCGCTGAATCGATTCAGTTTCCGCGACTGCAGCTATACGTATCTTGTATGTTATAAAAGTGCTTCGTTACATATTCTATGTAAGGAAGAAACTTTGTGCTATGAATAAGCCTTATGCGGTTCGATTAATCCTCGTGCTAAGCTGATGAACGATAATCCTTTTGTGTACCCGTAGAACCCAATTTAGCACTTTACTTGCACGTTAATGGGTGGGTTTGAGGGTTCGCTTTGGAGAAAGCAAAAAGATAGAGGAAGAAAGGGCGAGAGAGGGAGAGAGAGGGAGAATAGAAGAGAACGTATAAGTTGAGATCAAAAGATCGCGCTTACGATCCGATCCGATGCTTACGATGGATCCGATTGCCTTTTTCGGATCTTCTCATTATCTCGATACGAAACCCTCGGAAAAATCCAATCGACAAATAAAAATACTGGATATTTAAAAAAATAAAAATTAGGGTATGGCACACAGAGTGATCGTCGAAAAAAAATGTTTGTTTTGTTTCTGCTCGTATGGTCGATACAACAGGCAACGCAATTATCAATTAAGCAAAATCCAGCGATTTACTAATTAGCAAATGAGGTCAAACGCTAATTTTTCTTTTGCTTTTCATATTTCAAAATGAAGAAAAATATGACGAAAATTTTTAAATGTTTTTCTTGTTCATCAGATTAAAAAATCTCTATAGATCTGCTCTCAAGCTGTATGTACACTAGGCCGGTTTTTTTTAACCTTTTTTTTTCTTCTTACGTACCTTTCTAAAAGTTAGTTTTTAGCCTCAAACGAAGCCTCGTGAAACTGAAACTCGGTAGATAAATTATAAAAGGTGACTCATCTGGTTTGAATTTTTCAAACACTCTAATCAAAATATCTCGAAAACTGTACAAGTTAGGAAGCTGTTTTTAGTTTCATTTTGTAGATAATAAAATTTTCTTTAGAAAAGATCGTGATTACCATACACCCAAATGTTCATTTTGTACTCGATACGAACGTTTAAAGTTAAGTTCATTGAATTAATGAATGAAGATGCTTATTACCTTGTAAGTTTTTATTTCACTAGTGTTCTAAGCTGATAAAAATTGCGTACACTTGGATGTATAGTAGTCACGACCTTTTTTAAAAGAAAATTTGAACATTTACAAAATGAAATAAAAAACAGATTTCTAACTTATATAGTTTTCGAGATATATCGGTTAGAGTGTTTGAAACATTCAAACCGGATGAGTCACCTTTTATAATTTTACTACCAAGTTACGGTTTCACGAGGCTTCGTTTGAGGCTAAAAACTAACTTTTCGAAGGGTCCGTAAGAAGAAAAAATAAAATAAAAGTTAAAAAAAAAACGGCCTAATGTACACATTGCGCGATCGTCTTTTATCATTGTTGCAGAGCTTGAAAAATGATCATCTCTGATACCTCGTTCATGGATATTCCTCGAAATGCGGTGTTCGAATATATCTGCAAAAAAAAAAAAAATAAAACCAAGCATGCCCGCGTCAAGCATCCCTCATCTCTGTATACACATGTGTATACCCATGTAGCGAATAATGGAAAGGTTCATCAGCCTATTGCTGGGGCGTGCTAATGATGCTCAGGGTCCCGCACTAATCACCCGAACCTCCCACACAGACGGCGTCTCGTGTCATTATATCGATTGATAGAAGCGCGGACCCGTGAATGAACACCGTCGGCGATGAGGCGAGCCTCTCGTTCTCTCTCACTTTTTTACTCTTTTGAGCCTCCCCGGAAAGAAAAAGCAATTTCATACCCAGGACCCTTTCCTCGTATAGTCTTGTACGAGAATCCTCGAACGTCAATGTTTTTCCTTTCCCTCTTTTCTCAGCTCAAATCCTTTTCTCACCTTTTTTTTTTATGTTTCGCCTTTCATCGATTTCGTGAATTTTATTTCGTTCTGAATCGCAACCAACGATATGCCCCATGTCAAGCACTAATGTCATAACTTTAGTCCGTTACCCGGTTGTTCTCGATGATTCCACCGCATCCTGCAGTAATACGCGAAATTTCATTTGGACACTCGCACTTTTATCTCAGGAACGATATACCAAGGAGTATATTTATATTTTTATCAAAATCATCCGTCTCTTACAACATATTTCTGTCTTGATTAGAGTCTCGGACTATTAAACGTGAAATTGGGGCTGCACAGGTGTCGTCTCGGACGAGACCGTGTCATCCAAGACCTTTGTATATACATATACATAGAGATTCATTCACCGGGTGACCTTTGACTTATTGCTTGAGCTTGCTTGTTGATCCCCAAGACCGGAGACCTCGCCCAGCTTCAGCATCGTCCTTCTTCTTCTTCTTCCTTCTCCTCCTCTTCTTTCTCTTCTTCTTCTTCTCCTTCTTCTTCTTCGGTCCCAGAGTAAGTAAATGGACTTGGCGTTATTAAAAATTTCAAATTACAAAAGACAGGCAGTGGGGTATACATGCGCTGTCACGGAAAACATGAGACGCACCGTTACAGAGATCGTGGAATTGCGTTCTTGAAGTTATAAGCCCCAGCAGATTGCATTGCTCTGGAGATTTTATTTTTGTGATAGCTCAGTTTATGTGAAAGAGAGAAACAATCTCTGTATCATGGTTTTTATATCAGTAATGATAAAATTAGAAAATGTCGTTGAGCAAGTGAACCGATAAATAAGCACTCACCGATAGATCAATATTTTCATTTTAGATGCCTTGTTTATCATTACCGTAACCACAATTTTATGTAAAAATTACAAAACCGCAAATTATACATAGCGAACTTCAGAATTATGGAACGACAATAAGACGCATAATTTTTGACAGACGAAGGCACAATTATCGAAGGGTAAAATTTGTTGAAACTGTCCAGTATTGCCTACCTCAAACTTTTCAGGCATCGATTTAGACAGTGAAAAACGTCGTTGACTCATGTATAGAGTGATTAAAACTCCTCGAAACTCGATGAGTTTCGGACGGTTCAATATCTTTCGTTCGTTTCAACTAAGCTCTGATGCTCGGTAGCAAAGCAATCCTAATTTCCCTGACAGGGTATTGTGCACGTTGATCAAGTACCAACTGAAGCGTGCCTTACTCGCGCTATGGATATTTCACAGGCTAGCCACATCCGAGAGCCGAAGGCGTTACAGAAAAAGAAGCCGTTTGCTTCACCATCTATACACACACACACACACACACACACACACACACACACACACACACACACACACATATATATATATATATATATATCCTTTGTAGCCCCGTGGCATACACGATATTCACGTTATGCGCAGGGTGTGAGCAAGTTGAGTGGTCCACATGCAGTATCAGAGCAACGGGCATTCATCGTTGGCAATACTAACCCGATTAAACCCGGCTAATCCAGAGGGAAATGGACTGGGAATTATGGAGAATTTCAAATAACAAACGACAACGTGAATTCCTTGCTGTATACTCGCATGTTCCGAGATGGGGTTAAACGCCGGAGAGGTGTTGGTCGAAACCGAGCTACACTCCCCGAACTATGTGTATATATATCAACTGCGTTGGCAAACAAAAGGTCCTAACTCACTTTGCTCCGCGTCTTAAATTGCGTTGATTGCGACCTTTTGTTCGCTCGCATTACACACTATCCAGCACATACTGTCGCTTAACTGGTATGCTCTTTCTCCTCCGTACAAAAGCATGCTGTAAGCTTAGCAGTTATATCTGTTATTATTACGTCTGAGGCTATTACGGTTTAAAGCTCCGCTATCGGACAGAACGGAAACATAGTGTATTAATGTACGCGGCTATACGCACTTTCGCCGGCTTGGCTCGCCAACTCTCTGCGAGAGTTAATTTTGCATTAGGCTGCAAACAATTGAAAGCCCCTAGAGCTTGCAATGTTTAACGTTAATACCTCCGGAAATCGACTCTCCAGCCGCGAAAGGGTCATCGCGTCGGTATTGTATAATCTGTTCTGCTCGGCCACAGTGCGCGGATACACTCGAATTCATCATGTGCTCGATGATTTTTGGACGAAACATCCCTCAACGATTCACCAAATTACGATTCTCATTTGTTTTAATTGGATCCTCGAGCTGGATTTTTCAAATTGGCAATGATTGCATTATGAGGGTTGGTTTTTATAAAATCTCAACCAGTATCTCTTTCTCTTTCTCGCTTCTACCACATTTCATTTCCTATTAATTTTCTCATTTGAGACATTAATTATCGCGCGGTTAATATCAGGCGGTTAATAAAATGCAATTATTTTCTATCCAGGTATTTAACTCTCTCTCTCTCTCTTTCTCTCTTTGAAGCCTTGTTCACCCCTTGCCTGGTCGATGCTATGGCATATCAACCATACAACGAGAGTGGACCGAGTTAATTTCGCATTCGCCGCAAGCATCCCTCTCCGAACTCCGACAGGGTGATATTTGGAGGGTAAGCGATGCGTGTAGTGTCGCATCGTGGTTTACCCTGCCCGAAAGCAACCTCAATCGTTATGCATATATATATATCATAATATGGGGCATTTCGGTTTAGATCAATGACCGACAATTGAGCAACGCTTTGGGGCATCAATGAATAATATGAAATAATGAAGTTTTAAAATAAACGATTGAGGTCCAGAAAATGTTGTTTGCAGGGATTTACGAATACTGATCGAATCGAATGGCGTGAAATAGTGTCGTGAGATTGGGAAATTTAGATGTATATAATTATTCAAAAGTTTTAAATCTTCGAATTCTTCTATACGTGAAATACAATGGACTCACTGGAATCGTATATAGGAATTTTTGATTATTCCATTTGATTCGCAATGAATCATTCGTAGTTTCGAAAAATTCGCACAAACTCAGTTTTCTGTTGAGAATTGAATCCTCTGCAATCTTACTACGTTACAGAGTAATCGATCGAATTATTTTACAACTGAAAAATAATCCGATCAATTATAAGCATCGGAAAGACAGTCGGCGAATTCAATGGCAGAATGAAATGTGCGATGTTCTATACAAGAACATGTTGCGGGCCTCAATTGATTTCTTACAAATTTTTTTTTCCAATAGCAATTTCGTATTACTGTTAAAAAATATTGGCTCATTGAGCATTCATAGACCACACACATATATAGTCGCATCACTTATGTTGAAAAAACTCACCCCACGTGACAATAGAGCATTCACACATTCACGTCGGCGTATCAAATGACCCGTGACATCGACACTTCTGTCAATCTGTTCACGTACCACACACATCGCGTTCTACTCAATTATACGGACACAATCTCGATTTCTTTTAACCGAATTTGTATATATCACTCGACCAAAGTCCCCGGACATTGAAGAGGGCTTGATGGGAGGACACGAGGAACTGAATTATTATATTGATACATCGATTGTTCGTTCAGAGCATATTTCCCATGGAAATGAATTATACCCCGAAAACATATCGCAGTAATACAAGGTACTCTCTCGACTTTCAGTTGATTACGAGATGAGTTCTATGAGAAATTAAGCGCAAAATTTAATCGTTTCGCATATTATCCAATTAAACAAATGGCGTTAGGTGCAGCCATAAAAAAAAGTACTCTCATGCTCTTATGGAGATCGATATATGATCGTTCGAACGTTATTTGTGCGAATAAATCGTTTATGCAATGCCGCTTCTAATATATGTGTGTATAAATATGTATAGCGACTGTAAGCCTAGTATATGCTTTCGAAAATGATTTAAATATTCAATTACCAGGGTGAAAGATTTTTTTTTTATATTCAAGAGGGTGGAACTGCCTGTGGGGGGGTGAGATGGAGTTTGTATGAGGTTTGCGAGTGTTCTGTGTAGATAGGAGGAGGGTCGGAAAACTTTGCACCTCGTATTTACTGGCTCTTGCCTGTGCTGCGCATCGGAGGTTATATATATACATTCATTATGTACATAATAGTATGAAGGATGTTATACGAGGCTACGCACTCCGTCGCTTCCGATTTCTCCGCCTTTTTTCCTCGTTCATGGAGCGAACGAGGGCCCAGCTTGGGGAAAGAAACGGGTGACGTCACGGTTTTAATAAATTGTCTCACACTTTATGCACGAATGAATAAGAGAGTCGTATGGACTCCTCTTTAATACCATGGACGAGCAAGGACCAACCATATCTGTCTCTGTCCTATTATATATATGTTCATTTATCCTAGTATATTTATCATTCGCTTTTAGTATATTTAAACGAAGAGACCGAGAGTACAGTGTATAGAGACGAAAACCAGTCGGTTTTGAGTCAGCCGGAAAATTGTGGAAATGGATGAAGCTCGCAATTATAAAGTGCTTCAGGCTATGGAGAAGATATGAAATTGTCTCGTGAATCCGAATGTGCGCACGAGGATACGAACAAGAAAAATTACGTGAGAGAGAGAAAGAGAGATCTCTGAGAGAGAGAGAGAGAGAGAGAGAGAGAGAGAGAGAGAGAGAGAGAGAGAGAGAGAGAGAGAGAGAGAGAGAGAGAGAGAGAGAGAGACATAGAGATACGGGGTATAGTCTCGAGGGGACCGAGTCATTCGCTTTCGTACACCACACAGTCTCTCATTTTCTAACCACGTTTACCTTTCATGACAAATACACAGGATAATATCTGTGCAATTTATATAATTTTGATGAGCAGTTTTTTTTTTAATTAATCTGCTCTGCACTCGAATATATTTTTTTCTGCGAAAGCGTTACAGCGAATGATCTCTTTGGTTGGAATTTTTAAATGACTCCGTTATAATTTTTGCGCATAGCGAAGGTTTAATTGTCATCAACAATCAGTTGAAGAATAACCTAGTATACCATTCATTTGACTGAATCATTTTCGTCTCTAAGAAAAAATTTAATCAAACTTTTGTCAAATAATAGTAATAATTTAATGACAAGAAAACATAAAGCTCAAAAGGATACACATAAATCTGTCTGCGACTTTTTATTTTGTCAAAGCCGTATTTAACTGGGTCAAAAAGTCAGCAGAGGATTCTCGTGTGAATAGCGACATTACGGGTATTTCGCGAGAAATTTTCACGTTATACCAGGATGTGTAACGACAGTTTCCCTCAAAATCAGTAGTTGCATATATTTTTTTTTCCCTCCATTCAAGAATGTCTCTGGATATACTCGCACGACTGCACTAAAATAAAAATGAAAAAAAAAAATCTTGAGAAACTGGGACACTCTTTGATTAATTTAATAGGAAAATAATTTCATACGGGAATCAATAATAAAAATACACGGGTTTTTTTTTTAAATTGCAAACACGGGCTTATGGAAATCGATTGCTTCTTTCATAACTTGAGTGAAAAATAATTCTCAATTTAAGCAGCCCATTTCACGTGAATCTCTTTGCCAAGCCTCATTGATATGTATATATATATACGTATTCTCCAGTACAAAAATTAAAATTTATCGGATTAAAATGCTTGGAAAAATACACTAGACACGTATACAGATATATATTACGTTGTGAAGGGTAACCGAATGAATTTATCAGGCCAGAAAGATCGGGGTAGATTTATCCTGTACTTTTTATTTGTATGTCTACATACGCATATAAAAATAACTGCCTATACATGTGCAAACACATACGCTGAATATAAATATATATATATATATATACACAAGCGCTGGTTCAGCATTAAGCTCAAATAGATGATAATTTAGGCATACTGAGTATACCAAGGGGTCGGTAAGCCTGTGCTTGTACCGAAAATGGCACGAAAAATTCATGAAACTTGGACGATGGGAGAGTGGAGATCAGTTGAGAACAAAGATCGAGAAAAAAAAAAAAAACGACCTGAAAAATAACTCTTATTTTCGTGGTCCTACATGTCTGGTGCACATAACAATATACATTGATCTCTGTGATAATGAGGGTCAAAAAACTTTTAGTCTTATTGTGAATACTTGGCGCCACAGGTGGAAACAATGGCGGAGCAGCGTTTTTTCAGTTGGCAAAAAAAAAAAAAAACTAGTCGTTTAATTCAGTATGGGAACATAACTGATCAAGCTGTTATTTGTTGCTTGAGAGCGTTTAAGGAGGGTCGAGTGCTTCGTACGCGCGGCAAGGGGAATTTTTTGTCGTAGCCATGGCTCGATTCATAACAATAAATCGCGTTTTTCATCCACATTATTATACATTGCTAATTAACGGTGTTGTTCAAGGTTCTGAATTTTTGCAGGAGGCATCCTGAGGATATTTCCGACAATATGCAAAAATTAGTTTGCTATGTAAACGGGTCATCTCTGCGCTCATTGACTTTGAAATTACGTCTAATTTCACGATCTGCCATAAGAAACTGTGCTAAATGGATCAAATTTGAACTTTTTTTTTCTCGAAAACTGCGTAGCAGAACCTACGGATACTTTGGGGTTAAACTTTGTGGACATGTGTATCTATAAAAAAAAAAAAAAAAATCCGCACCTCTCAACAGATATCGATGTAGCACTCGACCCTCCTTAAATAGGGGAATTTTATTGGAGGAATTCCGTGCTGACATTATATGTTCGTTATTCACCCATCCTCCCCTATAAATGTATGGTTCGTCTGCTCGCGGCCACAGATTCGACATCTCAAGGGGTTGAGAGAGAAACCTCCCCCCCCCCCCCCCGGTGAAAGCGTGTAAAAATATATGATATCCTGCGTTGAAAAGGATGGAAAGAGGTCGATATTGTGATAAGGGGCGTTCGCGATTGAGTATCACATTCGAGCCGATGACCGTTTGTGTAATGAAACCTGTCGGCGTTTTCGATCTGAAAAAACTCAATCATTTAATATCCTCGACGTACCATGTAATGATCGTGGTGCTCCAATTTTCATGTACATATTACATATGTTTACTATACTGTTGATGTTTTTCGAGAGAAGCATTGAGCGAGGGGAAAAAATAGGTAGTTACACATCCCCAGTTGTTAGAGCATTATACGCACGAAATTTCCATTTTCCCGTCCGGACGCGGAATTTCCACTAACTTTCCCTCCAACATTCGTACAATACTTTTTCACTCACACTTGCCATGATGAGCTACAGACAATATGTTTGCTTTTTTCGCCTTTTTTTTCTCTCAATTCGTCGTTGTTTTTTCAATCCGCTAACTATCCACGATTGATATTCCAGCACGCTTGACTTCATCATTCTTAAAATAATAATACATTGTACGGGTATTGATTCCCAAACTCAGCGTCGAGAAAATTTCGAAAAAAATTGGTAAAACGACCCTACACAGTGTTGGTTCTTTGATTGCATAGAAGCGAATTTATTATGATTATGTTTATTGTTGGGGTATGAATAAAAGTAGTCAGGAGTTTTCGATCGCAGAAAGAGTGCCTCCTCTCTACGGGGATAATAACACGAAAAAAAAAAAATTGTTATCGAACTTGAGGAATCTACGAGAAATGAAAAATGAACAGAGAGATAAAGAGCCTCTCGATCACTTGGTAGCACCTTACATCGTAGTTGGAGTCTTATCGCTGCAACGGCACGAGATCACGCGAGGTACCATTGCTGCTGGAAGCCTCTCTCTCTCTCTCTCTCTCTCTCTCACCTTTTTTCTGTGTACATGCCAGGTAAACCACCCTCACCCCACACTCGCCAAATAAAATCGTAACGTCAGGATCCAGCACGCGGGTCGCATCGTGCATGGTCACTCGCCTCTGACTTACCCCACTTACTACAGGTCTCTACTTCTTTTCGCTGTTGACAGACTTTTCTCCTTTGCGCTGCCCTCGAAAGTGACCGGTTAAGTCTCGAAGAAAAATGAGATTTCGCGCTCAACCCTTCCACTCGCGATCCACAGAACCTACTGAGCTTGTATCATATAGCCGACCTAGCGGCTAATATTTGTTCTACACCTGCTCCGCTCACGTTAAATCCATGGAAAAAGTCAGCCGGAATAAAATATAATGCTGGAGAAAAGCGAGCTGCATGAAGGAAAAATTTATCGTCATTAAAAGACGAGAGCACTCCGTGATTGTACGGGCTATACCAGAGGATCTACATCAATAAATCCTAAAGCCTGAAAAACGATCCCATTGAAACGAATTCTATGGATATTATTGGTCAATTTTCATCGATGTGAATGGGCAAGATTGTTTTTTTTTAAATTCCGCATTTATTTGGTTGGGTCTAATAATTGTCGTTAATTTGATTGAGAATAATTGGGTCTAATTTAGAAATGCACAAATTCGCCATTTCGATTTTTTTTTTGTCGGGCAATTATAAGGGTAGATATTTCATTGTTACAAAATTATATAGTGAGACTTTTCATTCATAGTTATTTTTTTTTTTCAGTCTTATCTTACAATTACGTTCATAATTTTTTTTTAAATTTGTTAATAATGTAACGATTATTAAAAGCCTCTCCTGAAAAATACCTTTACGAGAAATAATTATTTAAAAATAAAAACATTTTTTATTTGTATTTAAAAAACAAAAATAATTATATAGGCGAAATATAGTATAATGCACTCGAGTGGACATTACTCACCTTCCCCTCGATCGAGAAATTTCCCTCGATGGCGCGAAATCGCCCTCGCCCTTTACTTTCTAACGCCGCCACCCCCTCTCGTACTCCTCGACGTTCGAAACTGTTGGAACGGTCTCGCACGCGTCAAAGTTGCAGCAATATAATTGCAAATATCCTGGCACTCTTGTTCGATCGTCGCTATCATAACCGCACAGTCTCGCGTTAAAATTGCAAGTATAAATGCTAATTAATGATAACGTCGAGGAATAGGAAAAAAGAAAAGAAAAGAAAAAAAAAACAATTCAAGCGAACGAAACTCGAATTATCATTAGCGAGATAGTGACACCTCTGCCATAATCTCAGCACATTGAGATTCGGGGAACGCAGCTATTTGCTGAAAGTTCCTCGTTTGATACAGCAACTTTTTTCCTCTAATCTTCTTCTCTTGGATTGATGAAATTAATTTTTTCACTAATTGCAACCACGTTGGTAGAAAATACCAATTACGTGTGACACGAATTTTTTATTCGTTTGAATTTACATTTTGGTAACTGTTTTTTTTTTTTTTTTTTCAACAACACGACACGCGACTTTTATCCACAATTAAATTACATTTTGGTTTATTATTTTTGTTTTACAGTCTCATGGATTTAATAGCTTTTTCACCAATTTTGATGTCACGAATCTTTAATTGCTTCCATTTGCTCATTGATATCCAAGATTCTTCGTCATCTCGTGTACTTTCTCTCTCTCTCTCTCTCTCTCTCCGTCTCTTCCACCTTTTTTTCTCTCTTTTTCTCTTTCGTGGTATATGTTGCACGCGCGGAGGCCACTCGCAGACTGACTGCAACCTGCGTGGGGGATCGATTTTAAACCGCGCTCAGGACTTTCAGGTCGGACGGTGTGTACAATCTACGGTGGTGCGCTATCGGTGCGGTGATGTCGGGGGGGACTTGCGGAACGGGCGCGCGCGTGCCCCACCCCCCCTACGCTCTCCCCACATGACGAATTCACCACCGCTATCAGGGAGCACGAAAGCAACAGCGGGAAACCCCTAGAGTGCTAGCAAGCGCGCGACAGCATCACAAGACGCATACAGAGGAATAAAGCGAGAAAGAGAGAGAGAGAGAGAGAGAGAGAGAGAGAGAGAGAGAGAGAGAGAGAGAGAGAGAGAGAGAGAGAGAGAGAGAGAGAGAGAGAGAGAAACATCTTAAAAAGTGACTTTTTTCGTTGCATCTATCTTAGAAGTTAAAATAATGAACATCTATCTATAAAAGGTCACTGCCACAATCCCCTATGCTCTAATATGTTGAAATAATAAATAGAACGGCGGAATCATGAATGCAATGTGGATTCAACCCTCCGAGAAATTTCGGGGCAGCACTAATTTTCGTACATCGAGAAAATTCTTTCATAAACATCGCAGCTGATCCATCAGGTTTTTTATGTTCGTATTTAGTGCAGCAGAGACTGCCTCGGATATTTCAATGATTCGAAAGACCTATTCTAGTTTATTTCAGATTATGTAGCTTGCAGGCGAGGTTCACCGAAATCCACGGTTATTTTACACTGGAGATATGAAAAGTAGTCGAAAGTAATTTAAAATAATTGATAAACGTTGTAACTATTTGATAATGTTTCACGATAGTTGGAATTTTTTGGATACGCTCATTTAATATTACTACGGGGAAGGAGTTCCTCGATTTTCTAAGGACGATCAACATGATCTCGGTAAAATTTACAATTTTAGCCATTTTGTGTTTTTCTAATATCATCGAAATGTAAAATACTTTCATCTTTATCAATTAAGGGAGGTTTCTACTTTGTTGGGCCAAGAAATGTTCGATTTTTCACCAATTTTTTATGCGAAAAATATGAAATATAGAATGTTGATATTTGGTATGTTTATTAAGCGGTCCTTATTGAACATGATAATATCTTTTGAGGAGGTTCTTAACCCAGAGAAAAATGGTAAGAATGATTCTAAAATTTGAGGGGAGGTTTGTGCTGGTACTAGGAATACACCGTAATTATTTCAGATTTTTTGACCTCGTAGTTGAGGAGAAAAAAAAAACATTAAATATGCCGCTTATACGTGGGCTCTTATGAGAGAAGTATTCGAAGCTATGATTGGAGATTATTTTAGGAGTGAATAAAAACGGTAACATTTCCCCGAAGAACCGCTTAAATGACAGATTAGACCTTCATCGATATAATTTGCCGATAAAGAAAGTTTTTCACCGTGCCGATTGTGAAATATACATCTAAACAGAATTGAGCGTGAGTAATGGCAAATCAATAAAATGAAAACGTATTTGGTGAAACAAATGCCGAACGCAACCTGCCCCGCACGTCGCCCGCGCCGCGCGTTCCTCTTGCCGCACCTAACTGATGTTAAGAACCTTTAAAGTTCGACAAAACGTGGTATTGGGAGTCATAGGAGCCACGTATGTCGGTGCGCCGGCGATGATATTCTTCGCTTGCGCAAGTCCCAAGTCCTGAACAGGTGATCTGAAGCAAAAAAATCAAACATATGTTGACTTTGTACAATATTGTGCATAAGTTTCACTAGGATGAAAAGGAAATATTGAAAAATAAAAAAATAGTGAGCGAACGACGGGGAAGTTTAGTTTTTTGTCAAAAATTTTTGCAGCTTTTTGTTCGAAAGAATTATCCAGTTATAATTATCTTAATATAATTAATATATACTTAATATATACAATTAACAATATACTTAATATGATTGTTATAATTAATAGTTATAAAATGAAAACGTTTGAATCGTTTTCATTTTATGAACTAGATAATTCTAGTTCGACTTGAGCACAATATTGTACAATGTAAAAATATGTTTGATTTTTTTTTGCTTCAGGTCACCTGTCCAGGACTCGGGACTTCCGCAAGCGAAGAATATCATCGCCGTTGCACCGACATACGTGGCTCCTCTCACTCCCCAGTACCATGTTTTGTCAAACTTTAAAAGATATCATCATGTTCAATAAATACCGCCTAGTAAACATACCGAATATCAACATTTTATACTTAATATTTTGCACATAAAAAATAGGTGAAAAATCGAACATTTTTTGGCGTAACAAAGTACAAAAACCTCCATTAAGACTTCGCACATAGCATCCTAAAATGACAGCACAACTTTCACGAGCTAATCCATCTATTTGATGCATTTAGACTTCGCAAATACTGCATGACGGAAAAAATTATGTGGGTCACGTATCAGGCTCAACAATATACCTGTTCATTAATCACGCGATGTCAATTACGAGCGAAGACCTCCCCATCATTTTTTTGATACATTAAAAAAATTACGACGTCAATGTTCGACTGGCATATCCCTCACAGACATTTACAATTGGCAATTATGCAGGTAATATACTAAATATTGATAGTACAGCTTAAGATATCAAATATATATTATATATATATATATATATATATATATTATATGTATATGTGTGTGTGTGTGTGTATGCGTGTGTGTGTACGAGCACAGATGCTCACCGCCATTAATGAATGAATTATACGTTGCATCCTTATAGGGCTCACCGAATAGTCTCCGAATAATTCACCTATAACGTAATTGATTCATATATACGTGTATTAAATCCATACGTACTAACGTAAAGGGGGAGGACAAGATCGTTAAATGGATTCACTCGTTCGTCTGTACGTAGCCCGGCGCGGGACGGAATAATTGAATCGCACAGCAACAAAGACAATCACGTCTGAAACGCGAAAGCACACGAGAGACGAGGACTTTGACGGAAATGAGGAGAGAGGGGATGGGTTTCGCGAAGACGAGAGACAAACGAGAATGCAAAATTATCGTGTCGAATATCCTCGTGCAGTGTGGATACCTATACTTCCGGTTGTTTTCAGCTCACTCTCCATTCGTTTCCTTTCCTGGTCGAACGATTCACGCTCACGCGACGAGCTTTCCCAATCGTTACTCATCCACTCAGATATATTGAGGAATTGGTGTAAATATGGACCAGGCGACGTAAAATTTCGATCACTCGATCTGAGGTGTATTCGCCTGCATTGCGCACCGCTATTTCGTAGTTTATGCTGTAAATATATACAACATGAGGAAATTCGATTTGATCGATTGAAAGAAAAAAAAACGCGAAAGCGGATTTCCCCCAGAAAAATGTTCACCACACGTGAGATGCGTGTGTTCGAAAAAACAAAAAAAATGTCGCTTACGACAGTATCAATTTACATTTCTCGGAGCGAGAATATGCCGAATGTAAAATGATGGTCCAAATTTGCACCAATTTCTACATGCGATCCCAATAGGTATGTATGAACTCTATCACAAGGATTGAACATTGCACGCCCCAGGATTAATTTTGTCGATGAAATATAGCCGGATGGCCAACGGGGTTGCCTCGCAAATTATAATACGTGTATGTGTATACGACGTGTATGTATTTTTACACGTGTACTGGATGATTCAAAATAGAATTTAAGAGCTCAAGTGCTTTTGTCAATTGTCGAAATTCAGGGATCTCTTTATTTTACGATAGTCATTTTGGCACTGGCAAAGATACTACGGAAGTTACTGTCAAAGATAATATCCGTCAGAAACAAAGTCATTTTTCAAGACACTGGTAGAAAAAGTCCTTTCACAGCGATTGGTCGATATGCCTTAACATTTTTTCTTTCGCAATAGAAAATTTAAGTCCTCGATAAATGCCATCGTCTTAGCCTCCAGTCAACAAATCGTAGGGCCTATATTATGAATTACCCTGTACACATGATCCTTTCCATGTGCTATATTTCAAAAGCTTCTCGCTCTCGCGCTTTGAATTGGCGGACCACGAGTGTTTCAGACGGTTCCCGAATACATGCCGCTCTCGGCAACAAAACTCCCGTCGTGTATGCTCTCCCAACCGATAAAGTTTACACCGGTCAGCATCTGGAGAGACCCTGCAGATGCAAAAAAAAAAAAAAAAGAAAAACGATGCAGGGAAAGTTTTGTAACTAAAAAGCCGGAGGTAAAAAGCATCTTTTGCGGCCAGCCTCTGAGCTTACGCGCGAGAAAACTTTATTGGAAAAGCTTCATGTACTATTAAGCCTGCCCTGCGCATTCTCAGAGCCGACAGTTTCTTGTATTATTGCCGCTGACCGCCGAGATATAATCGCTTCGTTCGAGCATTTGCGCAAGAAAAATTAAAAAAAAAAACATTTCTTTAGCGCGAGAATTTTTTTTTTTTACATCGTGAATAAAAAATTATGCCACGATATACTTTTTTTTTGGTCAAGCATTACAGCGGATAATAATTTGAATTTTTTTAGATTCTTCAATATATTGTTCTGTTCGAAATTCTAATGAAGATTTTTTCTTCATTTTTTTTTCTTTTTTTTTTGGTTGTGAAATATATTTTTCCGGAAGGTTCATTATTCAAGTACTTTCATCGAAAACCTAATTTCTCGTTTGAACTATGAGGGAAATAATAATTTCTATCACGAGTGCGCACTTTACTGTTCCACCTCGGTATTTGCGAAATCAAGGGATGTGAGGGGTGAAAAAAGTATAAAGAAATAATTGTTCATGGGACTGAGGATTCCATGAAACTTGCGGTCTACTCGCTATACATGTTCTGCGTTCGTAGAACGCTCTTTCTTCGAGATTAACGACGAGGAATAAAGCGTGACGACCTCTTGATAATATATATATATATATATATATATATATATATATGTCTCTGTATACAAATATATAATTAAAGAATTTAATCGAGTCTGAGGAATCTGCGTTAGGGAGAAAAGTGTCTTTATTCTATTACTCCCGCATATGTAGCGTGTATGCTAGCGAAGCATCGCTTGACGCGCCGCCAGGCGATTATTACGGGCAACAAATCGACGCAGTTAGTACCAGCTATTCATGCATTTGTGTCTGAACGTGTCAGAAAACGGATAATTTTTTCGTAAAATATGCATTCTCGACGTTATTGTTGTATTTTTCTTCATTAACATAAAGACAAATCGCAGCTGCATGCTTGCAGTAATAACCTCGCCTGGCCTTGCAAGTATAATTTATATCGTAGATTGATCAATCGGAATCCAACTAAAAAAATGAATGCGATACGGAAAAACGTTGACGATGTAAAGACTGTTTGACACATGTTCCACCATATAACGCTGCTGACTTTCCCTGTTGCACTAATATTTTGGGATTTTTTACGCGTATGTCGATTCCGTGCTATAATATTATTATTGTATAGGTATACCTGATAACTATAAGATAATACACGTTTTCTCTTTTTTTTTTTGTGCCAAATGTACCGGGCGTTTCTCGCATAACTGATCCTCTTAGTCGTCGAGACTGATCCTCGAAAATCTCGTTCACATCACTCACGTAAAACGATCGTAGTAATTTTTTGCCTTTATTTAAACTCTTAACTCCGGTTCCCAACATGCACTTTGTATTGCTGCCTTTCGAATATTGCGTCGATTTGTTGCACTGAACATACAGGAGATGGCGTGAACGTCGCGCGCCAGCGATGCTTCGCTAGCGTGTAGCTTGGTGCGGTCGAACGAGAAACAAACAACCCCTCTGCAATTAATAATTGCTTTGATAATTACGCCGCTAGCTGATATGCGAGAAACCCTCGCTTACACGTCAAGTGTTGGGATCGCAAAGGATCTGCTGGGGGTCGAAAGCTTGCTCTTGGGACAGAACCGGAAGTTCGCAAAAGCACATAACACCATTTTGCGTTAAGTGATTATCGCGACTTATTTTAATCGCTCTCCACACTCTGTCCCTTCCATCTCTGAGGACGATGAATTTTATATACATTTAAAATAAACGCGTTATCAATTTCCATAATTATTTATGAATATATGAGTTGACGCAGGCGGCTGAATGAAAATCGATAATCCTTGTGTAATTTCATTTAGTTATGTAGGACACGATTCACGTATGGATTGAAGGACAGAATGTTCCTGTCGTAGCTGCTCCGAACTCGACGACGTTAATTTTACGATCCGTTGATTTCCAAAGCCCTTTAATCAAAGGATCTTTTGGCTAACGAAGGCTTGGTCGCAAAAATGTAACTCTATTGATTCGATGCACATAGCAGTGAAATAAAAATTTGAAAGAATTCAACTATGAGCTTGAAACTCTCAAAATATTTGAATTATATAATAGTGCCATCAAATTATCATTGAAGCAATAACAGGAAAAGGATTGTTTTATAAAGTACACGTCCCAATAGCCGGACGTTTACCTTATGTATAACACACCAAATAGCATATTTTTTTGAAACCATGGAAATTATTGAATGATTTTATTAATTTTCCAACCTTCTAAATGTGTTTGAGTTTTTCTTCGATACAAAGGATAATTACAGCTTCATAGACTCTTCAATTTTTACAGAAATAGTGATTGAGGGAATTTGATTGATTGATAGGATAAAAAGATGACATAAAGAATACTATTGCTTTTGTAATACTAGAAGAATGCTATTAGAACATCAAAGCCATACATAATATAAGTGCATAATTATTTTTCTTCTTTTGCAAGTTAGAATGAAGACTTGAAAATATCAGGTGATTGCTGGTTACGATTGCATTGCTCGAATGTATTTTGATCAATGAAAACATCGAATGATAAAGAATACTGAAACATTAATTGTTCTAAGTCAGATCAATATATTTCTGCTTCACACGTATACGAGTTTTGAAATAATGATTGATTCCTCGAGGTCAACGCACTAATATTTTTAAGCTAACGTGTGAGGTCGCGTCTACACGCTTTGAATTATTCAGCGATCGTACAGACGGACTGACCATGCGGTCCACCATTTCAACGAATTCTCGAGACTCACCTTTGGGCTAAGTGCAACGAATATTTTAGTCAGTCGGCTCGGTGAGTTTCACTGCTTCGTTCCACTCTATCCTTAAAAGTATTGGAATACGAAAGTTAGATATAAGCAGAGTGGATATGTTTGAGCTTGAAGCATATACCTAGAAATAAATCTCGTGACAGCCAGTCTACAACAATCAGTGGACCCATTATTTCCTAAAAAAAACGTATTAAAAATGTATTTCTTCGACAGCTAGGGTAGAGTGGTTTAAAATGGCGGGGGACATAAGAGTGCGCAGCGGTCATATTTGGCAATCCATTTGCGATATGCAGCCAACTTCGGTTCCTAGCTGTCATTAGAGACGCTTGGTTTGCGGTCGTGAAGTTTTGCTGGGCAAAAACGAAAAATAGGAAAACCAGGTGACTTTTAGCCATTTACTCTGTATTTAATAAAACTATTTTGACATTTTGGAAACTGTATCCAGTTCGGGCTTATGCGAATATCGACTGTGTAATGTGAACATAACCTTTATTATTATACATTTAGCCAAGCGTTCATAGAGAATAGTTATTCCGTTACAACATGGAGGGCGCCACTCGCGTCATCTGTAATAAATGTTGCTGGTATGTAAGAGTGCGCACTTCTGCAGCTTTTAAGAGTGCGCGCCCCATGTCATTTGTGATATTTTTTTCTCCTAAAACATGATAAACTCTTTCGATTGCAGTATGTCGACAAGAAAAAGAATTTCAGAACGAACCTTATTCTCGTCGGAAGTAATAGTAGCAGCAAGTGAGAGAATCGCAAAGGGTGTCAATCGCAAAGTCAGAGGTCTGTTGCGAAATCATTGGGAATGGCTGAGAGTACTTTTAAGGAGAAGACTGAAACTAACGAAGTGATATATGCGCGTAAAACACAGTGCGCACTCTTACGAATCCCAGTGCGCACTCTTACACACTATATATACTAGTTGTAAGAGTGCGCAATTGACTTTTCGTGGGTTTAATTTTTTTCTTAATGACAGTTAACAAATAATTATAAAGTTGCTGTGCAAAATTGTTATTAAAGGACCAAAGATTTCAAATAAAAATCTATAATTTTTTAATGTTGTTACTTTTCTTCATATTGTTGAACAAACCTTAGGTGCGCCATCTTAGAGCACTCTACCCTACATACTTTCGGGTTTTTTTAGGTGATAAACAGCCTAAATTACGAGCAAGGGTAAAAGTGAAAATCATCGATTTTGGGTTGCTGCACCCTAATACAAGATGGTCCAGATACCAATGAGATTGCCCTAACGAATAATTTATTTGCAAGGAAACGTTGTGTATAGAATCGCTTCGGTAACGATACCTTTGCCAAGCAGTTGGGTAGTCCTCCAAGTAGAGTGTTTCCAAATCATCCGCTCTGATACAGACCGTTCGTTCGTTTGCTGGACGTAGGGTTTGTCGGTGGTGGCTCGCCGTATGTCTTAACCACTTTCCATCTCCCGGCTTCAGCTTCTACTTTCCTCAGACCATGCACTGGAAGGATATCAGGTGCCTTCTCTATTATTTAAAGCTAAGCTCCGTCATTGGTCACCAGTTCGGAGCTATAGATATTTGAAGTGATCACATCCTTTTATTTCGTCCAAAGTGGTACCCGTATATTTGGTCTAGAGTGATTTGTTTATTATAAACTCATGTATATTTACCCTAACCCTTTATTTTGCATGTCCAATTAGGGACACCTCCAAAAGTTACGTTTATATGTGTCACTCTTAGTGTGTCTCACAGGGCATCCTGCTGCTTCCATAGCTTCATGTACGTTCAACGTATTCACTTCTCCCTCCTGCTACTGTTGCTCTCGGCCGTTGCCCTTATTCTGCCACAGAATGAGACTCGGTTCTTGGTCCTTGTCCCACCCGGGTACTCGTGTTCGTGCGCCTCTGCACACGTACATGTTGGAACGATGGACCGTGGGTGAACCACGCCGCACCATCTGCTAACTTAACTGAAGGGATTACGAGCTTAGTTAATGGATGCCCCAGCGTATGCCATATATACAGTTGGTAGTAACCGCATGGGTGTCCCGTCCCAACCGGGAAGCTTTTGGCTTCGATGCTGGTTCGTTATGATGGGGGAATCTTCTCTGCCATAGAACTAGCCCAGGTACACACAACCACACTGAACACAACCGGCTAAACGATGGATTCGCAGCCCTTCCGAGTCGTTTGTGATAAATCTCAGATTATGCGGAAGGGGTCATTGCGGGAGCGAATGTTGAATGAGAGGCACGAAAGGGGTAGAAAGGAAAAAGGGGGCAATTGATGGGACAATTGTAGTAGCTAGCGAGAGAGGCGGACAAGCCTCTCGCGAACTGTTGCTGTTTTTGGGTTGCCCCTTCATCCCGGCTTTTGCGTTACCCGGGAAATACCGCTCTTTCGTGGTATCATCACCCATCACCAACCGGAATAGCGCGCTTATTTTCGAGCACGACAAATTCCGAGGGAATACCGCGCCGCGATATTATCTCCGCGTTGGTCGCTTTTGCTTATACTCGTGCAGCTGGTGTTCTTGGTTTGGTTATTTCTTGCGGAACTCTCATCACTATCTTGCTTGTCCTTCTTTGCCATCCCCGCTTCGGAATGACCAGCGGTCGGAGGAGAAGTGGTTTCTGAACGAAGCTCTTGCACGAACGTCGAAAATAATGAGGATTAGTACAAGGTCAGGGAACGAGAACCGCGAGCTCGGGTATAGGTAGAGAATGGCTATACGCCAGTTTCTCCTTAATATTGTTATAATTTTTTGTTTCAACCACGACTTGACTCTACCGAGTGATGGATGAAAGTGTATTTTTCAAAAACGGCGATCGTTAATCTTGTAGTGGAGTTGTTGTCTTTAACTCTCTTTTCTTTCCCCTCGTCTTGAATATTCTTTTTCTATGCGTCCTCCATTTTTCCCAGTTTCTTGTATTGTCACGAAGCTTTCTTATGCATCAGCATCTTAGTTTTCCCCCTGATGGAATCACGCAAAAATTGAAACTTCTCATGGTTATTAAAAATTTTTCCCGGCATCCTTTTTCTTTTGTTCAATGATTCTACGATCCGATTTTAACTCACTGGGAGAAAAAATAAATTTCAACTGCTTTTGCTCGTTCGTGACTATTTCAATGAACTAACAGGACAAACATACGTTTGGTTACCGTGAAATCTAGAAATTACAAGAGTACCCATTTTCTTTCCAGAAGGAATATTTTCGATCCATATGCTTCGCTTTCATTGGTCTCTCTATGGGCTTTCAGCTTGCTCCCAACTAGTAAAACTTAGGGCAAAAGTTGCAAAAACGAAAACAGGGGCGGAGGAAAGGGCTTTCAGTAGAATTGGCGGACGTAAAAATTTCGAAGGGGAATAGTCGGATCGAATTTATATACAGTGATTGGTTAAAGTGCTATAGAGCTCTTTACCGTTTCTCGAGGATATAGAACACCGAGGTTACTGGATCTCTCTCTCTCTCTCTCTCTCTCTCTCTCTCTCTCTCTCTCTCTCTCTCTCTCTCTCTCTGTGTGGGTATATGTACTATGCGAAGCTTCATGGTCCGTGAAATATAAAATTTTCGGCTTGTATGCCCCTCTCTGTACGTTTCTCTCTCTCTCTCTCTCTCTCTCTCTCTCTCTCTCTCTCGGCATTACACTCACGCTTCTTTCTCGGTTATTTATCGTAATATTGATCGATGGTACCACCGAAAGGCTTGGATATCTGTTCTCTTGGCGCTCACAAATCGAAGAAGATATTAGTCCCACTGCTCTCTCTCTCTCTCTCTCTCTCTTTCTTTCTCTCTTTGTCGATGCGTCTCTCCTTATCGATGACTCCCTTTCGTGCCCCCTTTCTCTCACACCTTACGAAAGTTGACGCGCAACATTCGCCACTTTTTCACTTCTCTCGACTACCGTAGATCGAAGATTCCCGTAAGTTTCACCTGAAAAAGATCGATTCTTTTTCTCCATTTTCATGATCCGCGCAGAACCTAACCATGGAAAAGCTACTCCGCAAATTCTCACCGGAATATCACCGGAAAAGTTTAACTATTATCAGCGTCACGATCAACGCTTCCAGCGTTGAACTATCGACTAATGTAGCATCCACTTTGCGGCGAGAGTTATCTGACTAACTCCCTGATTTATTTTGCTGAATTTTTTCCCGTGTTATTTTTTCTCGTCTCCGTCGTTTCACCCCTAAAAAAGTTTATGAATCGGGAAGATTTGAAGCAACGAATATCAATTATTTATCTTTCGTACGAATTTCTGGAATTCTTTACTCAGAAAATGGACACGGCGTCGAAACTTTGACATTCTTTTTTAACGAGAATCTCCGCGCGGATTGGAGGGTTTTGGACGTTAGAGTATCGATGACGAGCATTTTGGTTGTGGTCACGTACATACACGTACATAATCTTCCACTCTATATTGTCCTCCGTGCAATATTAATTTCCGATATTCCTGCCACGGCTTATTCCCTCTGAAGGGCGAAAAATTTATTCCAACTCGTGTTAGCCCAAAATCCCAGTATTGGGCAACTACGAGAAATCCGTTGAGAATTTTTCTTGCTTCACGCTTTTTCTCCATATCGATCTTTTTTTTATTTTTTTGTATTCATCGCCCGTTTTCAGCTTACTCTCCTCTGTAAAATGTCCCAATGTTTCACGAACGCGAAGCCACTTCAATGATACGACCACGATACGTATTCGAAACTCGCTGAAACGATCCACTCTATGACAACAATGAGTACAGAAAAAACATCCAATGAAAAATGTATGTTTTCCCGAATGAATATTCAATATTCTCATGTTTTTTTTTTTCATTCTATCACGGCATAAAAACATTACGTGCTTCTCACGAATTGTATCATATTTCAGGCGGGTTTCATAGTTCACGGAACGCGATAAAGGAACGAAAAAAAAATTTCCAATGAACGTCGGTGTGCCTGCATGCGTCTAAGTATGATAATATGCAATGAAAAAAAGAGGGGTGGAGAAAAAATGTGTCACATAATATATAGCAGGATATACCTGTTCACCGCAAGTGACATAATAATGTGCATACGAAAAGAGGGGTTGGAGGAGGTTTTAAGGTAAAAGATCGTATTTTCGCTGGCGTGATGACGTGTGTTAGTTGAGCGTAAATGCACAGGTGCATGAGTCTCGCCGTTGTCGCGGTTGACAGTCGAAGAGGGGACCAGGATGTATGTAACTGAACAAAGTTATAGCTCACATTAAAGCTGGTGGTGTCGTAAATGCTAAAAGTGCATACAATGTTTTTTAACAAAAATATGCCGAAAGTGAAGTCATGGTTTGAATTTGCATCAAACCTTCTACGCACATACAATACATGTATATTTTGTTTATCACACGTGCATAGTTTCGTGAATATATATCGACTATCTATACGTAAGGGGATAAACTTCAACGAGGACTATTGGTATTAAAACGTTTTCATGATCATGATGAACGCTCGTTGGAAACGCAGCTAAAATAACGAGGCGAGACTCTCGCAAAGGGGTCTAGGAATGGACAGACGAGAGAATCGTACTAGGAGAGACAGACGAGAGAGAGATATAGCGCACGTGGTTTTGGAGAAACGGAGACGGTAAACGAGTGCGTGTTGCACGCGAGGAAGATTTCGCGCCCCGCCGTGCTATCTTCGCTCACCCTTCAACGTCTCTCGCAGCATTTGTGTAATATTGGCTAACAGCGAGAGGGAGACCAAAAGCTCTTGGGAATGATCGTGCATCCCCTAGCTCCCCTGTGCTCAGTCGTCAACGCGCGCCAGCTTTGAACATCCGTTCCTATTGATCATTATTACTTTATAACGCGATCGTGATATCGCACATGCGGTCGTCCCGACCTAGAATAAAGCCCAGAGAATAGGATCAAACACACGTGCATGTGTAACAGACGAGCATATGGGCATAAACATACACGAGCTCATATACATATCTACGCGATATCGGTGGTCGATCGGCCGCGTGTATATATACTGTCGTAGCGACGAAATTGCATCGACGTCTCTCGCTTCGAATATTAATATAATATCGTATCCTATATATACCGCCAAGGATGATTATTATTTAGCTATTATCGCTGTCACGTATCTTTGGTGCGAATGGGAACAGCGCACAGGCGCTACGTAATGAAAATAGAGAACGGTTCGTCAATGAACCGTTAAAAATTGTTTCGCACACCCTCGCATTATTATAACAATCAGGCTATTATGTGTAATATTCCATGATAGATGAAACAATGAAATGTGAAATTGTGATGTAAATATATGAATCAGTGACTTAATTATGCGGCAAAAAAAACATTTTAAAGACGCGCATTCTTTGCTATAATGGGAAAATATTATTTCGAGCATATTTTCCAATTAGTAAGCCAAGGAGCCTCGCCATTTCATCGAGTAAATTTGTTTTTTTTTTCCTGTAATTAATTGAATGTACACGGTTAGAAAAAAAATGTTAAATTCAACATTATTTGCATGTCCCAGAAGGTCCACTATAAAATTTATGTTAATTCAACATAAATAATTAATGTTGAGTGTTGACTATGTTAATATGTTAAAAAATTAACATTAAAACGACATTTCGTTTTCGTCAGATAAACACATGTTATGGTTATTTCAACATTATAATAACGTCTTAAAAACAATCAGATACGTTAACAGGAGTGCAATTTAATGTCGATTCTACACATTGATTCCGTTGAAGCTACCGATTCGTTATGTCAAGATCTACATTATTTGAGAGTTGTTTCAACAGTGAAATTCTGTATCAAAGAATATACGTAGCAGTTGAAGAACATAAAATAAATGTTAATTGAACGATCGATGCCGTTAAATCTACAAACTCTTACTGTCAAGTTTCACTAAAATAAAATGTAATATCCCGAGTAGAAATTTCGTCCGGTTAAAATCCGGTCCATATCAGGCTATTATTTATTAATTAGCAATAAGGAATGATCTATGAACGAATTTAAAACTGTTATTCCATTATTATTTAAAACCCTGTAAATTTTGCAGAATAAAAAAAAAAAAAGTATTGACCGGGATTTGAACCCGCGATCCTCCGCAGTCAACGAATTCAGCACTTTCGATCCTTAATTAATCATTAAAAAAAAAAATTTTGAATTTAGAGATTATTTTTTTTTACGAGTGTTTCCGGCTTCGTAGTCCGGACGTTTTTCCGTCGAAATTAATTTTGAGCCTACCTGAGATTTTAAATTAGACCTACCTAACGACCTACCTAACGACTGGCACGCTACCACTACGCTACTGATTCCTTATTATTTTCCTGTATTTAAATGACATACAAGTTCCAATGAAAAAGCGCTGTCTCAACGGGCTGGATACAATAGCGTGATATTCAGTAAAAAGGTGATATACAGCAAAAAAATTCATTCCGTTGTTAATTAACAAATGGATTTGTTTAATAATAATTGATATTATTTTGTTTATTAATAATTATTATTATGTCATATGGCTGGATAGAATAGCGTGATATTCAGTATAAAGGTGATATACAGTGAAAAAATGTATTCAATTGTTAATTAACAAATGGATTTGTTTAATAATAATTGTTATTATGTAATAATGATAATAATAATTGTTAATTAACAAATGGATAACACAAGAACTAGAAGCATTGAAATTATAATATTCATGTAATTAATTTACTTAGTGGACCTTAGCTAACAATTACGCCCTCCTTCAAATAACGCATCACAAACGTTCCTTGAAACTTAATTTGATAGTTGTATTACAACTAAAATTCCGTCTTACGTACTCACTCGTACATTGTGTCGAATCAATTAAATAACGGTAATAACATTTATCTTGTGTATTTTTGTGTAGATATCTGAATAAAACACATTTTTTCGTGTTAAATTGACTAAAGAGAAATCGTCAGAGTATATTTAACGCGATCATGATGTCAGAACAACACATTAAAAACGTCCCTTACAACAGATATCTGAATAAAACACATTTTTTCGTGTTAAATTGACTAAAGAGGAATCGTCAGAGTATATTTAACGCGATCATAATGTCAGAACAACACATTAAAAACGTCCCGTTATATAAAACACATTTTTTCGTGTTAAATTGACTAAAGAGGAATCATCAGAGTATATTTAACGCGATCATAATGTCAAAACAACGCATTACAAACGTCCCTCACAACTAAATTTATTAGTTGTTTTTCAACTACAATTTTGTGTTGTGTATTAACTCATGCATTGTGTCGTATCGATTGAATAACACAAAATTAACTATTTCATTGTGTTGAAAATTTTTGACTGTACTTTTGTGTAGAAAATACGAACATTTATGTTGATTACAGCATTGACATTTTTTAACGAGTTGACATAAACATGAAATGTTGAAACCACTTTAAAAAAGTGTTAGTTTTGACACAAATAATTTAACGTGTGAAAATTTTAACATTTACACAAATTATTTCCAACAGTGTATATAGATTGCAGTTCGTTTTAGTCTTAAGTATTGTTTCGGTCTTACACTCTCGACAATATTCGTCAAAATTTTCTCGTGACTTGTTTCACACGAATGTTTGACGATTCACGAAATGGACGAGGATGAATGTTTTCCTTGTCGAGTAATCACGCGAATAAGCCTCTATCGAATGACACATATATATGTATGTTTCGAAAAACTCTGGGATATGTAAAAGCGATGAGATTGGAGAAAAAATTTTGTAAATGAAGATTCAATGTGTACATTAACATTCTGCGGACAAATTAAATAGTATTTAATCTTGGAATTGACAGTCTGTATCGTGATAAAATAAATATTACTTTATTTCACGTAATACGTTTTTACGATCAAACGACTTTATAGTATGTACACAAGTGTGTGCGTGCGTGTGCGTATGTATGTGTGTCTGTGTACGTATGTATGTGCGTGCGTGTTTGGCTGTGTGTTGATAATTTATTTGCAAGCCAGTCTTCCATTATCCAAAGTGTTTATAGTAATATCTAAAAAGCATCGTTGCAAGGCAATGAAATAGAGAGAAGTCGACAGCGTATTACCACTATTCCAATGACATATTTCTGGACTCATTGCTTGCTCAAAAGTTTTCATTACTTTTTATCAATAAGACCGTTAAATAAATTTTCGCGAAACGAGGGATTACGCATTGAAAAACGTTTAAAATTGAATTCCTTGAAACTCCGTAGTGAAAGGCCTCCTTGAGAATTACTTTTTCTTTTACTCGTTGGGGGTTACTCAAACATTTATAATAACGAATCGTTATCCACGTGAAATACGAAGCAATGTAGGATTCCTTGTGTAAGTTTTAGAAGCAGCGGCAAAAGCATAAAACTTTACAAAAGTTATGACCGTTTTGCGAAATGGTTTTCAAATATCCTGGAGTTATAACCGGCTGTATAAGAGCAACGAAAATGTAATTAATTCGGCGGTTCATATGCACTGCATTGCCATGATGTATAATATATACCTTACAGAAGCGCCAATAATATATTTGAAAGGAAGATTTTATAGTTTGAAATTTCTCTGAGGGATCCCTCTCATCGACAGTTATGAATGAAAGACGATGACGAAGAGGGATTAGCGCTCCTTTGAGCAAATTACGTAAATACGTATATTGTGTATATACATATTTACATATATATCTGTGGATACCCGAAAACGTTGCTGAAACTCATTACCCGGACCACGTTAGCCATTCGTTACGTTCCCGGGCGTTAATTGCTGTCCCGTCGTATTTCCAACTTTTCCTTTCTCTCTCTCTCTCTCTCTCTCTCTCTCTCTCTCTCTCTTTCTCTCTCTCTCTCTCTTTCTCTCTCTCTATCTTTCTCTCTCTCTCTCTCCCTCTCGCTCCATCTCTTGTGCGTTTTCACTCCCTTACGTGTTAGTGGTGCTACATTTTGTCGATGGAGTTGACGACTCGCTGGTACTTTGCATTTCGTAATAAATATACCAGTGAAATGTTTCACCCAATAACGACGAGAGACTTTTCTCATAGAAAAATAAAAACAATGCATAGATATGTTCGGCAGGGCTGGGCAGATTTTTAATTAATTTATTACAAATTACAACTGTGCTTTGTAATTGAAAAAAAAAATCAATTAAAAGTTACAATTGTGATTGGCATCCTTTTTCGAATGAATTACAAATTACAATTGTAATTGACAACTTTTATCAATCACTTGCAATTCCCGAATGTGATTTACGTCTTTTTTGGAAGCGAACAGTAGTTATCAAGGCAATCAACGGAAGAGACAGTTGTAACTCGATTGAAAGTGTGACGCATAGGGATCTGGCGGACATTTTTCGGTCAGCGTAAATTTCCACATCGAAATCAAAACAAAAACACAGTTGCATATACATTTAGATGTACCCCAACGTTACACCTAGATATGCTTATAGATATATAATAAGGGTCATTCCATGCTAACTCATTTATTTTTAAGGTTGTTGTGCTGGTTACTCAGCCAGGGGAGCGGGCGGAGTCCACGCGTGGTGAGCGCGGGGGATGCATCGGCGATACAATGTTGCGCCGCTCACGGGCGAGCAGGTCTTTTTTCTCTTTCATTATAAATATTCTAAAAACGGAACTGTCAAAAATTCTGAAATTTTAACAGAATATCCAGGTGATGTATCTTAAAACGTATTAAATTTTTCAGCTTGTTTGCACCATTTTCTTGTCAGATATTACCTAAGTACTACAAAAATTGTCAGAATTTATCTATCATAGGTGCAGTTAACCTACGAAACACATTAACTTTCCAAATTTTTTTTTCTCAAAAACGGTACTGTGAATCGTACCCAAGTTTTACAGGAACGTAGGCAAAATAATTATATACATTGTGGAAAAAATTGGTCTGCATGGCATCATTTTGAAGTATCGTCACAACAACCTTAATCCGGCTGTATGCTACGTGTACCCAAATATCCTCTTATCTAGTCGTCTGTACCTACATTCATTGACACCCACACAGTTATGATTATTTGCACCCATACTACTTGAAATCATCCTTATATATGCTGAATGGTTCATATAGATATCGTTTGAAATCTTTAATTGATTCGAAGCAAGGTGTCAATTATTTTTGTAATCTGTAATTTGTTCGAAAAAGGGTGTTAATTATTTTTGTAATTTGTAATTAATTCGAAAAAGGTGTTAATTACTTTTAAAATTTGTAATTAATTCGATAAAAGTGTCGATTACTTTTATAATTTGTAATTGATTCGAAAAATGGTGTCAATTACTTTTGTAATTTGTAATTGATCCGAAAAAGGTGTTAATTACAATTGTAATGCATAATTCATTTTTTTTTTTAAATTATAAAATACAATTGTAATTTAACTGTAATTACAAAAAGTAATTGGATGGTGCCCAACACTGATTTTCGGTCGTTATAATAAATATATAAAATGATTTAAGGAATTTTTTTACAAAAAAATATTTTCGCTAAGGTACGAAATTTACTTCCCAGGAACTTTCTCGTCAAGCCCCGCGACATTTTTTTTCATTTATTGAAACTGACCGCATTAGCTTCGAAAATAAAAACAGATTTTGAAAGAACCGTGCTTTGAATTACTTGCAGATTTAGCAGAAAATACTAGTGAGTGATATAGGAACGAGAAACAATGAATCGAGGATCCATTGTGTTTGCGATAATGAGGTCTGGTTGGCCATCGCTACGTGCATAAAGTTTGTACCTCACACGTTTGGCTATCAAACAGTGAATAGCTCGAAGGGCCGACGAAAGAGATTGCGGTTAAGACAAAATTCGAAACACCGCCGAAATGTGTGAATCGTGTTTGCGTACATAGAGTACATGGGTTCGGTTCGTTTGGCTTTCGGAGCGTGCAACAGAGCCCTTTAAAATGTCAGGGTGCGGTACCCTTTGTCGAATGACGACGGTGATCGTATAATGTTGAATAGTAAAAGTTAAGAGGGCATATGACACATCGTTTAACGTGTTTCACGATTTGCAGTACGCCTCTTTTTCTCTCGGCTATCGATGTAGTGTTTGGAGCAAGCATAGCGTGTTCAGTCAGTTTTGTGCGACGCCTTTTCAAATCCTCGCTCTCGCTCAGATACTTTTACGCCTTGCAGGACAAGAAGAAAAAAGGAAGGACGGAAAAGGGGAGGAAAAATAAAATGCAAGAGATGAAAGTAGCAAATCAGCGAGGGAGGAAGAAAGAGACAGAGAATCAGAAAGAGAGAGAGAGAGAGAGAGAGAGAGAGTAAGGTGGAGGTTTGCCACATTCTTGTATCGATTAAGGTAACGTCAGAAGGTCTTGAACACCCTTCTCTGTTGTTCTTTCTTACTCTCTCTCTCTTTCTCGCTCTTTCTCTCTCTCTCTCCTTCCTCTTTCTGTTATACATTGAACCCTCCCTTGGACTTCCCCCATTTTGCTTGGCTGCCTTCGTTTGGGGTCTCGACGAATTCAATGTTTGCACAGAGGGTAAGTGAATTCGAGGTCGTACATCAGGCTTCCTTTGGGGATGGGGTCGGCGAGAGTAGAGATGGTACCACCGAACGTTCGAGGTTCATGACTATCATTTCCACATTACTCGATAATTTCCATATTCATATCTCTCCAACTCACCCTACCCGCTCCCTGTTCCGCTCGAATATCGAATCTATCGCGTCAGGGCTCGTTTAAGTTATGCATTATATTCATCGTGAATTATTTCAACCGCAGATTCACGCGAATCATTTTGTTGCCAATTCTCGTCGATTATTCGCTTTATCGCGTAAAATCTGCTGATTTCAATCGATGTGCATGACCGTTGACGCCAAGACCTATATTTCTCTAACGGTCTTTCTATGCAATTAGAACGAAACTGATGGGAATATGACGTGTCTTTTAATATCCGCAGATCCGAACGATATCGAGCAAAACACATTTATTTGTGGACGAATGAAAAGTTTGAGAACGATGGGTTAGACTTTTTTCTGTCCAAAAAATCTGTCGATTGCGAGGCGACAGGTTGGCGGCAGGTATACGTGCCACTCGTCAGTTTGCGTGCCAATCGAAACTAGCAGCGAAGCCGCGTACACGTGTTCTCTCGCAATTTAGAAATTTTATAGCGAAGCCTCGATATCGAAGGCTTAACAATTACGTGTCATCTGTACAGCGTCTCGTTGAACAATGCTAATGATATATAATTATATTTCATCATGGGCGACGTTTTTCATATGGTAATATCACTATAATATGATACTACACAGCTGTCTCTGAGAAAAAAAACTGTAGAATAGAATAATATTATCCCAGAAGTTAGGGAAAGAGTGAGAAATATTTATTTTTTTAATTGAAATCAATTTCAATTAATTAAAAGTAATTATACATACTTTTTTTCCCATGAGTGTCCCTCCAAGAAGATTAAGGGCTGTCGCCGATGTGAAGTCCGTCAGCACAGTAAACCGAAGCACTGTATTTTGCCACGTATAGAATTGAGAACAGAGGTAAAAAACCATATATATATAAATCGATCAAAGGAACAGGAGCGATAGAAAAGTACGGAAAGGGACAAGGATGTGGCAGCACGCGAAGAGATAGAGAGAGAGAGATAGAGAGAGAGAGAGAGAGAGAGAGAGAGAGAGAGAGAGAGAGGGAGAGCAAAATAGAAAGATTCCTGCACGTTTTACCAAATTCGAATTCCTATATTCCTAGACTTTCCACGTTGGGCTTATATGCATGACAGTCGTTCTCGGACTATATTGTATGTACGCATGTGTGGCGCGTTCACCCGGTGGAGAGCACTTTGACTCGATGTGTGTCCAATAAAATGGAAATGTCCCGCGCTGTGACAGGCCTTCGCCGTGCTGCCTTCCTTTTATTGTCCTATAAGAGTAAGCAGCTTGCGAGTACGATCGTGAATCGTTGACTGAGCTAGCTCAAGCTTCGCATAGCTAATGTATGTATAAAATACTTGCCGACTCATGCATATAGTTCATATGCATACGGTTCGCAGTAGTAAAGTAAACATTTATTGCAGGCTCGAAAACATTCACGAGCAGTCGCTTAAGCACTCACGCAGGCACCCAAGAACTGACTGACACTCAAAATCTCTCGGTAGAACTAAAATACTCTCACTCGTTAATAATTTTCGTATACTAATTATAACTATGTTTGTATACTAACAGCACGTAGACTAATTTTCAGATCCACACGGTGTACACAGAAAAAATTATAAATGAGAGAGTGCTTAAGGTGCGTGAATGAATAATTCTAGTCGCTCACGTATTTATATATATTTGATGCATTTAAATTAAACGATCGTCATGAATAATATGTACTATCATGCACTATCAACAGTTTCGATATTTGAAATGCGTTGACATGTCAAACTTCATGATTTTCATCGCCATATGTGTGTATATGCATTGTTAGATCTGCATAGTCCCATAGTCGAGGCAAGTTGAATGAATTTAATGTGATACGACCACGCGGTGAACCGGCACACGATAAGGAATTTACGATTACATATTCACGGGTGATTAAACGCATTCGAGGCTGTTCTGCCGATGAGACGTAGAGAGAGAGGGCACAGATTTGCACGATACATATATGCACATGGTTATACAGATATAACAGGTATAGGAGGGACCACATTGTTGAGTTGCAAGGAGAGAAACGTTATCAGAACGATGTGCCGGTGTTGGTAGCTGATAATGTGGAATGAGCCAGAGTAAAGGGATGAGCATTTGCCAAATAAAGATATGTCTACGTTTTTGAAAAAAAAACCGGGCCTTGATAGCGTCCCTCCAAATAAAATGGACCATATATGGACTTATCGACGCGCGATAAATTACCATATGGATATACTGAAACTAAAATGCTGGTCCGAATTGCCATCAACTCTTCATTAGTTTCGAGTATACGTATCAACGTTGCACTTGCTCTGTTACCACCATCTATAGCCTATTAGCTAAATTTAATTTCGAGTGTCTTTTCATCTAAAGCCTTTTTATATTCTCGGTAAATGAGCCAGTTACGAAGCACACGTGGTTATCCTCTTTCTTTTTTATTTTTCCGCATGCCAGCCTCGTTCTACATACGTATCCTTGTATCCTTTTGTCTTTTTCACCTTTTACGTATGAAGCAAAACCGACGTTAGCCCGTGAATC
The DNA here is from genome assembly GCA_963564615.1 of Rhorus exstirpatorius. NCBI lineage: Eukaryota > Metazoa > Arthropoda > Insecta > Hymenoptera > Ichneumonidae > Rhorus > Rhorus exstirpatorius. The sequence continues at coordinate 15,510,680 of OY751316.1, read as the reverse complement.
AGCCAGAACTCACGGAAACTTCACAAAAGGATTTCATCCACAATGCTGACGAGGAACAAGGCACTACGGAACTTACCTGTCATATGGGAAATCCTAATTTTTTAGAACGCACTCGCGTAACTTCAAGCTCGTACGGTGTACACACATGGAGCTTTTAGTATACCGTGCATATAATATTTGGATATATATATCCTGTATGCCCTCGGACAATTAAGCTGACGTTGAATTAATTCAGACTGTCAGTTTGCTCCTAAGAGCAGGCTACAATACGAATTAAACTTTTTGAGGAAGCTTTACAGCCGTTTTTACATTAGTCGCAAACGCATTCCGTTGCGAAAGGCATTATATTCAAACGTTTTTGATTCGCGGTATAATTCAGAAAACATAACTGAACATTATGGTTTTTATGAACAAAAAAAAATCAAACTTTCATAAGAAATAATATTATTTTTGCATTTAAACATGGACGAAGTAAACGGTATGGAAGAGATCAAGTGATTATTCCTATAAAAATAATAATACTGCGCAACATGGTGAAAAATATCAACTACTTTGTTATTTTTTACTACACGCAAAGCAATTCTTAATATGCGCTTGATACTTTTTAGTTGGCACTTTTCAACATTCTTCGGGGTAATGAATAGCACAACAGCATCGCTGAAAGTAAACTATTATTTTTACAAGAATACAATTACTCGATCTCTTCCATAACGTTTTCTCCGTGTACAGAATAATTTTGACCGCTATCCGAGTCCAGTCGTGTCAGTCTCGTGCTAAAAATGCACGGGAATGTTAAGGAGGTTCTTAACATCAATTTGGTGCGGCAAGGGAAACGTGATGGCGCTGCGCGGGCGACGTGCGGGGCAGGTTGCGTTCGGCATTTGTTTCACCAAGCCATTACTCACGCTCAATTCTGTTTAGAAGTATATTTTACAATCGGAACGATGAAAATCTTTCTTTATGGGCAAATTATATCTATGAAGGTCTAATCTGTCGTTTAAGCGGTTCTTCGGGGAAATGTTACCGTTTTTTCACTCCTAAAATAATCTTCAATCATAACTTCGAATACTTCTCCCGTATAAGGGCCCATGTATAAGCGGCGTATTTAATGTTTTTTTTCTCCTCAACTACGCGGTCAAAAAATCTGAAATAATTACAGTGTATTCCTAGTACCAGCACAAACCTCCCCTCAAATTTCAGAATCATTCTTATCGTTTTTCTCTGGGTTAAGAACCTCCTTAAGATCGAACGTATCGCACTGTTGAACCAGCACTATATACTGCTGTACTGTAATACCGACAACTTCGTGGTCGACAACCTCAAACGATAACGAATGAGCATAAAGTTGGGAGAAAAAAAAACTTTACTGGCTCACTTCCAACCAGGTCTCCTTTTTCGGTTGAACGTGGCGAGCGTGCTTACAGGCATTGCGGGAATAAAATAAATGTGTAATTGTTAACGCCGAGAGTACCACGAGAAGTTCTCCCACTCTCTCTCTCTCTCTCTCTCTCTCTCTCTCTCTCTCTCTCTCTCTCTCTCTCTCTCTCTCTCTCTCTCTCTCTCTCTCTCTCTCTCTCCTTTTCTATATTTTTCTCTCAATGCACAAAAAGTATGGTATTATATAGTATTGTACAGCAACGATATGAGCAATAGGAAATAACGAGTGAGATGTAAAATAGAGTACAGATGGACAGAGTATGTGGATATAGAGACTAGCGAAGGGGCTGTGAGATGAGAGAGAATGGAAAGTGAACAAGTTTGTTGAGGGCGAAGCTTCACAACGTGCCAAGCTTCTAATTTGTTCGCGGAGAATTCTCTCTCTCTCTCTGTGCTCTCTCTCTCTCTCTCTCTCTCTCTCTCTCTCTCTCTCTTTCCCTATGAACCGCGCGGGATTGTATATGTATATATATTATGTATAAATGTATGCTCAAGTATGTAGACGCTATGTGTGTCCTTATCGTGTCTAAGGTACGTGCCTCCTGTATCGGGATGTTCGGAACGAACGTCGAAGGAAGAGGATCTACAGTGGAACAGGAGAGAGCACAATGGTAAAGTGCTCTCTTCGCTATAATGCCGGAGGGCGATTTGAACTCCTAGCTAGGCAAACTCTCGTGGAGCCGCACTTCAGCCAGTACGCCACGCAGTTCGGATAACGAAATGTAAATCAGTACTTGTAGATAACAGACGTTTGGGCTGATCCTTCTCTCAGAGCTTTAGCAACGATGCAGACGTGAAGCTTCAATAGCAGAAACAGCGAAACGTATACGAAGAAACGACTGTCGCAGCTACCGCAACGAAACACGAAGTCTCAATTTCCTCCGCTGTGTGTGTGTACGTATAAATTTCGAATTACCTCACACAATGATTTTGCATGCGAACTTCAAAGTAATTAGAAACATACCGTGACACGAAACTGATCTGTGGTTTCCCTCTCCGAACTATACTGACGATCGAATTTAGAACCAAGCGCAGAGTGCTTTCGATCAATACCGATGAAAACTATATTTGGGTTTTACTAGTATATATTTGATAGCATTGATCCAAATTATCCGGCAGAGCATATCTCTACTTACATAGTTCCAAATGTTGCCGTAGTTTTTTTTTTTCATAGGACGTGGCAAAGAACGTTAAAAGAAACTTTTTTACCACATCGTGCAGTAAATATAAGATGGTCTCGCTTTCGCTGTAAGAGCCACGGTATTATCCGACTCAAGAGTAGTCCACTCGCTATACTCGCCACGTATGTACGCGCGAACTGAAAGCAAAAAATTCGGGGCTTTGTGAAATTGTAACTTGTATATGGCACGCGAGGGGGCGCTAGTAAAGTAGAGTAGAGCTATAGGAGACGAGGGAAATGGAATTTTCCACACCTGCACATCTTCTCTCCCTTTTTCGTATATATACCAACGGCGTTTTACTCTCGTGTCGTGTTCGTCACCCACTCTTGAAACTCGGCGTATACGCTTATACAACTAAAGAGGCCTAGTCACGTTCTGGCTTCGACCATCGATCAGTTGGGTTTGAATCCCTCACGGTGAATTCGCCTTCTCACGTTCTTCCATCTCGGCGTATCGACTTTTTTTTTTCTTTTTCCGTTAGATGTCACGGAAACCAGTTTATTGCCTTCACAAGTATTATTATTATTATTATTATTGTCATGGTTATTATTGTAACTTGTCAAGCATTCATGGCACTGGAATTCGTTTAATGGATTTTTTAATATTATTTGGTTGTCAAAATGTTTTCAAGCTTCAGAGAATTATTCGCAAATCATATTTCAGCCGTTATACGGAGCCAAAAGTACGTTGCTGCTTATCCTTTGAACGCAAAAAAAATCCCATATTTCTCTTTTGCTCTTTTCCATAAACAATTTTCATCGTCCTATACGGCCAGTGCATGGCAGCAGAAATCCCTCTTCTCGTGATACTGTCACGTTCATGATTTGTCGCGGTTTTCCGTTGTTTTTTCCTCACCAGCAGGAGATGCATATCTAACCCGTTTCATCCAACTCTGGTGCATTGTACTGCCGGAACAATATGCTCGTGACTAAAATAGCTCGAAGATCTACTGCAGTTCCGTCTTTGTCTTTCTATCCCGAATTTTTCTTTGCCAAATCCAACAATGATGCGTTTTTAGAAAAAATAAGCTTTTTCCATAAGCCTTTTATATAATTAGGGTAGACGTACCAGTTGTGGCTACTTTGAATTTTCGAACATTCATTTAGGAACAGTGTTCACATTTTCGCAAATTCAGAATTAAAAAAGTGATTGATGTAACCTAGAAGGTACACAGAATCGAATTGTTAGTATTAAAAACCTTTTCTGATCATGATAAATAAGAAAATAGGAAATTATCTTGTAGCTGTCATTTTCACCATTTGCGGCCACAAATGTACTACAGTAGTACCCAAAAGTATACAATTGTACAAAAAAGTAGTACACAAAAGTACACAAAAGTAGTACACAATTGTACATACTTTTAGCCATCCGAAGTACCAGTTGTGGCCACCAAGCTTTGAATTGGGATTAGCCATAAGCTGGCCACAAATATAACAATTGCATTTTGAATGTACCACTTTTGGCCACCATGGATTTTTCAGGAGTTTTGGCTGAGATATCAGTTTTTTGTAATTATAACCCGAAAAATAAGCTTCAACTGATAAAATATAAATTTTTGATGGAGCGGAATTACTTCAGATATGAGAAACTTTACAAGAAAACTACACAAATCCCTCAGCGTTAACACATTTCGTCATATTTTGTTGAAATAAATTAGTAGATATTCAATAAAGCAATCGATAGTGGTCCGGAAACATCTTGAATATCGAAATATTACGCTCGATGAAGTGAACATAGCCTTGAAACTTTAAGAAATTCGAGGGAAATGCGGAGTAGCCACAAACGGTACAATGACCACAACTGGTATATGTCTACCCTATACACAGTCATTGTTTAATCTGTTATGCTAATCTTCGCTTTATCGATGTCCACCTACTTCAATGTGGTCTATGTACATTAGGATGTGTTGAAAATGGACTTTTTTTTCTTGGCTCCTACCACTCAAAACTTTAGGTTTTGTCATTAAAGAGGTCCTCATTCAAGGAGGGCGCTGTAGCTTGAAGTTTAGAGGTCGCTCAACGAGGATTTAGGTTTCCCATCAAATTAACACGTAAAAAATATTGTTTTTCGCTCAAAATGATGTCAGGCAACCAAAGAGTAGGTGATGTCTGTGTTTCTTGGCTTATTTAAAAGCATGACTCATCCCGTAAACGATGATAGGTCGTTTTTCGACTTACCTAGTTCCAATTTTTTACGCCACTTTTCGACCACATTAATGGTCATTTTTTCAAGCTTACAAAGTCTCCAAGGTATCAATGAGACAAAAATGAATTGCTACAAGTATTGATTGTGGATACGAATATAAGTAACCAATTCCAAAAATTGGTAAAATGTACAAAATTTTTGGAATTGGTTATTTATATTTGAATCAACGATCTATACTTGTAGCAATTTATTTTGGACTCATTGATACCTTGGAGACTTGATAAACTTGAAAAAGTGACCATTGTGGTCGAAAAGTGGCGTAAAAAAAAAAATTGGAACAAGGTAAGTCGAAAAACGACCTATCATCGTTTAGGGGATGAGTCATACTTTCAAATAACCCAAGAACTACAGACATCGCCAATTTTTTGGTTGCCTGACATCATTTTGAACGAAAAACAATATTTTTTACGTGTTAATTGATGGGAAACCTAAATCCTCGTTGAGGGACCTCTAAACTTTAAGCTACAGCACCCTCCTTGAACGAGGGCCTATTTAATGTCGAAACCTAAAGTTTTGAGTGGTAGAAGCGAAGAAAAAATAGGTAATTTTCGACACACCCCAATGTATATGTTGAGTTATTCAATGTTGGCGCGTAAACTGTAAATACAAGCTATAGTTTCTCTTTTTCGACGTCGAATGTTGTATTGACATCCATGATGGTTGAATTCAAAGTCAATGAAATATTAAAGTTAGTGCCAATTCCGATAATGTTTCGTTGAAACGAATGACAATTCACGGTAGCACGACGATGAGCTCTGAGATGGAATTGAAAGATATTCGAAACTCGCAGTCTGTGCTTCACTCTCTCTGGAGCTGAAGCTGCCATCGCGAGATCACACTGATGATGGCTGTGCAACGATGAACTTGCACTCAACAAATTACCATTTCAAACCACAGAGAGACGTCATCGCTCCTAGCTATATGCTTGTTGTTACACGTATGTACATATCGTTGATCCAAATTCTAACGCCGCTGTCATGTCCTCGTCCTTTCCTCCACCAATGGCCATATTGCCGATGTTTCTCTTTCATTTCGTGGTCACACCGCAACGAATTTGCACTAATCCATAAATCAAGCGAGTAATATGTACACAGTGTTATAACGAGAGAAACAATCATCACACACATTGCATACCCTGTATTCCGTCGATTCTTAAAGTAATCAAATCTGTCAAATGAAATTTTTCGGAAAATGTGTTGAATTTCCATTTCCCAATTTACTCTCAATTAACTCTTCAACGATCGAAATTTCACTGTGAAGTTGAAAAAAGCGTATGAAAATTCACGAATTTTCCGTTCTATCCAATGATTTTCGTGTATTTATTTTTATAAAATCTGTTCATCAACGATGTCAAAACTTTGAAAGCGTATGATGAAGTATTTGTATGGAAAATTATCCTAAATTCATGACTTTCTCTTAGTTTTTTAGCACACAGCATCCTTAAATTATCGTACCCCGACAGTCTATTCTCTCTTTCTCTCTTGCTTTCTCGCTCATTACGACAACAGCAGGTGCAAATGGCGTGGCAGCGTTGTTACTTTCAAATTAAAAGGATTAATGAGGGTGCTACGAATCCCTGGCTCTCTCGCGTCACCCTATGTCTGTTCCCTCTCCGAGAATAACACCGCAGAGCCAACTCGACCCTCTCCATCCTGGACTAAACAACATTTGTATATGGCAACTTGTATTTTCCCCGATAATAGGACCCAGGGGTGTGATGTACCGTGGAAAGGGGACGTTTTCTCGTTGGTCAACGACCCCTTCGTAAATATATATTTATTCATATTCTGGGCGAGGTTTTCTTAGGCGAGGGTATGGAACACACTCCCCTGGACTTTACGTAGGAACGCTTTCGTTTAAACAGTAAATCCACCATAAGCTCCCATGGATTATTTTTTAATTTTCATATATACTAATAATGTGAGTTATTATTTTTGTTATGATTATTATTGATTTAACTTTCTTTAACGACTGACAGCTTTTACAAAGAGCTTTCACGTCATATGGCTTACTCCACTTATGCTTACAGTTCGCCTTTCATAATTTCCTTATTCTCCGATACTTCCCTTTTCAACTGTTCCATGTCAATACCACATTTGCTTCAATCTATTTCATTTACTTTTAGCTACGTTACAAAGTTTTTTCTGTACCCTCTGGAAGTACGAGCTGCATGATTTTTCTATATTTTTAGATTCGGTTAATCCATACGAGCTGCGATGAAAAATAAAATTGCAGTTCTTCGAAATTTCATTTCCGAAAAAAAATTTGATATTTTTTCGGGACTAACGAGTTTCGTGTTTTAAATGAGAAAAAAAATGATATTCTCTTTAATCCAATAATATTGACGATTTTTTATTCCTCATTCCCGCAACTTTGCGAGAGACCTTTTGCCCTTTCACGCTGACTGCTCTCGCTAAATATTTATATGCGCATTCCCGGTTTATATTTTCATTCTTTTATTCGCATGTACCGTTTGGAGAGATGGTGACGAAAAAAGGAACACTGGGGAGTATAAAAAAAAAGTACACGAGTACGTTAAATCTCGTATGCAAATTCCGAATCCTTCTTTAACGCGCGAAAGCTCTGAGCTGATGCCGTGACGCTCACTCGACGGTAAAACGTGATTCGAGAGAGCACAAAAAAAACATTCGCGAACGAAAGTATCACGACAGAAAAAGCTCTTCTGGCTGCACCGATAGAGAGAATTTCGTAAAAGCGACAAAAAAAAAAAAAAAAACAACTATCTTGGTTGTATTAGGAAAGAGTGGGGCATCAAAGTGGAGCAGGAAATAAAAAAAAATGACTTTCGTATAAAAATGACTTTATAGTCAACTGAGCCGAAATAAAGGCTTTTCCTCTTTCTTGCGAAACTTATCAACAATTCCATGAGTCTGATGATCCATAGAAATACAGACGAACATCCCTGTAGATTTATTTTTATGAAAAGTTCACATGGAAAACTTGAAGATATGCAACATTTTAATATTATAGATCATACGAATTGATTTCATAAATTTTGGAAATACAGTTACAATTTTATGGGAAATACAGTTACAATACAGGAAATACAGTACAATTTTATGCTGTAATATTTCGTGAAGATATTTGCATATATAAAAGGATCACTCTGATGAAGAAATCAATAGTGATCTGTTTTGTCTCACATATCCCTATAAACGAACTGGGACGTGACCAGTGATGTAACGCGGTGCCAATGTGACCGTCATTGTACCGTCATTTTACTGTCACGTTACCACTATAAAAATGAACGAAATGTCTCGATTTTTGCGACTAAAATGGGGTCAGGTTAGGGTAGATATTCTGTCATTCTCCATTCTCCACTCTCGTTTGCGTACTTCGTTATTCGTGATTGTGACTCCGTGCTAAGGTAAGCTAGGTACTATGAGAATGTAAGTAAAAAATTAATTCCGATTACTTTCTTTCTCATAATTTTTTTCACCAATTTAAATATATTCAGTATTCATCGCGTATATGGTGAATGGTGGAGAGTCGAGCGTCGACGGAAACAGCTGAGAGGTTGAGAAGGATAAAAAAAATGTGGAGAAAAAACTATATTAATAAATCTTAGCTTTATTATAACCAAAAACGAATACGACTGCCAATGAGATATTTAATATCGTCCATGAAAAAAAATTATATAAAAGAGATTTACTATAAAGATTCTATCGTTTGTTATAAAGTGTATAAAACAGAGATCTTCAGTATTTTTTTTATTTTTGATATTTCACTCCTGTGTATATTTTCGGATTTTTATGGCCCTTTTCTTCACTACACACTTAACTTTACCTTTTTCGCATTAATTCTTGCCACCTCCTAAAATACGCCCGCAGCCGTTTTACTCTTACTCTATACTACTGAATTCTGTGATCTTTTTGAATATGAAATTTTCTGAGTTCATTCACGTAAAACAAAAATGACCAGAAAATGACGAGGAAAAAAATGACGGTCATTTTACAACTAAGTAGATGGTCGTCATTTACTTGTCATGTCAGATGACTCATGAGAAAAATGTCATCATTTTACATAGAAATTCGCAATAAAAAAAATGACGTCATGTGTCCGTCAAATGACGGTAAAATCACAGTCAGTTGACGGGAGTTTGAAATGAAGGTCATTTTCTCACGTGACTGCGAATAGTGCACGATGCTATAATCATTGGAGGGCCCGATATAATTTTTCTAATGTCGAAAAACCCACTGAAAAATAGTAACCGATATTTTTTATGTTTTTTTTTTTCTTCTAATTTACGCGACAGCTCTTTCTACTTTGCCGTAGCTTTCAAGTATAGCTCATGGCTATACGTTTTAATCGTGATGAGAGAATTTCAAAAGTTTTCCTTCTGGTGGAGAACGATGAAGAGCTGACTCAACTGGATATGAACGAACGCATTCGATTGCTTTCACATGCCTACGGGCTATTCCCAAGCGTTTTTCTATCGGTTTCACCGCGACTTAATACTTCCGTTATTGGAAAACGCTCTCTAAATATTTCAGGTGACAACGATAGGATGTAATAAGCTCTATCTCTCTCTCTCTCTCTCTCTCTCTCTCTCTCTCTCTATCCTCTCATCTAACGTTTCTCCCAGACGCTTATATTTTACCAAGCTTGGGTATAAGTAAAGACTCGAAGAGGGTAAAAAAATGGAGTCTGCGTGTATCAGGAAAAGCTTGAAAATAGCGAAAAAATCTCATCATTTTTCAACAGGGTTTTCCATTATCGAACGCACGTACCGCGTTGTGAATGGATAAAGCTGTTGAAACGAGGATGCAAAATTTGTTTTTCGTTCTTCCAATATCAGCTGCAGATTCGGCGATTGAATTTTTTTTCTCCTTCCCTCGAAACAGAGGGTATTCGGAATACGGACGAGGATTTCGCATTTCGGATTGAAGAGCGAATAGGATAATAGCTATGTGTTGGGTTGATGAGAGTTAGGTGGCGTCGATGTTTTGATAAGCGTTTGAATAAGCGATTCTACAGTGGTGCCATCCAAGCGGTAGCGTCCTTCGTGTTTAGCTTTCTACGGTATTACAGCCACAGAGGATGCCTCGGGCTAGAATGATGGGGCTCGGAGTTTTAGTGAGGGTTCACGGATGTGTGCTATATACATAAATATATATATATATATATATATATATATGGTTTTCTAAAACGACCAGCCCTGAAACAATTCATCGGAACAACGCTTCCGGTGAAAACCAAGAGTGTGCAAGCGGCTGGTTGACTTACCTCTACGATATATAATCCTCTGTCCATCTCGACCGGGCCTTTAGGGCCGCAACCTCCGTGGTCTTTATCAGCGTCATCGACGTACTATCCTCTCTCTCTCTCTCTCTCTCTCTCTCTCTCTTTCTCACTCTTACGAAGGTACACAGAAGTTGGGAAACCATCAGGATAGAATGAGGAAGGGAAAGGTGGCCGGCTTCGTAATCCTCGTTGCTCCGGAAAATCCGGAGAAGCCCAGATCACATGTTTCATATAGGATTAATATGAAGCCGCTTGGCGACGATGACAATGATGACGTAGAATACGAAGACGCGGCCAGCGTTCGATAGACCTCCCCCCCCCCCCCTTGAGGCTATAAGGATTAAGTACAGAGAGAATATGGCCAGCTTACTCCCCCATGGCATCTACATTCGCGTGATCGATTATACATGAGGCATTCCAAGCCAATTCCAACCCTTGTCCCTTTCTTCCACATTTTTGGAAATTTTTCGATCAAGCAATTTTGCACTTCAGTGATTCGTAACCAGATCTGAAATTTTTCATCGAAATAAATAAACTGCTTCGATTGGCTAATGAACAAACTTTAATTGGAAGAATTAATTTTCACATCTGACCCATACACTTCCGCTATTCTTGGCTGCATATAGTCCTCTCGGCATCTTTACAGTTCTCATTCGGAGAGCTTTAGTCTTATGCTTTTTCGGATAAAATTACAACTAAGTGAAAAATTATTTTAAAAAATACATCGATACTGTACTTACCCCCGTAAACTTGTAATCGATGCTGCAGTTTTTTTTCTTTGTATTTTCTTCCTCAGGCCGGATAACGTGGTTGGATATATTTTTATTATAATAACGAGATGAATTTGTGAACGATTCAGTGCAATTAGTCGAGCGACAAGTCAAAGCACGCTGATTATTTATTGAAAACGAATTTTTCTTTTTCTTCGCTATGTACAAACGTATTAAATAGACGTGAACATTTATACAGGGTGTAAGTTAATTAATAGTAAATAGTCGTATTACATGATATATTCATACATAATAGTACGCCATCAATAATAACAATAGTTGACTCCTGATACGAGAACCACGACGAGCCTTCAGTGCAGTGTTTCATGTATATAATATGGTTATGTATTTACAGTTTCGATTGATTTTTTTTTAACGTTTTTTACGCCCCGATCAATATTTGCTCTTGAAAATTGGTATCGTTATACCTACAGATATTGTACGCTAAATATTTAATACGATTTTTTTTTTTTACTTTTCATTCGTAGGTGATATCGGTAGAAGTGAATATGTCCATTTATACTCATTTTATAATTATAACGCAGTTTCTGATATATTGATGAATCAACGAGGTCCCGAGAGCGACATAACTTTGCGTTTCGTAAAATTCCATTTGAGTAGTTTTTTTTTTTCTTCTTCAATAGTCTTCTTCTTCAATACATATTAACGAGGGTAGAGCATGTGAGATCCTTCAACGATTATAATCATTTGCACATCGATCCATTTTAAATTCTTCGTCTTTTTTTTTTTTTATTGTTCGTCAGCATTTGCAATAATCTTTGTCCGTTGCGTAAGGGAAGTTTTTTTCCCGCATTTCATATCGCCATTATTTTTCAACAGGAAAAGGGAAAACACGGTAGGATTATGTGCTTCCGGTTAACACGATATTTTCCGCGTATCGGAATTCTTAAATTTTTTTTTTTGCTTCAATTTCGCACATGCATTCGTTATCACATTACGTATAGGTACATCTTTATCAAGAGCTCGATACTACATTATATAATATACGTTCATGCGTGTGTATTCTCGAGGATATATTGGATTTTGTGTTTTTTTTTTGTTTCAGTTAGTCCCATAATAAGCGTTACGACGTTTATTCGCTGATAAATAAATAAATTGATGAAAAGTATCGATGAATAAACGACGAAAGAAAAATAATAATTTTCTTATTTATTATCGAATATTCTCACTTCCGGTGCGTATCAGGCTCGCGACAAAGAATAAAAACGCTTCGTGGATATGCCGAGATTCCTCTATGAATTATTAAATCTGCACCGTGGGTGCCTATTCACATTGGCTTATCAGTAACTCAACGTGTGTCTTAAGGATGTATAGCAGATATGAATACACGAAGTCCTCGCCATTAAAAAAAAAAATAATATTAATTCGTAACGTTTCTTCCGTGTCGATTGTCGAAAAATAAAAAATTCTGCTCCACGCTGTCTGAAATGAAATTTATTTTAAAATAAATTTAAGGCATAACGAAATTTTCAAGCTTTCTCTTATACCTCTCTATACATCCTTAATATACTTAGATAAATTTTCTTAATTGCTATTATTCGATTCTTATATATATATATATATATATATATATATATATATATATATTTACCCCCATGATTCTCGACGTTTAATTCCCGTATTCTATAAGGTCTCTCTCGTCTCTCGCGTATACAAACTCTTTGCATATCGCAACTTGCACACAGCGACAATTGCGACAGTGGAAAGGGGTCGCGAAAAAAAAAAAAAAAAACGAAGTTCGTTTAGCCAAAACAATCGACGCTGATATGGAGCTTATGTGTGCGTAGGCGAAAAAGACAAAAAAAAAAAAAAACAAAAGCACGGAAATAAAATTTCGGAAAACTGTGAAAAATCTGCTTTGAGTGGGGGGGAATATATTTCCTCGAGGGTCGGAAAACATGGCGATTGTTATTACAATGAAACGAGGGGGATGAAATGGAAATTCGATGAACTAACAAAGTTCATTTTTTTCTTTTTTTCCAGCGATCGTATCTGCTAATTGCTTCGTGCCACATACGAGTGGTAACAAACACATGCACTTTTTTTTTCTGGAGCCTCATCTCGCTGTTTCTACTCCTCCCCATCCAACCTCTATTTATCGAACACTTGGCGTTATTGGAGCTTTCGCGAATTTCTCTGGTAGTGAGTACAGTTCCCTTCCTCCCCTATATGCACATATACTCTCAGAAAATAAACTCTTCTCCATTCGCCGTGTGAAAAATTGACGCAGAAAACAATATGAATGGATTTATCGAGCAGCAAAGTTGGATTTTGAATAAAAGGCGAATAAAAAACGAAAAAAAAACGTACTCGCAGTCGGTACGGGATGTGATACAAATAGCAAGCCCCTGCACAGTGTCATGCGTCATCAGTTATATGTATATATATGGGGCATTCCACGCCAAATCAGCCACAGCTGGACTTTTGCATTTTTAAATTTGCTAATTTTTTTCTCATTTTGAGCTCATGATAAAGCACTCACCTGATTTTTTTCAAATTTTTATCTCAAAAAATGCACCCAGTAGGATTATTTGAAAAAATTTCTTTTTTTTTTTTTTCGTTTATCTATAACTTCCTCAAAAATCAGGCGATTCGAAAAAATGAGATTGTCAAAATTTTCGTTTTGAAATACTCTTTCGTTTAAGATTATTTTAAAAATCATTCATGTTTTAATTCAATCAGTTTTTTCAATTTTAAGCATAAAATCGCATTTTCTACATTGTTTGTATCCTTCGATTTTTTTCATTTTTTTTTATGAATAACTGTTATTTATTTAAAGAATTTTCAAGCCTAGTCTCGTGGTGGGGAATTCATTCTTTCTATTAAAAAAAAAAAATATTTTATCTCTGAAAAAACCATGTTAATTATGAAAACATGGTTTTTGAAAAAATAGAAAATTTCTCAAAAAACCATGTTTATTTTTAAAAATTTGGTATGTTTTACCAATTTTTGGAATTGGTTCTTTATATTTTAATCAACAATCAATACTTGTAGCAAGTCATTTTGGACTCATTGATACCTTGGAGACTTTGTAAGCTTGAAAAAGTGACTATTATTGTGGTCGAAAAGTGGCGTAAGAAAAAAAATTGGAACAAGGTAAGTCGAAAAACGACCTATCATCGTTTAGGGGATGAGTCATGCTTTCAAATAAGCCAAGAAACACAGCATCGCCAATTTTTTGGTTGCCTGACATAATTTTGAACGAAAAACAATATTTTTTACGTGTTAATTAGATGGGAAACCTAAATCCTCGTTGAGAGACCTCTAAGCTTCAAGCTACAGCGCCCTCCTTGAACGAGGGCTTCTTTGATGTCAAAAATTAAAGTTTTGAGTGGTAGGAGCGAAGAAAAAAAAATTCATTTTCGACACACCCTAATATACACATTAGGGCGGTTCAAAAAACACTTTTTTCGAAAATCATATTGCTCTTCTATCTGCGTTCATAAATATCAAAAAAGAAAATTTCTGGCAAAACCTGGGGGCTGTGCGATCATATTTAGTACTGCCGCACATATAGGCGAATTTGCGTAAAGTGACCCTTTTCGGTCATTTTTTTTTTTCAACACAGCCAAACGCTTATCGAGCTACATATTGTATTTTATATAAAAATACAATCTGCAAAACCCGAAAATTCTGCGACAATTTGTTGAATTGCCGCATCCAGGTTATATTTTGAAAAAAAATGCATATTCACTCTATTAAGAAATGTATATGAACAGTTGCTTAGAATTTTTTTTTTCATTTTGCGGTAAAAAAAAAGTCTTGTGAATTCCATAAGGTGTACGATAAGATTTAGTGGCGCCGCATCGATTTTAACGTCTTTAAAACGTTTTTTTTAGTATATCTTGGGCAAAAAAATCAGCCATGTGAAGCCCGAAGCCTGTGTGACAATTTCTACGAGTGCCGCATCGGGTGACAATTTCTACTAGCGCCGCATCGATGTAATGTGTTCAAAATCCGAAACATGGTCGATTTTTTTGCCAAAATATACCAAAACAATTTATGAGCATCATAATTTTTTGATTGCATATTAATGTCCAATTAACTCCGTCTTTTAAAGACGATAAAATCGATGCGGCACCACTAAATCTAATCGTACTGCAAAACGAGAAAAAACATTGCTGAGCAACTGTATATATACATTTTTTAATAGAGTGAATTTTGCGTTTTTTCACAATATAACCTGAATGCGGCAGTTCTAAAAATTGTCGCAGAATTTTCGGGTTTTGCAGATTGTATTTTTATATCAAATACAATAAGTAGCTCGATGAGTGTTTGGCTGTGTTGAAAAAAAATGACCGAAAAGGGTCACTTTACGAAAATTTGCCTATATGTGCGGCAGTACTAAATATGATCGCACAGCCCCCAGGTTTTGCCAGAAATTTTCTTTTTTCGTGTTTATGAACGCGGATTTTCGAGAAAAGCGTTTTTTTGAACCGCCCTAATATACATACACGTTTTCAGTACTCTGCATTTATATATTCTCATCATACTTACCACCGCTTTGCCCATTGTCTTTTATTCCATTTCTCCACCTATCTTATGTCATATATTTATATATTTTTAATATCGTATGTATAGATAGGCGTCGGGTAAGCCGTATAAACGTACATAATGTATTTGAATCAGAGCGACGATATTTGGATCTTTATTTTTGAATTTCAAGTCGTGACCTAAAAATCAATTTATGATCCTGCATATATTCTTTTTCATATTCATTCAAGTTGCGGAAGAGAGATCTAATTTACCAATAAATATTTGAAGCCACCGCGAGTTGTACAATTTGGAAAATTAATGAAAAGGTAGAATGAACGTAGAACCGGAAAAAAAATGTCTCAAAAATACTTTTCGATATGCTGTGAGCTAAAAATTTTTTATTTCATATCGATCGATGTGTCTTGGGAGGAATTACGAAGGAGAATTTTTTTTTTCAAACAAAAAGGAACAAATCTTTGTGGAAATTCAAAAATAGAAGACGAAATATCGTCACACGAGCCTACATATATTCATGTGCATATATATATACATGTACCAGCAACCTCTATTCGTATTGTCAAACATTCATGCACTTTGGCTAAGCGCATTTTAAGCTTACAAGTAGTTCACCAAAAGACCAATCTAAGTTTGTCCCGCAATCCTCGTTCCGCCTCACGTGTCTTCGTCTCAGTTTTCGTGCGTCATCCCTTCAACAGCGTGTATGTACATACATATATATATATATAATATATATATATATATATATATATATATATATATATATATATATAGTATACAATCTTCTTTTAATCCACCCCATTTCAGTATGTATATGTATATAGCACTGGTTAAGATCTAACGATCATGAATTTTACGTACAAAAGTTTATTATTTCGCGTTTGCTACAATTTTTTTTTGTCAAGTTTCTTCCGATTATTGTTTCATCGTTATCCTGCGTTTTTCGTACTACGAATACGTGTTTTTTCTATCTCTCAACATTTATACGACCGATTCATCCTGATGGTTATTAATGTCCCATAAAAAAAAAAAAAAAAGATTCGTCTAATATTTTAGTGACTCGTGTTTGCGAACCGGCTAACGTAGCTCGGAGAATTACCGAAACAACGATGATTTTTCAAACGGCAATCGGATATTCGTGCTAGATTTTTTTTAATTTAACCCTCGTCAGCTAACGATGTTTTGAGCAACCGTTAAAGCTAACGATCGGTCGTTCGTGTCTTTCGCTTATTTCACAATTTTAAAACGTTTGAAAAAATCTTAAAAAATTTATGGGCCTTGTTTGAATCCTCAACTAAATGATAATAATTTGTCCCATCTGGGGGGAAAAAAAAAAAAAAAAAATCAATAACAATTTCATGCAAAATATGGAGACTTGCAGGCATTTTTCCTCGCATTTTGAATTTTGGACCGGACACGAATGACCCATCGTTAGCGTTTGAGGGTTAATACCTTCGCTCCTCACGCTCCTCTCGCGACGGTGCACAGCGGGCCATGTGGTCTCGGGTTCGCTTCCCAATCCCGGAGCTACGTCACTTTTACGAAACTCCGAGACTGGGGAGTCGAACCCTCTCGACCATCCGATTCTCTGGCTTAGAGGCGAGCGTGCTAGCCACTATTACCCCAGAGGTGTAGTGGCCAGCACGCTCGATTTCGAATAGGAACAAGCGGTGTCATCTGCGGGTGAAAGTGAACAATCGAACACATCTTGACTTGCCACACGATTGAAGAAATCATTCAGTCATCACCAAGCCGCAACTTAATTTTCTGCTGTATGTTCGCCATTTCTCTGATGATAGGCTCATATGTGACTCCCGTCGGTCTCAATTCCTTTGTCGATCGCCTCCAATTGTATATAAACAAAGAAACTCAACTGACGAAAATTAAGCGGAGTCCTTGTGACCGTGAGTCGAAATATTTTCAAGCATTTTTCCCAACAATGAGTGAATCCCGTATTTTCCCTCAGGCTCTTCCGAATGACCGAGCTAAACCACCCTGATCCGCATCACCGTGATGGAATTTACGAACTACCCGAATCACTCGATTCAATCCGCCGTCGGTGCTCCGCCTGAGGCGAAAAATCACATCGCCGATGAACATTTTTTTACCCCAACTCCACGCGCATCGTGCTCCTTCAACGGACAATTTTTTCCCCCGAAATTGGCCATCGCGGATTTGCCGAGAATTTTTTTTTTTCCTAGAAAACGATCCAAGTCCGTTCCCCAAAGTTGATGGGACGCAGAAATCGATAGATCCATTCCGTCGCTTTGCCACACACGATACTCTGTCCTCTATTCCCCAATGTCTACATGTATCCAATAACTCGTGGGTCATTTGCAGTTGTCGTGCCCCGGTTCCGACAGTTTGTCTCGGTTATACGTCTGCCCTGGGGGGGGGGGGGGGGGGGGGGGGCAGTGAGAGGGGCTATCGTCCTTTCGCCAAAAGCGTCGGACAGAAGGAAAGAGATGTCTTCTCACGGGGAACGAGATGAATGATCTTCGGGTTGAAAATAAGCCGGGGTTTCCGTGAACGTATAGCCCCAGCGATATGGAGCGTTGAATCCGGGGCAACGATGAAATTCAGAGGATTTTATTATTGGACCCATATATATTCTCGGGAACGTGACGCGACGGCGAGAATAGCAAAAGCAGAAGCAGGTAACGCCGATACCATACCTCGTGCCATCAGCGATCCATCCTCGAAACCCTCTGCGGAAATCGTATCAAATCCTTGTTTGCTGACAGTATCAATTTCGGAATAACATACGCCGGATTTATGTAACGTATATACCACCGTTCGAGCATTCTAATCGAAACATCCTTTCGTTCGGAGAACACATATGGACGAGAGTGATACAGACGCATCATCCGCGGAATACAACGGTTTATAGCGTGCTCTACGCTGGTAAAACGTTCAGGCACTCCGGTGTTCTCGTTACTTCTGTCTTCGGTGATTCTACCTCGATACTGCTTTTAGTCTTCTAACGCATCCCCCCTCCCCCCCGAGTAGAAATTCGTGGCGACAAGCTTCACAGCGATTTTCCACATTGAACGCTAACGTTAACTGGATATTCGTGATTGATCCATGACGTTCTATACAACCTGACGGTCTTCTCGTTCCGGACTTTAAGTGTCTACTTTAGACTCTATAAACATTTCAATGATTTTTCACTTTGGGCAAGAGTCTTTGATTCGCACTGATCATCATTTTATATTCAATATGGTCGCATCAATCTCGCTGACTCTGACTCTGACATATTTGTTCGTTTTTGTTTTTATTGAGGCGAAGGTTTTTCTTAGCTTTTCCTGATTCGTATCATTCTGCAAGATGTCTGGCTTTAATGAAGTCCGCATTGGGGGGGGGGGGGGGGGGATGGTTTTTCGATGTTCGGTGGCACTTTCGGTCCCTATAATACATGTTTCGCGTTACGATCGATGGATTTATGATTGACAACTTTATCACCGGCTCTGCGGGTATTCGCGCTTCATATCGGGGTGCATCTATGAGGCAGTTTTTTTTCTTGAATGTTTAACGCATACGTGCGATGAGTCATGGAAATGATTCCGCGCACGATGGCGGTACATTGAGCGTAACGAGAGTGTCCGTTATGAGGAGCCACATTCAGTCATTCACTCATTGCGGTTAGAAGGGCACGTGACAGCGATCTTTAAGCTGGATCTCAGCTAGATTGAGCATCAATATTTTCGGGTCTTGAATAATAGTTTCAAATAGTTTTCTCGTTATTTTTATTTTCTCGGACGAACGGAATTGGTGATTATGAAGCAAGCACGATTTTTTCTTATAGAATTCTCGATTTACAGACTTCTCCGTGAAATCGATCGGAAAATTTCACGATCAAAACTCGCGCAACTCAATTCGTATTTCCAAGTTATGATTTATCTTTTCTCACACGACGGATTTTGCGAACACAGTGACACTGACGATATGTTACGCAGCGATGGTAGATGCGACGTTTTATTGTCGTTGAATTTAGCTATTTTATGGGTTCAGTCTCGTGCCGCCCGTTCATTTATTTTTCTTGCGCGTATGACTCCGTGTACGCGATAGAGCTTCGTTCGTTTATCACTCTGCGATCAATTTTATGTGCGTGTCTCTCACGGTCATTGGGGTAATTTTTTCAAGATGAATAAATCGCGTTTGCGCTCATTTGTTCGTTGATGGGGGACAGCTCCACCAATTGCCATTCAATTCGCCAATCATAGAAAGCCGGATTAAATTCCAACCTTCCAATTCTCTGTATCAAGTGTCGTTAGACGAGTTTGGCTTGTAGCCGAGATTTTTACGTTGAAGAAAGAGATGTATCTCCTGGAAGGTCGGACGATCAACGTCGTTACGCTGCCAGCATTCGCGCATTAAATCGTACATCTCTTTCGGGCAATTCTTCGGCAATGGCAGTATCATCTGGGAAAAACGCGATATTCTACCGATTTTTTGTTTTTTTTCTAAATCGACGAACGGTTAAGGAGGTTCTTAACCCAGAGACAAAACGGTAAGAATGATTGTAAAATTTGATGGGAGGTTTGTGCTGGTGCTAGGAATACACCGTAATTATTTCAGATTTTTTGACCACGTAGTTGAGGAGAAAAAAAAAAAAACATTAAATATGCCGCTTATACGTGGGCTCTTACGGGAGAAGTATTCGAAGATATGATTGGAGATTATTTTCGGAGTGAAAAAAACGGTAACATTTCCCCGAAGAACCGCTTAAACGACGGATTGGACCTTCATAGATATAATTTGCCCATGAAGAAAGTTTTTCACCGTGCCGATTGTGAAATATAATTGTAAACAGAATTGATGACCATGAGTAATGGCAAATTAAGCATGTATCGAACGTATACCTTCCCAACCAAAAGTGACTTTCGTCGACAATATTGCATACTTCATGATAACATAAAAATCGGAAAAAATTCAACCACAATAAAGACGATAAGATTACTTTTTAATAATAATAATAATAATACCCAAAAGTTATCAATAAATTGTTCAAACAAAACATTGTTTAACAAATTTTTAGGGAATGTTTTTTTTGTAATGTGAAATGAATTCGTTGATTCTTCTGACTACACAAGAATTTTAAAAAAATTTTCTTATCATTTTGAGATTTCGGTTTTCGGAAATTTGTAAGGGTTGTACAGTCGGGCTTCTCAATAAGAGCGCTCGCATGGGGCTGTAGGGGAAGGAATTTCCGAGAAGTGTGGTACCCCCACTCTCTACCGAAAAACTCGCTCGCTCGAAACGTAAGCGGGTCTCTCAATAAGAGCGCTGCGACTCTCCTCGATTTTAGCGCGTAACGCTTCAGAATAATAAACAACAATAATTCTGATTTTATTAAAACAATAATAATTTAAAAAAAATTTAGACAATAATTCTAAGTTATGAATAAAAATCTCAAACATTTATGTTATGAATTTTTTTTTTTTAAATCTAAAATCAACTTTTCTTACACTTCAAGGTTTACCATTTCAAAAAATTGTTTACATCATGACATGTAATTTGCAACGACATATTCTTGTCAAATAATTTTTTCAAGACGTTTGTACATGAATTTATTATTTCTAAAAAATTTTAATCAAAACTTCAAAATTAAATCGAAAAATACACTAAAATCGAAACTAGCTATTGCTAAAAAAGATTGCACGGATCGATAAATGAAAAACAATGCATTTTTTATTATTATTTTTTTTAAATCGTCGCGTTAACAAAACGAGAAAATCATTAATAATCAAACTTCACCGACGCTCTTATTGACAAGCCTCTTATTGAGAAGCCCGACTGTATTTACGAAACTATTCGTTCAATGCCCTGGAAACTTCTCAATTGTAATATACAACGTTTTCACGAAAACATATAAAAAATTCACGATTTTTCCTTTTTTTTTTTCAAAATTAAAAAATTTTCGAAAACCGAAATTTCAAAATGATAAGAAATTTTTTTTAAAATTCATATATAGTCAGAAAAATCAATGAATTCATTTCACGTGTCAAAAAAAACTTTCCCTAAAATTTTGTTAAACAATGTTTTGTTTAAACAATTTATCGATAACTTTTTAGCATTATTATTATTCAAAAGTAATCTTCTTATCGTCTTTGTTGTGGTTGAATTTTTTCCGATTTTTATCTTATCATAAAGTATGCAATATTTTCGACGAAAGTCACTTTTGGTTGGGAAGGTACGATACATCCTTAATAAAATGAAAACGTTTTTGGTGAAACAAATGCCGAACGCAATCTGCCCCGCATGTCGCCCGCGCCGCGCCCGCACGTTCTCCTTACCGCACCCAATTAATGTTAAGAACCTCCTTATTCTTATTCTTATTCTTGTCAGGCTTTACGTCAAGAATGGGCGTCCCAGTCACGCGAAAATATCGCTTGCAGCAATCATTAATAATCATCGAAATATTCATAATTGTTTCGTACAAATTTTTTCAATGCTTTCTTTTTTTTTTAACTATCGAAGGGTGACCGATTCCTGCGTGCGGATCCCGCCTTTTAATTGGCAGTAGGGAGATTTTCTGGTATAGGATTCTTTGTTTTTCACTCACCCTTCTCTCGTCCTCTTGATAGAAGAAAGTCGCATTCTCGACAATTCGATGATCGGGCAGCTCCTCGAACGGTTGTTCGCGAGCGAATGTTAAAATTTCCCAAAACGTTACGGCAAACGACCACACGTCGCTCTTGGAAGTGTTCTTACCCTGATATCAATCAATTGTTACGAAAACATTGAAATTTTTCGATCAATTCATCGATTATGACGAATTGACAAGCGTATAAGAAAGTGAAAACATTACCCACGAATTTACGAATGATGAAAAGTTTTTTGATCATTTAATCATTTATTCATTTATAATTTCGCGACGAGTAAAATACGAGAAATAAAGAGAATTTTTAAGTTCCAATGTAATTATAACAATGGCTACTGCAGCATTTAAAAATAAGAATTTTCATTCACTCTATCGCAGTCTCGTTGAGTGATGAATTCGCAGATTACTTGAAGACTACTTTAGGCTCGAAAAAATATCGTTTTTTTTTTTTTACTATCTTCATTGGTATGACTGTTACTGAATACTTCGCGAAACGGATGAATTTTGGTAGTGCCTCTTGGTATTTTCCAACCATATAACCACTGAATTCTCCATGGCCTCTCATCAAAGCTCTCGACATTAGCGATTCTCGTAATTTAACGTAATCGTCGGTGGAAGCTTTATACGGTGAATGTATACGCGTTCCATATTGGAGTGCAGTCAGTTCGATGGAGGAATAGCGGAAAGGGCACACCCGCACACAAAAACATATATACGCGGGGAATTCCAACGTACATTCCGATGCAATTAATTATTTTTCATGCAATTACTTTTTTTTTTTGCGTCACGCTACTCGGAGGGTTACCTTGCGAATGGAATTTTTAAACAAATATTCCACAATCTACTAAACATTATACTTGAGACAATAAGGCTTTGGGCGTTGATTGACGTTTCGTATAGCATTTTCGATGCGATGTACTATCACGATATGAAACTATCGTTATCGTGTTATTGAATATTCTAATTCCTCATTTCTCACTATTCGATCCATCGGAGCTGGTTTAATCGTACTTTCAGCATCACGGAAATTTTGAAAGTTTCCATCGAAACACAGATCGCGTGAATTCGACGATCTATAATGGCTCGTCAGACGCACGAGCGCTTGTTATAATAACATCCGTAATTAATTTATAATTCGATTTTGGCATACGATTCTCCTGCGACAGACAGTGTAGAAAATTACGAGAGTTGATTCAACGACCATTACTAACAATCAATATTTGTCTAATCTTCCGTGCCAATTATTCGCTACGGAATTATTCCCCACTCTATATATATATATATATATATATATATACACACATTATACCGAAACGATGATCGGGGTCGTGGAGTATTTGGTGAAATTTCCCGTTTGAATTTTCGTACGTAATTCGCTCAATTCGGGCAATACCTGTCACTGCTTCGTTTTTCAAAATTAATTTACAATCTGACGTTCGTCGAGTCGAAAAAAAAAAAAAAAAATAGACATACCTACGGATCGAAACTTTTGCGTTGGTATAGTTTTTCTTTTCACATGTCTATTATCGTCAGTTATCGTAGGACGTTACGTGATTATCGGTTTTTCAATTAAATTTCCGACGCGAATTTTGGCCAACGCCAAGCTTGATGGGCACTCGTTGGGTCGGTATCGATTTGCTCAAAAACGGATTTTTTGCATACGAAATTTCCCCACTTTCTACCGATCGTATTTCACTTTTTTTTAAATCACCGAGCCTAATTTTTTGATTTCTTAAAAAAAAAAAAAAAATTGTTATCCTGGGAAATATCGTTGTGTTTGCTTTGAATTAGGAACGAATGCATTGCAGATGCATTCTCAATATATCTTGCATGGGTTTTATATTTATTTGTAAACGAAAATTTTGAAATGATTGCGAAGCGTCCAGCTTACGAAAATAATTTTATGCGCGCGAAAAATTTGTTGGTAATATTTTTTGGTTCAACGAGCAATCGAAAAAATCAGTTCAGACCATTTTATATGTCAAGCCTGATGCTGTTAGGTCCACGAAACAAAATATGTATCCGAGTTATATGCGAAAAAATATATTTTACATGTGACATGTATTCCGGTGAAAAGTAGGATGTATAAACATGGATTTTTTTTCATATTTTTGTATGTAAAATGTATATGATCAAAAAATATGTTATTTATATTTCGGATGTGTCAAATATATATTTTTCCGGCAAAAGTTGTTATGCAATGTTTTCGCATATATTATCGTGATGAATGGAATTTAATTATACGGACATTCTACTAAAGTTTTTTTTTCTTAATGCAACTCTCTCTCTCTCTCTCTCTCTCTCTCTCTCTCTCTAAACTTACCAGTAACATCGATTCCCATGCCATCCATCGAATGGGAAGTGGTGGCCGTCCCTCCACTGTGAAATAATCAGCGACGTAGGCAGTTCTACCGGGACCAAGGTCTGAAACTTTTACGGTGTAGTTTCGATGCACCAGACAATTTCTGAAACACATTCGTCACGATTCTGACACTTCGATACTTTTTTTTTTCTGTTGGAATATTCATCCTTTTATGGGCATATATTGACGCGTACAGTAAAATTCACGAATGTCAAATTTGTGCACGCAAAATTTTTGGCTTTTTACACCTATTTGAGCGAGATAATTCTTGAACCGTCTCTGGCGTCGTAGAGAGCAGAGAAAAAAAAACTCACTCAACAGGGACCCCTTGGCAGAGTCAGAAAAAAAAAATCGTTCTCTTAAAAAACAAAGCGATGACTTGGGGAAAAGAGACAGCTATCGACGATTTCGTTGGAGCAAAAACATTGTGCTAACTTCTCCGTCTTGAAAATAGTTGATTTTTTTTTTCAGCAAGTGCTCACGGTATGCACGAGTCGTACCAAGAACAAGCCTACAGTTGAAACGGCTCTAATGAGGCTTTTCACACAAGTTTCGTGGGCTGGAGTGGAAGAAACTGAGATTTGTTGGCTCAGGCTGACCAGGAGTTTTAATTTTTCATGGTACAAACTTTTTCTCTCTCTCTCTCTCTCTCTCTCTCTTGGTGCTCATTATCGGTCTATTAATAATTACTAGGACCCATTAACAACTTTCCGCCCTCTATTCTTGAACCACACCCCTTACTTTTGTGCCATTACAGTAGTTAGAAAAACGCCACGTCAGAATAAAAATTTTGTATCGCGAGAAAAGAATTTACAAAGGAAAATAAATTCAAACATTCCACATCAATTTTGTTGTACACACAAATACAGTAAATTTATCATTTTCTACTTTTTCTGTCAGCAATTATAAGCGTTTCATCGATGACATGGGGAAAAATTAGGTCAGGGTCGTTTGGCGAAGAAACTTCGACTCGATAATCACAGCGAAAGTCTGCTACGAGTTTTATTCGATATTCATGACAATTTTCGGTATTTATGAAAATCTGTTTGTTCGTCCCTCTTATTTACATATGTACGTGATAAAATTATGTCGAGAAGTAAAAAAGAGTTTTGTAAATGTATTCATTACGAAACTTCATCAATTTTTGAGGTTAGTCAGAGCGAATCGATTCATCAGACCAATGACAATGAACAGATATTTTTATTCTCAAATAACTAATCCAAGTTCGATCATATATTCTAACATAGTCATCAAGTCATCGAGTCATCGTAAATTCCGTTGACAACTTTAACGTGCTATCCAAATCTTGAAGCCCTCCCCGATGATATTACAAGTAGAATAGCTGATCACTCGATCAGTCTGTCCCATGAACCAACTTAAAATTGTTTTTTTTTTTTTCAAACAATGGCGCATATTGTAAAATCAGTAAAAAAAAAAAGAACAGTGGACCATAAACCATGAAAATATGATTTATACGTGAAATGGCTATTCGAAAAAAATGGGCCAATTTCAGAGCAGCCTCCAGCATGTACACACCAAAAGGGAAAGTATGTGTACGAAGGGTGCGTTCAAGAGGGAGAGAGCGAGAAAACGGAGATGGACGGTTGCTCGGGAACACGAAGCCGTTTGGCCCCAAATTTGTTTCTATAAATCACGACGATTAATTTTCTGAAATCGCTCCCTTCCCTCGCGCTCTCTGTTTCCCTTCGATGTCTAGCAGAAGGCACAAATCGCCGAGTCGGGTGCGCCAAAGGGCCTTATTATAATCAAGCTTTATGATTGAGGTTAATAATTCAAACACGTGAGCGCGATTTCGCTCTATTAAATGCCAAAGCTCGAAACGCACACGGACGAAGTTTAAGCGATATATAACATTAATCGAGATGAAAACGGTGAGTTTACGAGACCCTCGCAATATGCTTCAATTTCTGTCTGACGTCTGTACCGGTTCCATTATATGCCGAAAGATTAACAGAAAGGAATCGTACCCTGAGGGTGCAATTGTTGTATACATAGCTACAGTGAAAGTGCTCACGAGTTGTCCGAAAAATGATTAAGAACAACAGCAATTGTGAACAAGCAAAAAATTTCAAAAAAACATTTAAGTTTAAAGTGATCGATATCATGATGATTTATTTGAGTGAAACAAATTTATGTTTTACTTGACGAAAATGTACATTTATCGAATGAACATCGTTTATCTTTGTAAATATTTTGATTTTTTCTGTTTGCTGGCGGTTAAAAATACAATGGACAACAAAAAAAAAAAACGTTAAATTATAAAATTATCAAAACGTCGAGCTTTTAACGTTTCTGGAGTTGTTTCATTTAAACGTTATGACGTGTTTGACTGTACTCCATGCAGTATATAGTCGAATGGGCGAGGCCAAAGTATACGGCCGATGAGTCGAGCGATATCTCGAGTAACGCGATGGGTGAGATTGTCGGGTGTCGAGACAAGCGACAAAACGATGGACTGTGAGCTAATGGAGCGATCTGGGTCTTTCACACGCCCTCTCTCGGTGTATATTATATATATGTGTGTGTGTGTGTGTTTATGTGTGTGTGTGTGTGTGTGTGTGTGTGTGTGTACATATTGTGCCAAAATGACGTACATCCGTCTGCTGTACTATAACCAAAGTGTACTTTTACACACCATAAAACGTTTTCGTTCGTTTCGGTCTCGTTTATCGCGTATAGCCCAAAATAATACCCTTTGTGGCACTCGTCATTGCTTTCAATTGCATTGATAGTGGACGCGCTGGCCACAATTGTCAACCAAATATTTACGAGGGATACGAAAGTTAATTTCGTTTTATATCACCGTGACAATACTGAAATGCGGTAATTTCGAGAACCTTGGTCGAATGATTGAAGCTGATAAAAAAAATTTCTTTCTTACTCATTGACGAAGATTTTTTGTCACGACTTTTTATTTTTCGTTTTTAACGAAATCGTTTGTTATTTCGAGAATGGCTTGAGCCATCGCGGTTTTAAATTTGGCTAGCAGAGCCCTCGTTTTTCTCCTCATTCGAGACAGTCATTGTTGCAATGCAATCGGTAATTAATTTTTTTAATTCATCGGAGTGATACAGGGGTGTTTGGTATTGAATTTGTAAAAAATCGTTACAAAGGTTCGAATCCTATGAAATATTGGGGTTTTTTTTTTTACATGAAAAAAGTATTCAACTTGGTATTCAACTTTGGTATTAGTATAATAATATTATTATTATTGTTTAAATAAAATTCGTTCTCACTCACCTCGTGGAAACATCCTGATGTACAAAGTCCATTTCTTCGAGATATTTCATGCCCGATGCTATCTGCGTCGCCATGTATATCAGAGTGCCAAAGCTGAAAGAGAAATTGGTTTTTCCAGCACATATACTTTTTAGCGCGAGTGCGCATTGTCCGATTATATCCAATAGTTCATATCAAAAGGTTCTCGTATTTTATCATTATTATTATTATTTTTCATCCCGTCTATCGGTTTCGTATTTTTGCGAAAGTCGTCGAATCCTTGAAATGGAAAATCGTCAAACTGTCTCGAATAAATCGAAGCAGATGGGAAAAGTCAGACGTTGACGTGAAAATCGAAAGAGACGCGTATACCGAGTACATACATAGCATATGTAATGTTAAGAATATATTTGTGGCCCTTTAAAAATTTATCACCAAAATATCGCGATTTATTACCAAAAATTAAAAACAATTCTTCCTTGTTAATGAACGTTTTCCGTGAAATTATTATTATTCTCAAATTTCTTGCTTTCCAATTCACCTGACGCGTTTCAACGTCAAACGGAAATACCCCCAGCATACGAAATATTCACGGGTCATCGTACATATGGTTGCAAAATGAGCTATTTAACTAGCTATTTTTCACCGACAACGATATTATAATTTATCACGATTCACGTGTGTATCTGAAAAGATTCGTTAGGAGCAGAAAAAAAATTGCTCGTTCGACGTTACGTAGTAATTAATTCCACCATTAACAGTTTTTCGTGCCGTGTGCATTGTACATGCGCGTGAATACATACCAGCAACTCTAACCCAGTATATATATATATATATATATACGTACTCGCTTTATTTGCAGAATGTAATTTGCACACACCGAGAAAAGCTCCGGGCTAGTTTGGTAATTTTATCGGAGTTGCTAGTACAGGCAACTCCTCATTCTATCTTACTCGTTACATAACATAATTGCAACTGTATATGGGGTATTTTAGCGGACTAGACAGTGGAGTACTTTGATTTCTTTTGTTTCCTCAAAGAGGAAGTTTTGTTTTCATGAAAAAAAAAATTTCCGCGATTTTCATGCCAGAATATCTAGAAAACAAATTTATAATAAATTTCTGGACCTGTGTGTGTGTGTGTGTGTGTGTATGTGTGTGTGTTGGCCTTGCAAAATTCAAACTTCTATAACTCGAGAACGGTTTAAGCTACATCACTGCCATTCCGTACGCAAGTGTACAGCCCCTTCTTTTACTGCAAATTTCGTATAAATTTCTTGAAAATTAAAAATTTTATGGCATTTTGAAATTTTCAAAAAATATCAGTGCGGTCACTCCAACTTCCGCGAGCTTTGCAGTATCGGGCTATATTTTTTTACACAAATAGTTTAGGAGACAAAAATTTCTGGCATTGATGCTGGTAAGAATCGCTTCAAGGCTCCAAATGTTAAAAAAAATTTGAAATTTTTTAAAAAATTATGTCAACTCCATATCTTTCGTAAATTTGGAGACATTGAGCCAATTTTTTTTAAAACAAATAGACTAGGAGATAAAGATGTTTTGTACGGAATGTGGCGAAAATCGCTTTAGATTTTATAAAATTTTTAAATTTTCGAAAAATTGCTTTTAGAGCTTTAACTTTTTTACATTTGAGGCTACATTGAGCCAAAAATTTTTACACAAATAGGTTGTTGGTCGCTTAACGCATAATGATAAGAATCCGTTCAAATTTCTTGAGGATATTCGCAAATAGGACTCTGTGCAAAATTTCAAGTGATTCCTCTGCATAGTTTCCCTGCAATCAATTGTTGAAGTTGTACTCTTAAACATGGGCGACCATAGCTAAATCGTACGTATCTCATGAAATACTTCATAAAAACGTTAAAAAAAATATAAGAATTTAATGTAAATAGATCCAGATAATCATCGCATCTTTGGGAAGAAGTTGGCAAAGAGCGAAATGCTTCGTGTGCATAGTTATTAAGAAATTCTAAAAAATAAAACAACTTTCGTTGTATTACAATGTTCGCTCGGGAACCCGCGCACAAGCGGCCGTCCACCGATTTTCCCTTCCCGCACGGAGGTATGACCGCCCTCCTTAAAGGATGTTTGGTATTAATCTTGGCATGGATAGAATATCATGAAAGGATTTTTGGTATTGGATTTATCGTAAATCGCTCGAGTGATTCAGATTTCGTAATGTTTAATGGCGGCAATCAACGAACGGTTACGGATGTTATGAAATTTTTTAATTTTCACGTCAAAAACTCGCTATTTCCAAACGTATCCTCAAAAAAATTACGAAACTTTGTTGTTTATGTTGAAATCGCATCCCGGAAAGTAGCGTGCAAATTCGAAATTTTCACAATTTTGCTTCCTCATAATTTTTTATCTCGCTCACGAAGCTCTCTCCAAGAGGAAACCAAAATTAAAAAAAAAAAAAAAACCACTCGAACATAGAGGCAGCTTTGTGAACGAGATAAAATAATGAGAAAGCAATGTGCAAATTTCTAATTTGCACACTTTTTTTTATCATTCAAAAAGTTTCGTACAGCAAAATTCATTGACATATTTACCTCCATATAAAGTTTGGTATTGGCTACGAGCGATGATGCGACGTATAAAAAAAAAAAATTCATTGAAACTTTTTTTCTCAAATTCCAGTTCGTAACTCAGCGGAAAACGAAAATTATTTCCGGGACCAGTTGCGAGAGATAGAAAAAAAAAATCATAAAGCCATTTGAGCACTATCTCACAAGTATAATTGATGGACCAAAAATCATTTTCCTTCTCTTATGGGATACCCCATACAACTATACACATAAATATTAAATATCCACGCATGCTCAAATATTCATAAAAAATATGCGCCAGTTCAGGAATAGCTTAGTGCTGTCAAATGAAATTAGATATTACCTCAGGGTCTTGGCTGTGTGTACGGTCGATGTCTCGGCTATGTGGCTCTGTAGATATTGATTCAGATCGCCGTACTCCCCGTTTTCCGATACAATGCACATGGGATCATCCCCGAGGCTGGCACCGAGTAAACGGGCAACGTTCCGATCGGCTACCCGTGCCAACCTCTGCGCCTCTTGTTGAAATTCTATCCTAAAATACGCGAGATGAAGAAGGGGCAGAGGGGGGAGGGGGGGGTGGATAGACACATAAGAGAGGATTCAGAAGTAATATCTTTATGGCCATCCATTCTATGCTCCCGTAAAGTGTATATATATTTTATAGATATATAATACGATGTGCAGTGTATTTTATCGATTTTGTCTCGCAATATAACTATCTTTATTTATGGATTTACATGTGTGTGTGTGTGTGTGTGTGTGTGTGTGTGTGTGTGTGTGTGTGTGTGTGTGTGTGTGTGTGTGTGTGTGTGTGTGTGTGTGCGTGTGTATTTTTCTCGCTTATTCTTTTTCGCATTCGCTCGCTCTGCTATTCCCGATGTATTCAATACCGAAACGTGAACGTTTCCCGCGGGCTTCTCTCGCCTCAACTCCTCTCAATTTCATCCATGTTCCGTATGTATATTTATGCTACTGAGTACGAGACAGATAAAGCACAGTGTAGAGTAAGGTATTGTATATAGATAACATGTACATACATATATTGTATGTATCATGACAGTGTTGTGGACCACTGAATCGAAAACTGGAAAGTCTTTCCGGCAATCGCAAGAGAGAGAGAGAGAGAGAGAGAGAGAGAGAGAGTCGAGACATTTATATTCTGAATCCCCAATGGCTTTTACGTGATCGTAGAATGAGAGAGGATTACTTGTATATTGCCTCCTCGCATAAAGAGCTCTTCAACAACAAAAAAAAAAAAATTATTTTCTTCTAAAATGTAATTTTCATGTATTTGTGTTTCGCCAAATTTCAATGGATACTTTTCCTATTGGCGTTCGAACTGGGTACATGTAATAATTTAAAATCTGGGCTTACGATACGTGCATTACAATGCAGATTATCGAGATCCCGATTTATCGAATTTCCAATGTAAATCAAACGGGAACCACGAATAATATACGACCCCGGATAATCGGGGTTGTATTTCAGATTGATTAAAAATAATTCAAGCAAGCGCACACTTGTGAGGATGTTCCGAACGAAAAATGTGTTCGTTAAAAATTGCGAACGATAAATGAATTCCAAATTGCTTCGAATATAATAATGAAATTTCTCGATGCCGAAATATCATGTTACAAAAGTATATTTATAAAAAAATCTGCTTCATCGAAAATATATCTGTATGAGGATTTTGTGGCTTGAGTTATCGTTTGTTTGGTTTTTATTTAAAAAATTGCAGCAATTTTTCATTTTCGTTGCATGATGAAATTTTTTTGCCGCATTGAATTCTCATCGAGAGAGGCGAGAACATGCGGAATTTGAATACTATGCGAACCGGTGTTTTCGTTACGAGTCACGATATCGATATACGTATGGAAAGATCGTTGGCAAGAGGTAAATATTTTTTTTTTTTGAGAATAACGGGATTGTCTCGGGATGTCGAATGTGAAAATTTTCGATGAGAAGGTCATCATTCACGGTATAAGAGAAATAACAAGTGCGAAAATAATATTGAACTATTGTAGTTGCTCTGTGTAACGATGTTGTGGGAAAATTACCACTGCATATATATATTTTTTTTTTATTCAACGGGGAAAAACCCTTTTGCATTACCTATCACGTTATATACAAGTGAAGATCTTGGGTAGTGAAAATTAATATAAAGATAAATAATAATAATAATAATAATAATAATAATATCCCTGTAGCGCCAACTAGTGTAGAAGTAGTGTGATCGCTATTAATTGCACAAAAGTTTGAAGTATAACGGCAAGATATGCAGAAAAGTATGGAGCTGGTTGAACGAAATGGAGAAGCACATCCGAGACTGATGAACGGAGAACCCTTGTTGATACCCCAAAAATATTAATGCCATTTATACCGTTCGCTATTGTGGTCATCCTATGTACAGCGGACCTATAGATGAGAAAAAATTTCTCGCCGTGGGTGCGTAGAAGACGCCTACAACCATGTCCGATCTTCTAGGGGCGATTATTTGGAACACTGAGAGACATTTTTATGAAACACTAAGACATTTTTTGGATCACTAAGATACATTATATCGAGGGCTTAGGATCAAAAGGGCGTAACCCACTGTTTTTCGACTTTTAATTACCTTACTGCCATAAGGGCGTATCCCCACCTTCAACACGGAAATTCCATAAGAGCAGAATTAATCAGCCTACAGCCAGAAGGACGTAAGTCCACTTACAATACTGCCAGAAAGGCGTAACCCGCAAAGAAAAAAAAAAGTGGCCTACGCCCTTCTGGCAGATCTATGATAATTTGTTCCGGATTTAAATCGCCTGCTTACAGCCAGAAGGGCGTAACTCTCTTTTTTTTTTTTATTTTTCGTCGCTTACGCCTTTCTGGCGAATAACCGGTCAGATTTTTCCGAATTTCGATCGCCTACTTACTGCCAGAAGGGCGTTACCCCAAAAAAATTGAAAACGTGATGTGCGTAAGATTTACTTACCAGATGTGTGTAAGATTGCAGTTTTTGGAATTTGATAATCTTGTTACAGTCGGAAGGGCACGACTAGAAAGTCACCGTATGAAAAAAGTATATAATAGTATATTATAGGTATATACTTTTTTCATACAGTCGTGCCCTTATAATAAAAAAAAACGTATATAATAATATTATATAATTTTTTCTTACGGTGACTTCTAGTTGTGCCCTTCCGGCTGTAACAAGATTAACAAATTCCAAAAACGGCAATCTTATACACATCTAGTTTTTTTAATTACAATTTATTACAAGCTTACACACATCACGTTTTCAATTTTTTTTGGGGTAACGCCCTTCTGGCAGTAAGTAGGCGATCAACATTCGGAAAAATCTGACCGGTTATCCCCCAGAAAGGCGTAAGCCACGAAAAAAAGAGGGTTACGCCCTTCTGGCTGTAAGAAGGCGATGTAAATCCGGAAAAAAATGATCACTGATCTGCCAGACAGGCGTAAGCAATTTTTTTTTTTCTTTGCAGATTACGCCTTTCTGGCAGTATTGTAGCGGGCTTACGCCCTTCTGACTGTAGGCTGATTTATTTTGCTTTTATGGAACTTCCGTGTTAAAGTTGGGGATACGCCCTTATAGCAGTATAGTCCGTTTTTTGTGGGTTACGCCTTTCTGGTCCTAAGCCCTCGATATGATTATTTGGATCACCAAGAGACATTTTTCAAAAATGCTCTGCTTCAAAAATAAATATTACCGAATCCCTGACCAGTATGGGGCAAGAAGCAAAAGAAAACAAAAAAAAAAAACAAACCAGAGACACAGTTTTGTCCCCACGGATAAACTCCGAGGGTGTTTACCCTCGGGAATTCGATCGTCGACCGGATACACAAAATCACGAAATACGTAGGAAACGCGTGGGCGTTGACTGCTGAATATCCTATCTGCGACGATGAAACAGAGGGGTGTGTGTTTGCAATGTCAGTGAACTAGCTGGGAAATGGTTGCTCTCACGATTCTTTCGACGAATATATATACCTGTCGATCTCTTTTTATCTGAAACTTTCTCTGTCTCTGTTTCTCCTTCTCTCTTGCTCTCATGGCATTGTGATGCTCGTCGAACGTCCAATTGTACCGATATAATCCGAGATTCTCTTTTTCCTCCCTCTCTGTACCGTTCGCGGTGGTAATCGAATGAGATCGTGGGGGCGCGAGAGCACTCGCAATCCTTTCTCCGATCCAACGGATATAGCTAACTAACCATGGCCTTTCTCTCTCTCTCTCTCTCTCTCTCTCTCTTGCTCTTTCTCTTTATCTTTCTTGCTCTTGGAAGCCCTGAAGAGTCCGTGGAAAGACAAGCAATCGTGGTAAGCGAAGGAAAAGTCGATCTTCCCCACCTGAGAACACCGATTTTCTCGCGTCTTTCTCCGCGCAACCCTCGACATCCGAGACTATAGTTCAGTATACGATAGATATAAGGCTAAGCGTATAAATCTATATATATGTATGAGCTAGAAGGATGTAGTCGTGTGTGGCAAGGCACGAAACTCCAAGTAGGTGAATCGAGTGGAAAGTGAAACGATCTTCTTCGTCTTGCCATCTGGGACTTGGCACAGCTGGTACAAGATACTCGTGCAGTTTATATATAAAACACTGGATGGATCGAGAGAAAGAGATAGAGTGAGGGAGAGAGTTTCGCTGATAAAATAACGAGTGCAGCTTCGAAAAGAGAGAGAGAGAGAGAGAGAGAGAGAGAGAGAGAGAGAGAGAGAGAGAGAGAGAGAGAGAGAGAGATCTAGTCCCCATGCTCTTTTCGTTTCTTTATGAAATTATCTTCAATAATAATTTACCGTGGCATTGTCATTTTAAAGAGCTGGGAAATCGCGTCATTTTGGCTCGACAATAGGAGCGACGACGTTTCCAGAAGCTTAAACTTGCAGGATACATACTTTAAGAAGCTTTCGCATCAAGGCAGATCTCTTAAATTCACCATGCGTTAAACCAACACCTAACCTCCCTCATCGTAGAATCTTCCTTGCTTACTGGGGTTAATGGATTCATCGCATCGGAAACCCCGCCTTATCTCACTCTGATCCGTATCACGGACGAGAAACTCCGCGAATACCCTACAGCTTTATACGTGAAGCTCCCACCCATCACGTTCCCGCTCAAAAGCCTGCTGATACACTCATGGTTATTTGAACGCGTCGAACTTGCTCACATGTATACTTAAATCGTCGAACGTTCGTCAAAAAACTATACCCTGTTTTGGCCCTAGAATGCGGCATATGATGCGCGCGATCTGAACAAATCTTTAAAGTTCGTGGCACATAACTTGGCTTAATTTTTTGGGCCCAGAGTGAGTAACAGTTTTCCCGTAAACAGCTTCAATATACCCGGAGTACACCTGAGAGGGGGGATTGGCATGGCAGGGAACACGATGGGTATGGGGAACCTCGGTGAATCTAGTCACGTTCGGCGTTCATTACGTCGCAGAAAATTGCGATATCAGTTTAGGGATGAAACAGAAGCAGAAACATCCAATTCCTGTTTTCTCTCGGATCTCTTCTCTCCGAGAGTCTCCTTGTTTTTCCTGATGCCGCTTTTGGCTCCTTAAAAACTTCAGCTGCATCTCCAAGAAACTCGTCATTGGAGGACATGCGACGAATGTTTTAGAACCACTAACCGTTATTCATTTAACTACATCCATCTCGATCCATGTAACTACAAGTGTACCTCAACCGTAGGTGTCTTCTGATAATATGGCTTCTATGCGGGATTCGCAATATGATTGAGGAACGAATAAATCAATCGGTTCTGCTGACTTTGGTAAGAAAACGGATGAGCGTACGATAAATTGCCATATAAGTTATCGGACAGTCGGAATAACAGAGCGTCTACGGTTCACAATTCTTATTTTTCGTCAAGAATTTTCTATGCGTTTCTCTCAGTCCACTTCTGAGGTCCTTATGTGTTCCAGCTATTAGCATCATAACTTTTCTTCTAGAAGGTAAATATTGTCTGCTCTATCGTTCTGGCCTCTATCCTTCGTTGTCTAGCTCTAACAGTGTTTTCGTAAATCAGGAATCGGAATATAGGGACATTTTTAGTTGATATTTTGTATATCTATGACTCAACGGAAGGAATCAATTAAACCCGGTTATCGTCGATTACGCCCAACCGCTTTATTATAAATGAATGATCCCTATATCCGACATTTTGTATAAGGAATTGTCGTTACAAAAGTGAAAAAATTAACTGATCTATGTCGGCTTCACGGAATTTAATCAAAAACAGTGCCAACTATGAAAAAGACTTGAATTATTCACCGGCAACGTCACACTCGATCTATTATGTCCGGGGTAACTGATTCATACACCCAAAATAGTAAATACAGGAGCATATTTTTGTGCCTAGCTGTGTTAGTAACGAAAGAAAACGTACCTCAGAGTTTCCGAGGAACCAGGTCGTAGTGATTTGACGACAACGAGATCGCTACTCGTGCCTCTGAATATCTCGTCGTATCCGGGAAATCTGTCAACTTCGCACAGGTGAATATCCCCGTAATAACCGCAACCGAGGCTCTCGACAATATTCAACCTTTCCCTCGGAAAGTTGAAGATGCAACATCCCGAACCACCGGTAGCGCCGTGAGTGCTTCCACCGACGCTACCACCGATACCGAGATCCTCGTCTTCCTCATCCTCGGTTAGCATGTCCTCGGGGCTGTAACTTGCCAGGCTGCTCGAAGCTTTTGCGCTCACACTTGCTGGTGCAGGTGGCGTGTTTGGGCTCGGTGGTGACGGTGGAAGTGGTGGCAATTCCGGGCTCTGCAGCAATAATCGATACAGTCATCTCACCTTGGTTACGATTGTACTCACAGATCCAGCTGTGATTGGCATATCACATATGCACAGACACTCTGTTCTATATGACCCTCCAACCCATCGTCAACTGGCATGTACCTCGAACCATCCCCCCCCCCCCCCGTTGCTCTCTCGCGAAGCTCGATCAAGCACTCATACCTTGAGGATCATCCACAACAGTACACTCAAACTATCTCATTGCTCGCGCGGCAGATGTATCCTCGTACAATAAATAATCCACGTGATACAAACAGGCTTTTGATCAATATATGCCCTCAGATTGATTGGACAAACATGTGATACTCGTTTGGAATGATCATTGGAGAAGAAAATCAAGTCGACGCTCGGAAGCATGTTCTGTGCTAACCCTCCTACTAACACCTCTACGTAGAAAATATCGTTAATCCAAGAAGCGTTACATTTTTTCTGTTCATAATCCTTGATACAGAAATCGGCAGAGTAAAAGAAAAAATTTCATTGGACGCGAAAAGAGTACAATGCAACAGAGAGCGAGAATATATAAATAATTAACGCGATTTTATTAAGCCCAACGAACTGTTGACATCAACCTTCCCCGTTCATAATGTTTGAAGAAGCCTTCATAATTTTCATGGAAAAAAATACAGTCAAACCTCGGTCCCTGTCCCCTCAGTCCCTGTCCAGTTTTAGTCCCTGTCCGGCCCATAACTTTAGTCCCTGTCCGGTCCGTAACTTCAGTCACTGTCCGCCGTTTCAGTGCCGTATTAAAAAAAGATTTATCGAAAATTTTCATCGTTTTGTGACGCATTTGTGCTCAGGGTCATAAAATCAATCGGTACGGACCTGCAACTCTTTCGCGATTGGACGAGCGTCTTTCTCAACAGTCAATCGTTTCGCGGACACGGACTGAAACCTTCGGTCCCAAGAGTGGACAGGGACCGGGGTTTGACTGTAATAATAATAGTCATTTTTTAACTTATACAACAATCGCTCTGCCGTCATCTCATTAATGCCACGTCATTTATCATTACTCCAGCAGCATTATCTATAGGCGTGTAAATATATTATTGAGATTATCGGGGATCGAACGAATGGAGATTGGAAAAAATTTTAATAATCCCAACGTCCTCTTTAAAATCGAACTAGTAGATATAAGGCTTGTATGAATTCGTTTTACTAGACTGTGAATGTATGAAGGCGTGCATAGTAAACGAAGCGGAGCGACGGAGGATTATAATTATAACATGAATAAATTGCTCCGACAGATATAGCCTAACTCGCGCGCAATACTTGGGGCAAACTTACCTTGCATATCTCCGTACTGGCGTAATATTTTTCCGGCGGTGGTGGTATGGGCGGTGGATTACACGGATATTCCTGAACCGGCGGAATTGGTCTGGCAAGATTGATTACCGTGTTAAGCGGCAGCGGAACGATTGGCTGCTGCTGCTGGGCTGTTGCTTCCGGAGTTCCTGTGTATTGTTTTTAAACATTTTTTTTTCAATTCCATTGTTTACCCTCCCCCTCCCCCCTATTTTTTGCACTCGTCGAGGTCGATGTAGCGGCGTTGGACGCGGAGAGGAGAGTA
Organism: Rhorus exstirpatorius; assembly: GCA_963564615.1. Taxonomy (NCBI): domain Eukaryota; kingdom Metazoa; phylum Arthropoda; class Insecta; order Hymenoptera; family Ichneumonidae; genus Rhorus; species Rhorus exstirpatorius. Next base: position 15,472,140 of record OY751316.1, on the reverse strand, counting down.
AAAATAAAAAATAAAAAAACCGCGAACCAAGAAAAGAAAGCGTAAAAACATCATCATTCAACTCATGCTCATCGTTGCAGCTTAAAGCTCTGTGTAGAAAAAAAAAGAAGCATCAGACTTTTACGCTTGTTTCAACAGATATTACGAGATAAAAAAGTTGGGAAACTCTTTTTACTTCGGTATATTCCATCATGTTTTTTTTTTTTGTAATCCGACATTGAAAACCATTACGCTCACGGCACGGACTTTGCTTCCCGTTAAATCTGCCATGTCGAAAGTATGAGCTGCCGTATATATAACGCATCATATCCTATACATTCATTGAATGTGGCACAGATTGTTAATTTGCAAATGTAGAGAAAAAATGAAGAAAAAAATCCCGCTGTTTCTCGTTTAATTCAGTTGAAAGCTTTCACGCACGAACATTTTGCATATAATATAAGCGTACACATATCGGCAGTACGGTTATCGGCACGCCATAGTGAATGGCTGATGTACCATGGATGAGATAGTTCATACAATAAAAAAAGCATATTTAGATTTTAACAAATATTCCGTTTGGCCATGGCCATCAGATGAATTGATAATTACTGCGACCAAATTTTATTACAGCTGAATAGGATTTGGCATGTATCGACTATATAAATATCTTGTTATTAACATAAATTTGGTGATAAAAACTAAAAATGATTACCGTCATATCCAAGAAATTATTTTTTACCCATTCACTGAACCGAAGTCGTTGAAAATGAATGATAACTTCACATTGAAGCGAAACGCATATATCACTGCTATTCTCAGTCGATGAATAAAAAATGTATTTCCGAGCACAAATCAATAGTCCTAACAAAAAAAAAAATATTACATTCCTCGATACTACGCTCGGACATATTTCCATTGAAAATACCTGCACAACTTTTCTAGTGCATCTCTTCTCGAACGCCCCTCGAATCAGGGACGCAATTTCTGCCAATAGCACTCTAACCAACTACTTTTGAACACGAGTATACACATATTCTATCACGTACACTGGAGCCGCTTTAACGTGTCGTATTAGCTCTCGCGAATCCCGGAACAGCGATCAATCAATTAGTAACGCTCAGAAAGAATGGAAATTTTGGGGAAAAAAAAATTCGGTGGACTAAAAAATACAGTCGAAAAAAACAGGACCAGCATAGTGTTACCCGTGAAAGCCACTCTATCGTGAGATTTATTTTAACAAAGTGCGAAAGTGCGACTCGCACCCGTCCCCTTGCCTGACTGTAGACAATCCGAACTCGGGTTTTACCACGTGTGTTTTGTACGTTATACAGTGATTGTATAGTGCATCCGAGAGTGATGAATCTCGGCTCGAAACATTCGTATATGAACCGAAAATGTTTGCTGCCCAAGTGTTAGATATCAATGCCACGATATTCTATCTCATATATATATATATATATATATATATATATATGTTTTTGGGCATCCTAGTTAAAATCAACTTAATCTCTGTAGCTTTCAAATAATTATCAGTAACTTATACATTAGTTACTGATCAAAACATCACAACAATCATTATAAAATCATTACAAGTAATTGCCCAATTTATAGATTGGACAATAATTTTTTATGATTATTTTTTACATCGGTGATGCCATTATTCATACCCTCGGAAAAAAATTATTCTCCATTTTACTGTACGACTGTTACTTACGAGAATAATTAATTTTCGACGGATAGGGTTGCTTGAATTATTGATTTTTTATGCAAAAATTTCGAAAAAGAACGTCTACATCGGCCCATAGTATTGATTCAATTATTTCCTCCATAAGGAAAATAATAATAATAATAATAATAATAATAATAATAATAAATTCGAATTGGGAAATGTAGGGTCCTGTCGATTTGGCCTGAGGCGTTTCATATCTCCCAGGCTCGAAGACTCTTGTGCTAATCGCCAGCAAGGAATAATTTACCAGGGTGAACGGAATACACAAGTGAACCAAAACGCGATGTTGGAACCGGCGGATTCGACGCTCTCTAGCAGATTATAACTCACCCCGAATCTACGTGTATGTATATATTATATGTATAGAAACACTCGTTAATGGCGATGGTAACCAATTACTGATCGATGGGGAAAGGGTAGCCCATTTGACTATTCGCCTGACGCGAGGGGAGCGGAGAGATGGTTCTAACCCCTTTTAACTCTTGAAACCCAAACTCACGTTCAAGTATGTAGAATAATCGGTGGAACTTTGGACCACCGTTTTAGTTACCGTATATTCTCGTTCAATGAAATTGATCATCAACAAAAAAATGTCTGGATTTCACTCGCAGTGATTCTTTCTTAGCTCAGATTCTTTTGACCTAACCCATCTCGCACGTGTCACTCATTTTTCTATGAGAAATTAAGATTCGCATCAAAGAGGTGGTTGTGCAAATTTGGACTGGTGAAAAAACCGGTTAAAATAGCAGGGGAGACCGAGGTGTTTAGAAACAGAGGTGATTTGAAACAACACTGATTTCGCGTCACTTAAAACCGTTAGCGGGGCTGGCAATGTTGCAGTTCAACCGCTTCCCGTCGCCTACGGGTCCCTCAGTCCGCGTCCGTGACTCAAGGCGGTTGTGAGTTCCGTCAAATCAGTATGTTGCTTCAAATCACCTCTGTTTCAAAACACCTTGGTCTCCCCTACCGATAACTTGTTAACTACAAAAACATTCGATGGGGGTGGATAATACGACCTCAAAATATTTTTCTGAACAATCAGAGATTCTCCGATACGCCTCAGATCCTAAAAAACATTTAAGGTTAAAATTTATCAAAGTCCCGAACCAAATTTCCACCAACTTCTCCATATTACATAGCAGGGGAGTGCACATACGAATGTGCTGGATTCGGAGTCACGAAATAGTTTAGCGGACAATTCAAACTCCTCGAGCATCAGGGCGAGGAGGTTTTTCGTGGATGGTGGCTGATGCTGAGAAGGCAGTGTTTCGCAACGTAAAATCTCTCCGCATTTATGCTCAAAACTATGTCACGCTCTCTCGTTTGGGAGTCGTGCCTTGTTCTGACCGATTCTATATATACAAATGTTTCGGGCTTATATTCCTCGTTGTTTCTGTTTCGCTCTCCCGTGGCCGCGGCTATTTCGCATTACAACGCCAACAATTCTCATGCACATAATAATAACAACTGCTCGAAAGTTTCGCATTGACGAAACTATCCCGGCTTAGTCACGCGACTATTAATGTTGTTTCTCATTCAACGCCCGTTCCGCTTGCGAACCAACGCCTCGACCTTGCTCAGCAATGCGACAAGATTGTTAGTAAATATCGCTAGGGGTGAGGGAGAGATAGAGAGAGAGAGAGAGAGAGAGAGAGAGAGAGAGAGAGAGAAAAAGAGAGAGAGAGAGAGAGAGACTCTGAAACAATACGACGATTCTCTGCAACCTAGAGGCGCGACGGGAGGTCACCTTCTATATAGGCATATCCTTCGATGAGATATTTGATGTCATTGTGCGTACGGCTAGCGTTAGTATGGTATTAAAACGTGAGTAACTGAGATACTAACCGGCATATTCGATGCTGGTTTTGTGAAGCTGGGGCGTGGTGATGGTGGAATTGGTGATGTAGGCTCCTGGCTGATACTGAGCCGGAAGAGGCGGGCAGATCGGACCCTTGTCCTCGTTCTCATCCAACGCCGAGACCTGCCGAATATACATGTATAATTTGCGATTTCATGATCCACGTTATCGTTAATGCATGTGACATTTATGCGCGTCACCGACCAGCATCGGCATTCTCGTTGAGGTATACTATCATACAGCTATATATATTCAAAGGTATATGCATGTGTATGGATACATTCGTTAATATACGTGGTTGAATTGCATCAATGTATGTATGGATCTTTCCAACGTATGCGTATAGTACATGTGTAACGAGCTTGGGATCAGAACGTGAAGCTGTTGGAACGCGAAGCGTCAACCACGTTATTCATTGTCACTGAAAGCGTATAACGAAACCGCTACATAAAATCGACACGGTTGATATTACTCTCGTAAGCTCGTCCGTGCGAATGAACAAACCAACAACCATTCATCCCTTCCCCCCCCCCCCTTCCCTGTCTTTTACCCACATTCTCGCTTTCTCTCTCTTGCTCTCGTTCATTGACTTAAATAGTGAACACAATGCGCCCTACTTATCCTGTTTACGTTCAACATGTGGCACAACTCTCATTCCCTTTTTCTCTCTCGATATCCTTCATTTGAGCTTTCTCTCTGTCACTCTCTCTCTCTCTTGTTCTTTCAATACATATCGATGGTTCATGGTGAGCTCGCGTCACGTAGTTTCCAAGTTGAATCGTTACATCAAATAGGCTGCAGAAATGTAACCATTACGACTATTTATTGCACTACCGCTGTAGAAACTCGTTTCTGTCTTTTTCTGCTTTTCGAGTTAACCGCAAAGGTTTTTGTGTGCGATAAAAAAAATGTTTTCAGTTCAATAACTCATTTTCATCAATATGTACTCTTGAACAAAACTTTGCCCGGATAAGCCCAGTCGTCTTAGCCGTAAAACTTGTATAAGTTGGATACATAAACTTTTGAAGAACGAAAGTCACGTAATTCCCGATGTTCTTCTTGATTTGATATGTGAAAATTGACTTGTGAAATTTAGCTTATTCTTATGATTTCTTATCCAAAGCAAAAAACTAAATATTTTTTCTATGACTCCTCGATTCGATAATTTCTAAAACGTAGCCTCTTTTGCGTCATATCCCCCGTGGTACAAAAATCCAAAATATCGCGATTAATGACTCCCCAACTTGAGCAATTTTTACGCTCGTCGATTATATCACATTTCATTATAATACGATCTCACCAGCGAAGAAATAACGCGAACGTCATCTTCGTTTACTATCATCAGATGCCAATATAACAAAATGATCATTGGAGGACAACGTGATGGATCAAAGGTTATATAATACATTGACTACTCTGCATATCTTGCTCTGTGCCATTCTCGATCTCCATGGGTACGAAGAGACTTTAAATCATGTACAGACAGGATATATCGAGCGCTATATAGCGAACGAAAGGACCCGATTCACTTTACTCCAAGCCTCGAATCAGCCGAATCGAGCCCTTTCGTTCGCTAGCGCTCGATCTACGTATATATCACGTGTTGTGCGTGTATACAGCGATCGGATAATATCGGTTTGGGTATGTGTGAAACGTATATCGGGACGTATGCTCCGAGAGGTGGACGAAGGAATTGACAGACGCGAGTGACTATATGCATGGGATCTGAGCATTTATTACCATACGTAGCGAATGAGCCCTGGAGATATCTCGTCAAATGGTACAGTGATGGTGTTAGCAGTGGCAAATAGTATGGTGGCAGTGAAACTGTGTGCAAGGATGCATCACTGGTGGTATAGGAGGAGGAAAACCGATGCGATCGTATATGCGGAACACACGACAGAAATCCACTCGACGTTGAAATACGTTCCCGATGTGTCCAACAGCCAGGTCATCTCGTCGTATTTCTACCATCTCGTATGGTCACACATAACCTACAGGTTTACAATGTCGACTATATGCAGTATGGAAGCTCTACCCCTCGCCCTTCAACCATATCCCACCCCCTATGCCCTCGTACATCTAATCTATCACGGAGATTGTATTGAACATAGCGTGTGTCGGTGGATATCGTGTTTGCGGTAATTTCGACGTTCCCGGGGCAAAATTCGTTGCTACATGGTGCTGAAACACGTACAGCACTATATATATATATATCCTTTTACAAATGCATCTCGTATACTCCAAATGTGCATTCCGCCGTGAGCTTCCTCCGGCAGATCTGCCGGTCTGGTATGCACGATCGTTCTTTCGTGAGTTGGAGAACGAGCGTCGTTCGATGGAATACATTTATTTTTGACAACATTACGAGAGTTTTTTTTTTGGAATTTGAGGTTATGAAAAGTATTCTAGAGTATAGAATGTGCTAAGTAAAATTATTGTCAATGATTTTCTTTTAAATTGCATTATTGGGTTCTACAGTAACTCAAAATGTAAGGGCTCATATGATGAGGGTGAGTAGATTTGAGGGATGAAGGTATGAAATAATTTGATAGAAACTTTCGGAAAACTATTTCGATTATCGAGTATTTTTCTTGAAATAAGTATATAAATAAGTAAATAATTGATTCTTCGATTGGTATATTGCAAAAAAAAACCATTGAATTTTTCGATTATATCATTTTCCATACTTTTCTGATACAAAAATGATACGCAATAGACAATAAATTTTATTTCGATACACAAAGTGACGAGTTGGATCGGAAAAAGTGGATTTATAAAATTGTTCATGTGATTTTGACGTTTGAAGGACAAGTAGAGATATCCAAACAATCCTCTTGAGGATTTAACGGACCGTCATGGCCGAGAAAATGAGGATAATTTTTTTTTTTCAGCCCATATGCGCATCGTCATGGATAGAATTTAAAATTTTATTTTCCAGCCTGACAAGCGAATTAATATTGCATCACCCAAGCGGTAAAATATATATCGCATTCTCCCTTGGTCTCTGTTTCTCTCTCACTCACTTTATGTGTATACATTTTATCATGGCTGCTGGTGGAGTTAACGAGTCACGCGTTGAAAAATTATACTCGTTCATGTTTTGATCGGGTCCGCGGCTCTCTAATTCCCCTTCCACTCCTAAAATACTCTTTCATCGCTCCAGCTCTTTCCATGTTCTATGCTCCAAGGTGTAGAGAGATTTTTTATTTTTTTCATTCGTTGTATCGACGCGCGTTATGTAAAAGCTCGTGAATACACATCGAGGTTAACTGGACTCGTGTGACGGAGATGAGTTTATAGGACACCGGGCTTTTATTACCATACAAACGGCCTCGATATTTCCGCACTTCGACCCACTAAACGCTGCGCTGGGTTTCCGATATAGGACAATGTTACTATGTACTACGTGCGGTGCAATATATAAATAAATACATTTTTATGCAACGTATACACATGTGTATGCAGCCCGAGGGTGATTCAAAAAATTAATTTTTTTTTTTCATTTTTATCGCCTTCTTCTATCGAAAATTCTCTTATCTTGCGACAAGAAGATTGATCATCCTCAGGGCAACGCTCGTGAAACAATAATTATTGCATCATCAATTTTTAAATTAAGTAAAACGATCATTTTCGACAGTTTTGAAGTGCGAATATCGAGCTGCTTTTCAATATCCATATTTTCGGTGAGAGTTTTGATTTCATGGCTTTATTATCTCTTAAGACGTGACAAAAAAAGCGCAGACATTCGGATTTGTATTTAATAATACTTCCTCGTGCTTAAGGATGTATCGGACGTACCATCCCAACCAAAAGTGACTTTCGTCGACAATATTTACTTTATGGTAAGATAAAAATCGAAAAAAATTCAACCCCAATAAAGACGAAGAAGATTAATTTCGAATAATAATAATACCAAAAAGTTATAAATAAATTGCTTAAACTAAACATTGTTTAACAAATTTTTAGGGAAAGTTTTTTTTTTACACCTGAAATGAATTCGTTGATTTTTCTGACTACACGTGAATTTTTAAAAAAATTTCTTATCATTTTGAAATTTCGATTTTCAAAAATATTTTAATTTTTAAAAATGAAGGAAAAATCGTGAATTTTGGATATGTTTTCGTAAAAATGTTCTATATTACAATTAAGAAGTTTTCAGGGCATTGAAGAAATAGTTTTGTGAATACAACCTTTACAAATTTCCGAACATCGAAATTTCAAAATAATAAAAAAATTTTTTTTTTAAATTCATGTGTAAATTTATTGGTAACTTTTGGGCATTATTATTATTGAAAAGTAATCTTATCGTCGTTATTGTGGTTGAATTTTTTCAAATTTTTATCGTATCATGAAGTATGCAATATTGTAGACGAAAGTCTCTTTTGGTAGGGAAGGTACGTCCGATACATCCTTAACCCAGATAAAAATGATAAGAATGATTCCAAAATTTGAGGGGAGGTTTGTGCTGGTACTAGGAATACACCGTAATTATTTCAGATTTTTTGACCACACGAGTAGTTGAGGAGAAAAAGAACATTAAATTTGTCGCTTATACGTGGGCTCTTATGGGAGAAGTATTCGAAGCTATGATTGGAGATTTTTTTTAGAAGTGAAAAAACGGTAACATTTTCCCGAAGAACCCGCTTAAACGATAGATTGGACCTTCATAGATATAATTTGCCCATAAAGAAAGTGTTTCACCGTGCCGATTGTGAAATATACTTCTGAACAGAATTGAGCATGAGTAATGGCTGAAACAAATGCCGAACGCAACCAGCCCTGCACGTCGCCCGCGACGCGCTATACGTTCCCCTTGCCGAACCCAAGTATATCTTAAAAACCTCCTTAATCAATAAAATATTTGTAGACGTTTTTTTCCAATAAATCGATATATCGTTACAGCAATCGATGATATACTATTATTTCTTGAAGCGCAAATTAATTGCCAAAAATAATGAACGTAAGTGGTAATCAAGCAATCTGATAGTACACACAAATAATCTAACGTAAAGCCATTCTCAAAGTCGATGAAGCCATAAGTAAAAAAAAAACATACATGTCTGTGATTGAAGAAAAATTTTATATCGTTACAGAAGTATAGGTGCGTTGATAAAAAGCTCGTAGCATTTTGAAATTGAACTTGTACAAGCTATGCACTTTTGAATTGTCAAAAAATGGCCATGTACCATCATTTCACAATCAATGAAGCAGCATTAAATATTTTTTTTACAAGTCTAGTACTTGCGAAAGAGATATTTTTTGGTCATAAAGTGAAAGATTCGGTGAACGAAGTAGCTGGATTGAAATAAATGGTTTTTCGAACCGCCCAAACGTACGTATGACTACTCACGAATATATATATAAAAATTTACACGTTGGAGTAAACTCCCGTATTGTTGTGTCAGCACATATGCAGCTTAGCTATTCGCTCGGGTTTTCCATATACACACTTCATGCATATAAATATCGATGCATGCACACACATATGGTATGATCTATCACGTTGATCATTCAACCAGATCGCGTTCAACAGTACATAGAGCAGCAGCCCAGCGGCAAAACCCAGTGTAACTCGAGCTTTTTTTTATGTACCAAAAAGTAATATGTATATATATTGTAACGGGACAGACTAGGCAGTCTACCGTTACAATAATAGCATATTTCGTCATCCATTGATCCATATTCGATCAATTTCGCGATTCCCCGAAATCCCGAAATAGAATCTATCTTTCCGAGAAGCACATGACGTAACCATCGTACTGTGTGCAAAAGCTCTAGAAGCTTGGCAAAATTTCCCCACCACAAACCCTCCGATTAATGAAATCACGGCGCCGGTTGTTCATGGAAAAGTATTTAAGAGCATGACGAGCAAGCCTCGTCCTCATTTTGATCAACGTTATCGGTGAGCATTATTCGTGTCAAGCGATTTCTTGACATTCCACATTTACGACGAACTCTCGTCACAATTCGATATTAACTTCGTGTACGTGCCCTTCGAGATTCTCAACGACTTCGTTATCACATTCTTGGCCAACGAGGACTACAGTAGAACAACATCTTTGCAACATCAACTCACACGTCTATCGCGAATTGTCTTTATCAAGACTCTTCGCGATCATCGCTGACTCGTCCTTTTTAGGACGAATCAATTATAACGTACTTGCTTTGTCTTTATCAAGACAAAGTAAATCACAACTCTCGTTCATCCTTATTCAATAAAAGATTTCAGGTGATAGGGAGCCTGGTATGCTTGAAGCCTCCGCACTGCGTCGGGAAGTTGGATAGCTAACCAGGTGCACGTCTTAGAAAATGAACCTCGAGGCAGGGAGCCGGAATCCTTGGAAAACCCCTCAGTACTGTGGCTGAGGGCGGGAACAAGGAAGAAGGTGCATTGCTGAGAAAACCCTCCACGAGCGATAAGCTTCACTTATCCTCGCGAAACATTAACGTCAATTCTTGAGTCTTTCTGACCATCTGTCCTTATAAAGTGAAAACCTATTCAGAATCTTTTAGAATCATTTAAATTTAGGCGAGTGGCCTTCCACTCCCAGGACGCTGGCTAAAACGTATAAATTTCAGTCAGCCGACAATTAGAAAATCATTCTCATATCATCCAGCGAAGGATTTTTGTGTTTCCAATCACTTCTCGATCGGAAGCACCGTGAAATTTGGGAAAATACACACACACGCTCATACACACACACACACACACACACACACAAACGAACTTACACACGGGCAACCAGGCAGAACATAATAGAGAGACGTCGCGTCTCAACGCAAATCGAGTCTCGAAATATTGCGTACAGTCTCAATTCACATGAGTAGCGAGTTGAGACAATAAAGACTGACGGACGTACGAGGACAGTAAAGTGATTCGAGTCAGACATACGAACTATGACTGTTTCCTTAACATCTTAGAGTCATTTCCTCTATATTTCTTTCCGCATTAATCGTACCTACCATCCCAACCTGTCTGCTCCCTATTGCCCAGTTGCCACTGGATTAAAGTTTTGCTTATCCGTAAGGAGACCTTCCCGTGCAGAAATTTCGGTCGGGATCCAGGTGGATTCTGAGAAGAATCCCTATTTTCTGATAGGGATCCAGCTGGTCATCGGATCAGATCCCATGACTGAATGTAACGTTTGCACATTGGAATCCCACAGGGACCCCTGACTGGATTCCAATTATGGTATCCAGTCAAAACCCGATCAAAATGTGGTTTAATCTGGCATATATATAAAATCCCGAATAAATATTTATCTTCCGCAATTCAGGTTATAGGCAATTGTTTATTATTATCTGAGTCATAGAAAAAATTTAAACAAAAAAAAACGTCGACACCGGGGTTTGAACCTACGACGTCTCACTAGCCTTCGTTTGCGTATTGGACCCGAAATGAATGACAAAAAATATTATATTTTATGAACATTAATGTTTTTGACATTTTTTATTGATTGTTGTTGTTCCGAGGATGATTCCGGTCGTTGAAAATTTATTTGCTAACCCGGAAAATGATTTAAGGACAACCTACCTACCTATCTGCCTACCTAATGAACTAACGCTCTAACCACGACGCTGTCGAATGCTTGTACATTTACTTTATAAATATCTTCTATACACTATACATGGGGCTGAAGCTAGCAGCGGTAGCGAGAAGCCAAAATTCACAAAAGAATACGCATGACGGGAAAAATCTGAAAAAATTAAGGAGTATTGTCTATCGATCCTGGAACACGATCGCGTTTCAACTTTTGAGTGGACTGACTCCTTCGTTGATTTGTTTGTTAATTAACAATGGCTGCTGATAATTAAAATCGCACACATGACGGGAAAAATCTGGAAAAATTCAAGAGTATTGTCTATCGATCCTGAAACACGATGGCGTTTCAACTTTTGAGTGGATGGACTCCCTTGTTTATTTGTTTGTTAATTAACAATTACTGCTGATAATTAAAATCGCACGCATGACAAGAAAAATCTGAAAAAATTAAGGAGTATTGTCATTCGATCCTGAAATACGATGGCGTTTCAACTTTTGAGTGGATGAACTCCGTTGTTTATTTGTTTGTTAATTAACAATAACGGCTGATAATTAAAATCACACGCATGACGGGCGAAACCTGAAAAAATTCAGGGGTATTGTCTATCGATCGTGACTAAAAGTATATATTGCGCTTGAAACTATCCTTACAATTAATAATGAATTAAATTCCGCGCACAAAACTACTTTCCGTTCAGCAATATTCTTTACAACTTTTGAATCATCGAAGGTTCTTTTTATTTGAAGTACAATCCCCATGGTCTCAAATTTTTCCTTCCAAAAAGTTCGCCACAGACGTTAAGTAGCTGTTATAATTTAAAAAGTCCAATGAGCGGCGGCTTCCACTTAAGCTACAAAGCACCCTTTTCGCGATGATGTCTTTTTTTTATCAAAACTTCAGTTTAAGGGGATGGGAGCATGAAAAATCAAAACTTGTTTTTTTTATGAAAAATGCACAAAAGTGGCTCAAAAATGTAATTTTCGCCACACTGCTAAGTGGTTAAGGTGGTGGAGGTTCTCGATCATGAAATGACACGTAATGACAATTAATATATAGTAATAGGCATTTACACCACCACCACCATCACCACCACGAACGCACGAACGCACGAACGCACGAACGCACGAACGCACGAACGCACGAACGCACGAACGCACGAACGCACGAACGCACGAACGCACGAACGCACGAACGCACGAACGCACGAACGCACGAACGCACGAACGCACGAACGCACGAACGCACGACCGCACGACCGCACGACCGCACGACCACACGACCACTACCACCACCACTACTCATTATTATTATTATTATTATTATTATTATTATTATTATTATTATGCCAATCGAATAATGTGTCAACAAGCTTTATTCGGAGTATGACTGGGCATTTCGCAAATCAAAATTCTTCGATCATCCTATTAAATCATCGGAGGATACTCGTCTTGAGGAGCTCTCAACAAATCCTGATTCAGAACAAACGTGAGATTGGGATTCAATCGGTACACCCTGAAAGAAAGTGGCGCCATAACTTACAAATTTTGCCACATCCACCAATCCGATTACGAGACGGATACCATATAGATTCCTATGGGGATACCGGTTTTGGGGAGTCCATGGACAATCCCGATCGGGATATGGTCGGACTTAGGGTATCCCTAAAAAATTTCTGCACGGGTTGCTTCTCAAGGCTCTCCTCCCCTTTAAGTTGCCCACTTTTTACACGCCTATGATGAAGGGTCACGTTATCCCCAGGTCCTCCGGACCCAATGGGAAATAACTCTGTAACCTGATCTGAGGCATCCTCGAAAAACAACATAAAAGAATTATCAAATTTAAGATTGGCAAACCTCTCTCATTACACAAAAGTCACTGACCTCGGGCCTGTGTCGAACCATCTGTTCGCCTGGACGAAACAACGGGACGACAGACTAGTACACAAAACAAACATAACAAATAAAATAAATCACAGCAAAATCGTGAATTCCTTCTAATATTATTATTAGAGAAATTTCACGAAACGTTTCAATATATATATATATTTTTCGACAAGACACGAGTCCATTTGTTTTCTCTCCCTCGTCCATACTTTCTCCGTCATCCCCTTCGTAAAATATTCGTTTTATAAATCTTTGCTACTAACGAATCGTAACATTTACGTAATCGCGGGTATTTGCTGCCTGCGATAACTGTAATTCTCTTGTACCGTGAAATATGTAAAATTTTCGAACTCGCCATGTTCGTAAATTTCTCCTTCGCGGCGATGCTTATTTTTCGCTCGTAAAATTAATACGCCAAATTTCGAGTAAAAAAACTGCCTTTAAATAGCCCGAGTCACCTTAACTCATTGAATTATGCGATAACTACTATTTTTCAATCGAAGTCTGAAAGATTATTTTATGGGTCGAATGAATCGATTTTTTTTCGCAGTTGAATAAATTATGTGCTGTTGAACGAAATTTTATTTATTTTTGATCGGGAAGCAGGAGTCTCAAAACCTTTTTTTTTCGCCACTCATGTAAATTGCTCCACAATGTATATTGTTTGTCAGTTCAGTGACAATGATATCCGCAGACCTCAAACCCCTTGCCTCTGGACGTGCGTGTTTTGTGCCAGCGGTGTTCGCACCGCTCTGATTATTATGCAAAACACAACGAGCAACGTTTCACCAAACGCCAACGATTAGTCAACCCAATGAACGTTAAAATACGTGCCGTGGAACTCTGAACAGTTTGTGCCTTTCTCCACCCCATCGTCAATAGCGCGATTCCTAGGTGGGTAAATTTACTTGCATATATATCTATATAATACGCACATGTTCTACCTATGCGATTTGAACAGCGGAGCTGAACGGTGAAACGATCTATTACGAAGGTCAATGAACACCACACGAGATCGGTGATGGCGGGTAGAGCAGCAAATGTTTGACATCGAATTGAGTCCCCTCTCGATAAATGCCAAGCAGAAACCGCAATTAGTTCGTATACACTCATTAACTGCACTCTCTCGTACCACGAGACGGCTTTCTGTATCGAGTTTCATATAAGCGACCCTTGACGAGATGATTAAATCGGATAATCCTCGAAAATATCTTTTTCACCAAACGCTCGTATAACGCGAATATGTCAACTTCCAATTTGAAGTTTCTTTCTCGTAAATTTGTACTACAAGATTGATTATTTGACGATTATTGCTCAACTGCCGATTGAACTCTGAGTCTTTTTTTTTTTGTTCAATTTGTGAAAATGCGAGAGGGTGCAGGGTAGAACTAGGATAGCCTATCAATAATTTATATCATGGAATTTTCTTGATCAGCCATTCGACCGTGTATGTCCATTCTATGGTGGTCTAAGGTTGCAAAAAATTCTGCAGCAAAGTGTGTCACAATTCAATTTTAAAGTTAGGGGTAATAAAATCACGATATCTTCGCGGAATGAATCCAGAGAGTCAGAATTTCATACGGATTTTTCGTCGAATGGGCGAAGAGAGGGTTCTTAAGACCTTGGGTAATTTGAGTTTTTACAACTCTTCCTCCTTCCATCTTTGAGGACTTCGAACTTCTCGCAGCCTTGCCAGAAGCTTCCTATCCTAGAATATGATTCATTTCTTTACTGGGCTCTCTTCCTCGACACCGTCCTCTTATTCGTCGAGTTATTGAATTCATTAGGCGGAGATTTCACTTTTGCCCTAATACGGTATAAAATCCGGTATCCCTCGAAATATAAAACGCATTATATACGTATATATATATATATATCACGACCTTTAACCGTTGAACGATAAAAGCTGCTTGGTTTATATTGCCACGCCAAGCCGAAGCTCGAGTAAAAATTTCTCTGAAGGCAAGAGGAGAGTATTATCTATGAGAATCGTACCTCTTAGCAGCCCTTATCTTCGGTGCAGCGTGCTTCCAGCTGGCAACGATGTTTTACGGTGCAATGGAAATTTTGTGTTTTAACATCCCGCGTCTCTCTTAAACAAATATTTCAAAAAAAAAAAAAGATGTATATACCAGCGGGAGTGTAATCGCTGTCGTCTTGAGCAAAACTCGTCGTCTTTGCATCATTCCAGCAGGAAATTAACATTTTTACATCAAACAATTCGTGCGCTGTTTATAAGAGAAAGAAAGGAATGATACGATCCGGTGCATGTTTCGATGGTAAACTATAAAGCCTGGAAGAGGATGTCGAAGGGCATGATACATTCATAAAAAGAAAAAAAAAAAAACGAATCAAATGCCTCGAGGGAGAAATCTTGAGGAAAGAAGGTATCCGAGGAAAGGGGAAAGATTGCCTTCGTTGTGGCATCGAAGAGAACGCGCATGATGTTATAGCCACGCTCTTCTTTCACCGCAACCTTATGATACATAATATCCATTGATTCCCCCCCCCCCCCCTCTTTCCCGTATCGGGCATCGTATACAATAGAAGGGTGTATACATATACGTGTAGATATGGCCTCGTGAAAGCTTTCGAGGAGAGAAAAAATGGTTAAGGAGAGTGAGGTAACAACAGAGCACGAGGCCCAAGGCGAAAGGTATATATAGATGGCGCCAAAAGGGGTGGTGTTAATTTCCGTTTAGGGTGCGTTAGGGAGCGTCGTCGTGATGCTGCTACTACCCCGTTAAGATAAGATAACCGGTCCGGGGGCGACGCGCGTACCCGAGCTATCGCAGAAATTCTATCGCAGTCGCGCGAGATGCCTTAAACCCATAACGCTTTCCATCTTTCCCTTGCTTGGTGAGACACGCTATCACCTCGGTGTATGTCGCTGTTCTTCTCGTCTTCCTTTCTAATAACTGCATGACTTCTCTCTTCGTCATAAACAATGTAAAATTACCAGGCAAATTTCTTCAATCTTCTAACGGAAGCAAAATATATGAGAAGTTTAAGAATTTACATTTTTTCTATGTTCCATTGACGTTTTGCTTCGTGTTATTTGGATTATAAGAATGGAAGATTTTTTAATCGGTGGTTGACTTTTTTTTTCAAATTTAATCATCGAGAGTCACGACTTCATAGGAAATCTCAAACTTTAGCCAAGTATCATCGCATTGGAAATGTCCAGCTGAAGATAATTTAACTTTTTCATATACACGGTTTTTAAAAATATATACCTTTGGGTATATAGCATCAGTTAGAGAGGTACGGAGTGCCAGGGGCACAAGCTCACTAGACATTTCGGTAACGAGGCGTACTAAAGCTACGTAATAATGAGTTGTAACGAGGAAAAAAGAAATAAGAGGAAAAAAGTTCGGAGGGAGCGAAATTAAATGGCGCACGTTATTAAATATTTCGTTCAGGGTTTTTTTTTTTACTTCACCAACTCTCTGCTTCTCTCGCTCAGATTTCTCTTATGCGTATCGAGGTACGCTGTGCACGGAAGTAGGCGTGTATTCACATTTATCCCATGAACGCACGAAACTATTTTTTTTTTCCTCTTGTTGCTTCTTTACTTCGGTGAATAAATCTCTTGATACGAACGTCAATTTTCTAACCGTTCGTTTTTTTTTATCCTCCAGGCTGAGGATTTTTATTTACGCGATGAGTCCCAGCGAACCACGAAAGAAGAAAAAATAATAAAATAGAGGAAGAGAGAGTGAGTGAGTGGGGGGGGGGGGGGGGGGGGGTATAAAGGAGACCACCGAACGCATATCATCGAGCGTTGAGAACTCACTGCGTGTGCGCAGCATTTGCTATAATTTCCCCGAGGTGGGACATGCTGATTGGAAAGCACGCGAATATACATGAAGTAACATTGAAGTAGCGCTGCTACAAGGTTATTCGAAAAGCACAGATGAGTATCTCTCGCAAGATCTTACAAAGTATATTTTACTTTTCGCTTTTGCTCGATTGAATGTTTAATCATCCAAAACCAGATTAAATTGAATCCACGAAAAACGTCAAATTAATCATAAAAAAAATTGCAATTGATGATCTTAATTTTCATTCAAAAATTGTCATTCAATGATTTTGAAACGTTACGAGCTTAACGAGGATTAGTTGCCAATTGTATTTTTTTTTTTTTTTGTTAAATTATAGATACCCGAATATTGAACAGAATTCGTATCAACTTGCTGAGAGCAGTACTAACTATTTGTAGGTTAGACTTATCGATTTTTGCCATCTTCGGTCCAATTTCATTCATCATATTCCGAGAAGGACAGAACTCTAGGACGATTTTGTCTGCGACACATTGAGTGGATAATTAATCGAATTAATTCGATTAATAAAGATTAATTAATGAAAATGCCATGGAGCAAAACACAGATAGAGAGACAGCTTTATTGGAAAAAATAATTATTATCGACAAAATTATTTTATTATTTTACGCTTTATTTTATTATTTTATTATTTAAAATTATTTTATTATTTACGCTTGATTGAGTCTGGAATTATTTTTGCAGGAAACTACTGAAGATTCTATACGTCTGTATCAATAATTTTATTCACAATTGTTCGATTTTCTTCGATAGTCCTTGATCAATAGTTTTCGTAATAGTTTTTTGTTTCCATGAGGGTTTCTGCGAAAAGATAATTCGAAAATTCATCGCTTTCTTTTAATTTCCATTTGATCTGATTTTTCTATTGGACTTTCTATCCTAAATATCTATATAAGTTGTGTTGCTGGTGTGTTGACTGTACCCCGATGCAGGGTGAACAACCGAATCGGCTCTCAATCGATTAGGAACAGTATATATTCCTTGAGAGCTCTCTCTCTCTCTCTCTCTCTCTCGCTCTCTCTCTGTTTAAGGTATTATCTCCGTGGGATCAATGTGTTGAGAAATCATTCAATCTTTGCACGTGTGTTAATGAGGATATTATCTAACGGTACGTGCAGTTACAAAGAGATTTACCGTTTCAAAATCGAGATAATTTAAGTTATAATGAGCCTGATTAACACGTAACCCATACGCCAGCCATACCCTAACGACACGGTTTTCGCTGCACCACCTAGACGGGTGTTGAGAATTGACCAAAAAACTAAAGTAACGTAGATAAGTATCATAGGAATACTCTCGTAAAAGCTGAAGAGGATTTACCGTTTAGTTATTGAGATATATTCGTCGACAAGCCCCGTGAGCGGACCAACTCTCTCTTGTTTCGTGCGTGCCCGCTCACCGTGCTTCACCGCGCCTATATTCCCGCTGATTCCCCGCCGCCGGTCGCGGAGGTACTACCTTAAGGCACTGATGTCTAAAATACTATCTCTTTATAATGTCTTCGCTATCTCTGTATACTATTCTAGTTTTAGTTGGTTATTAAGACACTTTTCTTTGTATATGGTCTCCTTGTTTATACTTGTGGGTCTCCACCCTACTATAATAATAAACGTTCTATTCTATAATATTCTAATTCTATTCTATTCTCTCTCTCTCTCTCTCTCTCTCTCTCTCTCTCTCTATCTAGGAACGCCGAGACGTCGGGGTTTTCATTGAACGAGAATTTATGTTTGTCGAGATACACGGTAAGCTCATCGTATAGGTTGGTAAATCAGCGGAGCACCAGTTGCAACAGTTGTACCAAGGTGAAATTGTGCACATACTATGCATATATAGAGGAACTCCCTGATTCGGGAGTTTGTATTATTATCTTTCGCTGTTCTCGCCCGAGATATCATTGTTACGGTATAGTGACCACATTGCCGGGAGAAGCGGATTTAACTTGGCGATAATAAATGAATTTCCCATAATCACAAACCTCATTAACCTTCGCCACACCGTTCAATCACGCATCGATTAATTGAATGCACAATATTAATTTAGTTATCAACGCCGGAACCAATGCAGAATCAACGACAAATTTCATAATGCTTAAATTGCTATAATTTCGCCCGTTATGCGTTTGTATTTGTGAACAAATGATTAACAATACATCGTTAAACAAATCGATAGAACTTTCGGGAGATATATGACGTTTCCTGGTACACGATGACAGTAAGAATCATATAATTCATCGTTCATGTGATACGTACGTGAAAAGACGGAGCAAATACGTTATATTTTCCGTAGATATTTCATCATGAAAAAGTATTAATTTAACGTGGCATTTCTATAACTTTTATTTCAACGAATTCAGTTCGTTTGAGTTGCACAATTGAACGGTAAATAAAGACGTCAAAAACATTCAGTTTTTCGACAAGGACGGGAATATATTTAAATTTATTGATGTGTTGCTCCAATGGTATGAATATATAGCATTTCACCATAGACTGCTCTCTCGGCCATGGTTTATTCGGTTTGTTCGTTTCATTTCGACTCAACGAAGCAAAGAACAACCCAACGTTTTTCCCAATAAGAAATCGCATGAAATTTTTTAATCAATATAGTGTAAATTTATATTACTCTTAATTACTTGTAATTATTGTCATAAAATTATGGCATAATGAAACAATATTCGCGAACAGTCAGATATTCATAAATATTCAAAATTGTTATGATGAGTCCTATAACAGAGTGGCAAAAGGCTGGCAGGTGATTCATTCCAATGTAGACTAAATTTTTATTATTATTTTTCTTAAAATTCCGCGAGCAAATTTATTAACGAATAAGTCAACTATTTGAGTACGATAATTTTTCAACGAGGCTTGATTGAAATATTTCAAATTTGCAAACAAAGACTAGCTCAATCGAAATGAATGATGTGGTAGTCTGACAACGGCTTTATGCATTCAATGATATAGGGTAGAGTACTCTAAGATGGCGCGGGAGATAAGACTGGGCAGCGGTCATATTTGCCAATGCATTTCCGATATGCAGCCAACTTTGGTTCCTATATAGCTGTTACCATAGAGACGCTAGGGTTGCGGTCGTGATGTTTTGCCGGGAAAAAACGAAAAATAGGAAAACCAGGAGAGTTTTAACCATTTACTGTATTTAATTAAAATATTTTGACGCTTTGGAAACTGTATCCAGTTTGGGCTTATGCAAATATCGACTGTGCAATGTGAACACAACCTTTATTATACATTTAGCCAAGCGTTCATAGTGGATAGTTATTCCGTTACAACATGGAGGGCGCCACTCGCGTCATCTGTAATAAATGATGCTGGCATGTAAGAGTTCGCACTTCTGTAGCTTGTAAGAGTGCGCGTGCACTCTTACAAATCCCATGTCATTTGTGATATTTTTTCTCCTTAAACATGATAAACTCTTCCGATTGCAGTATGTCGACAAGAAAAAGAACCTCAGAACGTGCCTTATGCTCGTCGGAAGCAATAGTAGCAGCAAGAGAGAGAATTGCGAAGGGTGAAAGTCAGAGGTCTGTTGCGAAATCATTGGGAATGGCAGAAAGTACTTTAAGGAGAAGACTGAAACGAATGAAGTGATATATGCGCATAAAACACACTGCGCACTCTTACAAATCCCAGTGCGCACTCTTATACACACTATATAGTAGTTCTAAGAGTGCGCAAATGACTTTTCGTGCGTTTAATTTTTTTCCCGATGACAGTTAACAAATAATTATAAAATTGCTGTGCAATATTGTTATTATAAAGGACCAATGATTTCAAATAAAAATTTATAATTTTTTAATGTTGTTAGTTTTCTTCATATTGTTGAACAAACCTTGAGTGCGCCATCTTAGAGCACTCTACCCTATATTTTCTATGTTAACAACTTTTTTCCAAATATTCGCGTCGTATATTGAAAATATCCCGAACATAGTTGCAGAAGTGGTCGACGAAAGTTTATGAGGAGAATAACCGTTTATCCGTTGCTTCAGATTGATATAATCCCTGTTTTTGCGGCGTACCCGCTGTAATATACGCAGATAGAGTGGGTACAGACAAGGGGAGTTTATCTCACCTACCCTTGCGATGTCCGGAGGCCAAAGTCGATAATCGCATTAACTCACTTTACGCGCATCGCGTTCGCGCGAAGAACGAGCGAGGGGATGCTGTGTGTGTGCAGCGCAGTGTGTGTGTGTGTGTGTGTGTGTGTGTGTGTGTAACGATAGAGCTCGAGGGATCGAAAGAGGGCCTTGAACGTTATAACCCGGGTGCGCTTCACATCACCGATGATAGCTTAATAATTATTTGGAATTCGAGAGTTGAATGTTCTTCGACGCGGGATGCCAATCGGGGGAGCCATCAAACCGAGATCGTTTCCAACTATAACGAATCATGATCGAATGCAAACGCTCGGGGAAATGTCGGGCAAAATAGACCTTTGGGTCAAAATGGATCACGGGAAAAAAAAAAAATGAAAAGTTGTCGTGGAAAATCTGGTAAAAAGTCATTTGGATCCTATAGAGCACATAAATATAATCGAAAGCTCAAAATTAACAATGGCTGTCGAGAGTGTCAAATATGCGATTATAATTTTCCAGCTTGTGTCCCAATTGGTATTTTCGTTTTTACTCTACTAAATCTTACAATCGTAAGTCGTCGTGCCTTTTTTTTTTAATTTTTTTATTCATATACCTTCGAATATTAAACTTTCACATCCGGGCATCGCGTTTCTCGCGGGAAGTTCGATTATAATATGCACATTGTATCGAAGAAAAAAAAAAAACGAGATCC
This sequence comes from Rhorus exstirpatorius, assembly GCA_963564615.1. NCBI lineage: Eukaryota > Metazoa > Arthropoda > Insecta > Hymenoptera > Ichneumonidae > Rhorus > Rhorus exstirpatorius. The sequence goes on along the minus strand of OY751316.1, from coordinate 15,450,497 downwards.
GGGGTATCAGCGCATGATGCGGTGGCAAGGAAAAGAATCAATAGCAGTAAAATTCCGTGGACGTGTGTGTATGTATGTGCGGGCTCCGATGTTGCGAATTATCCTATACAAATTTTTTTTTTTTTTTTTTTTTTTCAACGAAACGGGCAGCTAGGATGAGAGAAACGAATATATAGAGAAGCGTATGCGTCCTGGCAAAACGAGAGAAAATTCCATCCAACTATCTGCTGTCAGAGAGCGCAGGTATACATTCTATATATCGCGAGCTCCAATCAATACTTTACACGGCATAATTCACAACGATTTCCCACGGGATAAATTGCATTTAAATATATGTTGTGTACATATGCATATCTTGGCTGATTGCAAAAAAAAAAAAAAAAAAAAGAGCGTAAACCGTACAGTTTTATCCTCACGGGATAAGAACTATCGAGTGCCATTGAGGAAGCAATGTGAAAGTTTTGAATTTTTTTTTCTTTTCATCAGCCTTAATAATGATTTTCAGCGCTCTCCAATAACGATTCCATCAAAGCCCGATGGTCACGATTGGTCCATCGATATTTTCTTTTTTTCTCCCCGATCAAAAGGCGTCAGCTATGTATAGATTTATTTTGCCAAAAGTCATATCGTACGCGTAAGCTCGTACATATATTCACGTATATGTACAGGCTGGTACCTCGCGCACTCTGTCAGCTCGAACGAATAACACAAAGCAAAGTGTACAGCGAAATATATGCGAAGTTATTTCACATTTAGTCGTTGTCAATTGCATCGACGAATTTTGAACTTCTCGCAGGATGAAATAGCGGGCGCGTAGCGTGAATTGACCACCACCATCACTGCCGATGACGATAACTATATAATTGTAGCGAGTGCATTCATTGAATTCCATTCAATATGGCATTTGATGAAAAATAATACTTTATATAAAATAAAAATTGTAAATGCTATCTCATACCGAGCAAATTTATCATTCGGAGTGAAAAATGAATTCCTTCGTGCACGATTATTGGCAGGTCTGCGGCGTGTCAATGAAAAGCAATGGAAATATGTTCGAATTTAACTTTACGAAAAAAAAAAAAAAAAAAAAAAAACCTGCACAGGGATATTAATCTTCTGTACAAACATTTGTAACATTTTTACATATATACATAAAATATATTATTTTTTTCATTCAGGAAGTAAAAGTAAAGGGGAAAAATTGCAGTCGCACAGAACAACGCAATTTATCATTCGAAGTGAATAATAAATTCCGTCATACATCAAAGGATACCTCTGCTGAAAGTTCTACAAAGTTCACAGAAAAGCGTTATGGAAATATCCGAAAGCGTCACAGCTAAGTTTACGAAAAATATTAATTGGAAACGAATGAAAAAAGTTGGACGCATATACATTTACATATCGGAAGACAAGCTTCTATTTTGATAAATCGTCGATTTGATGGTGAGAAAATTAAGGAGTTAAACAAAAAAAAAGAACGATTGATGAAAAAAAAATTGATAGACGGGTTGTCTTTCGAAGGTCCATAGCGTGATGCCGCGAAGACATGAGGAAAGTGGATTTTTACTACACACACACACACACACACGTACACATGTATGTATTTCATGTATATATATATATTTGCTATCAGTCGCTAATGAACAAAAGGGCGCGAGCCACGTTATTTTGTGTGCGGGGGTTGAACCTTTTCGTCTGCTATAGTGGACGATATGGGGACACTTTTTTTTCTTCATGAATACATCGTGCGGTATAGAAAACGACGCCAATGGATGGGTCAATTTTATATGGAAGATTGTTTAGCAGCTCACGACACATTCACATATACACCAACTCCCGCATACGTGCTGTTCGAGACAAGTATAGCAGGTGGCTAATGCGAGAATGTGTCAGGCTCGCGATGTTGAACGAAGTGGAAAGGGCGAGTATATCAGCCAGACAGCCGCGGCGTCAAAACCACGGTATATTATACATGAGGTTTTCCACCCCATTGCGACATTGTAAAAACCCTCACATCAGAAACAAAAAAAAATCCATAAATTCGCGAGAGCACGAAAATTTAGTCACTCGATGTTGCATGCTTTATTTCTAGTTTTTTTTTAAGGAGCGTTTTTTCAGATTTGCCGATTAGACAGTCGCGGCTTTTCTCCGTTTTTTTTTTTTTTGGGCATCGAATTGACAATCAAATAACACGTCAATTCGATCAATCAATATTTTCCTCGGCTTAAGGCGGAGGGGACCGACCGAAATGTCTAGCTACCTATAATGACGTTAGCAGAGAATTGTCAATTTTTATTTATATTCCTCAAAGTAACACGCATTATTATATAGCTATATATATTATATAACTATATATATAATTATATATATATAACAAAGTACTACGCAAAGATTACGTAGGTATATACAGAAAAAAAAGCAAATGCAGAGGAGATACTGATTTTTCTGTATTTGCCAATTATTCTGTAACGTTATACTCATGGCAGAAAAGTAAATTAGAAAATGGGGAGGAGTCAGATTTACGTAGATTTAGCGTGAAATCCCTCGTGTATACGTGTGTAAATGCCCCCACAACCCACAACTATATATATATATATATACGCAGTGTCACAACGTGGAGAAACTGTCGTGCAAAAGGTGCGCCATGGAGATCTCATGAGTGTACATTCTAGGTACTCTGTATACGATACTCCCATGCTCGCAGTCTTCTCATCACTCTGCTTCGCTTCGATTAATGATGACGATAGCGCACGTCTTCTTGCAAAGCTCGTACCCTACTTCATATTGTTCTTACCATGAATAAATATACATATATAGCGACCGATAGTGAATAAAGGCATATAACTCGCATAATTTTGACGCTTTTGCAATCATTTCAATCATATTTGAATGCTCAAACTTGTGAAGGGAGAGACGAAAAAAAAAAAAATAAAAAGTAAACAAAAAGAAAAACCCTAATATGTATATATGGGTTCATACAGGCTAGTCGATCTCGTAATTTGAAAATCACCCTCGCAGACTCTAATTAAGTGGAGTCAGCGAAGAGGCCAGCCAGTCCGAGTTAAATCAGTCAGGGGACTCCTCAGATGCGCGGTGGCTTTCTAGATTAAGGAGGTTCTTAAGGATGTATCGGACGTATGTACTTTCCCAACCAAAAGTGACTTTCGTCAACAATATTGCATACTTTATGATAAGATGAAAATCGGATTAATTCAACCACAATAAAGACGATAAGAAGATTAATTTTGAATAATAATAATGCCAAAAAGTCATAAATAAATTGTTTAAACAAAACATCGTTTAACAAATTTTTAGGAAAAGTTTTTTTTTTACACCTGAAATGAATTCGTTGATTTTTCTGACCACACATGAAATTTTTTAAAAATTTCTTATCGTTTTGAAATTTCCGTTTTCGAAAATTTTTTAATTTTGAAAAATAAAGGAAAAATCTCGAATTTTGGATATATTTTCGTAAAAACGTTGTATATTACAATTAGAAAGTTTCCAGGGCATTAAACGAATAGTTTCGTAAATACAACTTTTACAAATAGCCGAAAATCGAAATTTCAAAATGATGAGAAATTTTTTAAAAAATTCACGTGTAGTCAGAGAAATCAACGAATTCATTTCACATGACAAAAAAAAAAACATTCCCTAAAAATTTACTAAACAACGTTTTGATAAAAAAATGTATTGGTAACTTTTGGGCATTATTATATATTATTAAAAAGTAATCTTCTTATCGTCTTATTGCGGTCGAATTTTTTCTGATTTTTATCTTATCATGAAGTAGGCAATATTGTCGATGAAAGTCACTTTTGGTTGGGAAGGTACGTCCGATACATCCTTAACCCAGAGAAAAACGGTAAGAATTATTCTAAAATTTGAGGAAAGGTTTGCTCTAGTACTAGGAATACACCGTAATTATTTCAGATTTTTTGATCACGTATAGTTCAGGAGAAAAAAAAACATTAAATATGCCGCTTATACGTGGGCTCTTATGAGAGAAGTATTCGAAGCTATGATCGGATATTATTTTAGGAGTGAAAAAACGGTAACATTTCCCCGAAGAACCGCTTGAACGACAGATTAGACCTTCATAGATATCATTTGCCCATGAAGAAAGTTTTTCATCGTGCCGATTGTGAAATATACTTGTAAACAGAATTGAGCGTGAGTAATGGCAAATTAATAAAATGAAAACGTATTTGGTGTGAGACAAATGCTAATCGCAACCTGCCCCGCACGTCCCCCCGCGCCACGCCATCACGTTGCCCTTGCCGCATCCATTTGATGTTAAGAACCTCCTTAAGGTTTCAACAGTGATAAAAAAAAAGCGATCGACACTCACTGATAAATCTCGAAGGTCGACAAATTTGTGTCTTGAAAATCTTTCATTTCCACATGTATTTTTCATAATTATGAGGAAAATATGAAGGAATGGATATCGAAGATGTATCATTCGTTTGAAGATATTACCTCCACACCACAGCGATGGGAATAGAGAAAACGGTGTGTGGAGCAGTGTTGGGCAGGGTCCAGTTACTATATGAGTAATTATAATTCCATTTAAATTTAAAATTACAGCCGTAATTTGTAATTGGAAAATAAATTACAAATTAAAATTGTCATTGACATCTTTTTTTCGAATCAGCTAAAAATTATGAAAAGTAATTGTCACCCTTTTTTAACGAATTTCAAATTAAAAAAGTAATTGACCCTTTTTCGAATCAATTACAAATTAAAATTGTAATTGACATCTTTTTCGAATCGATTGCAATTCCTAAATTAAATTAACACCTTTTTTCAAATCGATTAAAATTTTTAAACGGTATCTATGGACCATTCCGAATATATACGGGTGATTTCAAGTATGTATGGGTGCAAATAATCATCGTTGTGTAGGTGTTAATGAATGTGAGTACATGTCACGTGCCGTGTTCCTGAGTAGCCATCTTGGCGAATCAGCGACACGGGGCGAGGACGATCGGAAATTAACAAAAACCGTCTCTATATTTCTCCTGTTCAATAACAACAACAGTATTTGCTCATAAAACATTATGGTTTCCAGTGAAACGTCTTGAGCGTGCGCGGCAATACTCGCACGTACAGGATTGTTGAATTGACAAAATTTGTCTTCGCTCGCTCAACTGGCATTCTGTCGATCGCCAGGTGAAATTTAGGAGTTGTAATCAATTCGAAAAAAGGTGTCAATTACATTTTTTATTTGTAATTGATTCGAAAAAGAATGTCAATTACATTGCTAGATTGGAATTGAATTAAAAAAAGTGCCAATTATTTTTATAATTTGTGATTGATTTGAAAAAAGGTTTCAATTATTTTGCAATTCATTTGATAAAGGATGTCAATTGCAATTGTAATTTATAATTGATTTTTTTTTAATTACAAAATAAAATTGTAATTTTTAATTTGTAATTAATTAATTACTAATCTACCCAACACTGGTGTGGAGCAAAAGAGGTTATGTGTGACAAATCTGATGTGCTGCTCATGTGCTAGCCCAATTCTTTAATTCACAATATCTCGAAAACTAAGCGGAGAAACTCGAAATGTCAAATTGAAAAAAAACTAAATTTTGAAAATTTTCTAAGCGTATTCGTGTTATACTTTTTAAATAGGTGTATTCTCATCGCTTATTCTATGTCCTTCGTGTGAGCTTCGTATTGGCGTGCTAATAATACCAAATTGAACTGTAATTAACTTGACTTTGGAATAATTAATCTTGTTTAAATTGCACCGACGTTAAGCCAATGCATTCAATTATGTGCAAGCATATAGTTGTAACAAATTCTTGAATAAATGATTCCATGAAGGTACCATCTCAAATGCTCCGCACCTAGAATGAATGAATTTACTTTGCTCAAAAAATTTTTATTTGAAACGAAATTTTTTTGTTGAATTCAAGAAAAATTTCATGTACAGAGCTCAATTAATTTAAGCGAGTATTATTCAAAGGAAATATAGTAAAAAAGAAAACGAGTCAAAATAAAATACTTGTTTGAGTGAAAATTTCTTTATTCTTCATGGACCCAAGTTTTCTAAAGTTAGTCTCGTTTTGTAATTAATTTTTCCATATTGCGAATAAATAATAAAGTTTTTTTTGCAAAAGATTTTTATACAGCCACCTTGTGTTTGCTTCAAAGCACTCGACGTGACGAGGAGTTTGGGATGCACACGTGCCGGACGAAAAAAAAAAACCCCCCCAGCGAGCAAAGAGGACCGGAAATATCCGGATCCGTTCAGCTCTTTCCTCTCGTGGATCTCTCGTCCGACGATTTTGTTTTTCATTTTATGAACTCACGACGAGACGCGACGAAAGCTCACTAATTCACCACGTCTCTCTGTCTCTCGCTTTTCCTCTAGTTCTCTTTTCTCCCTCTCTCTCTCTCTCTCTCTCTCTCTCTCTCTCTCTCTTTCTCTCTATCTCTATCTCCTTCTCTCTCTCTCTCTCTCTCTCTCTCATCTGATTTTTTAAAATTTCTTTTCCTTCTTTGTACGCGAGAGCACGGTGAAAAGTTCACGAGGTCGAGTTAACCCACTCAAAAAGCTCTGGCTAACTGCTGCTGCTGCTCCTTTACGTACCCTTCTGATTCACTGATCTCCTATCTTTCGCACGCTTTCTCCGATTTTTTTTTTTTTTTCATTTCCACCCGGCTGCCCTCAAATGGTTCCGTGTATTTTATTTTTTACGAAGACGAAAAAAAAATTTCCCCATTTATTATTTTATATTATACAAGACGATCAGAACGTCAGAAGGCTCGACGTTTTTTTTTTTTTTTCTTTTCTGACGAAGCAAAAATAATGCTTTCCGATTTTTAACAACTCCAAAAAATGAAATGTTTTTTTCGAATTCCAAAGCATAACAGGAGTGAAATGACATGAGGTATATATTTCCTCATTCTCCCTCCGTATGTATATACGAAAATTAGAATATTAAATCCATTATTTGAATTTTGAATGATAATAACGGGGAAAAGTTATTAAAAAATTAGTTTAAAAAAAAGTTGCAACAGAAAAATCATAGGAAAGTTTTTTTTTTTTTTTTAATTTCATGTCGAATGATTCGTTCATTTCGCCGAATATAATATGAATTTTATCTGTTTCCATCCACATATGAATAACGTGGCCACGTCGCTCTTTACGTTACAGATAAAACATTGCTTTCAGTTTATAAAAAAAAAAATCAGAATTCAATCAGTATAGGGAATATGTTTACGGCATCTTACCTTAAAGTCACGGTGACGATCGTAGAACGCGGCTGGCATTAGGGCAGCCTTTAGTCTTCTGTTTCGATAGAAAATGAAGAGTATAGCTGCAAGTAGCATAACGATGACAGTCGTGAGTATACCGATAACGAGTCCAATGAATTGCTTCGATTCGGTCGGTTCTTTGCTCTTATCTGGAACTTGAAAAAAAAAAAATATATATATATATATATATATATATATTACGGTGTGTCGAAAATGGACTTTGTTTTCGCCGCTCCTATCGCTCAAAATTTTAGGTTTTCACATTAAAGAGATCCTCGTTCAAGGAGGGCGCTGTAGCTTGAAGTCTAGAGGTCGCTCAACGAGGATTTAGATTTCCCATCTAATTAACACGTAGAAAATATTGCTTTTCGTTCCAAATGATGTCAGGCAACCAATAAATTGGCGATGTCTGCGTTTCTTGGCTTATTCGAAAGTATGACTCATCCCCTAAACGATGATAGATCGTTTTTCGACTTACCTTGTTCCAATTTTTTTTTACGCCACTTTTCGACCACAATAGTAACTTTTTCAAGTTTACAAAGTTTCCAAGGTCGTATCAATCAGTCCAAAATTAATTGCCACAGATATTGATTGTTGATTCGAATATAAATAACAAATTCCAATAATTGGTTATTTATATATTCGAATCAACAATCAATACTTGTAACAATTCATTTTGGACTCATTGATACCTTGGAGACTTTCTAAAATTGAAAAAGTTACTATTGTGATCGAAAAGTGGCGTAAAAAAAAAAAAATTGGAACAAGCTAAGTCGAAAAACGACCAACCATGCATCGTTTAGGGGATGAGTAATGCCTTTAAATAAGCCAAGAGACACAGACATCGTCAATTTTTCGGTTGCCTGACAGCATTTTGAACGGAAAACAATATTTTTTACGTTTTAATTAGATGGGAAACCTAAATCCTCGTTGAGCGACCTCTAAACTTCAAGCTACAGCGCCCTCCTTGAACGAGGACCTCTTTGATGTAAAAACCATTGATGTCAAAAGTTTTGAGTGGTAGGAGCGACGAAAAAAGTCCATTTTCGACACACCCTAATATATATATATACATTAGGGTGTGCGGAAAAAAAAACAATTTTTTTTTTCGGTTGCATCCACCAAAAAAAGTTGAAGTAAGGTAAAAAAGTAAGAATCCTAAAACGGGAGGTCAAAAAAAAATTATTTCGAACGGCGCATTGCATTTGAATATTTTCCATAAGAATAACACAGGAAAATATTGGGATTTCTGAATGTGGTAGTGCAACTCGTCAGAAAAAAATCACACAAAGATGTCATTAACATATTCTCATGGAGAATCGAATTCCCTACAAAAAAAGTTCTTACGAAAAATTAGCTCAGAACAACCGTTCAAGTGGAATATAACGCGAATGAATATAGTGGAAATAACGCTGTCTGAAATTGAATTGATAGGAAAAAAAAATAATTCAAAAGGCTGTAAAAATCGAATTTTTCGCTTTACGAAAAAACTTTTCGGGGGTTTTTTGTAGAGAATGTTCTGCTCTAACAACGTCGCTTTGATAAAAGCATATAATGGTTCATTAACAAAAAACGAAGAGCAGCTACAATATTTATTGGGCATAGTGCAAAATTATCGATAGAAATACCCTAATTGCAACAAACAGACTCTTAAAAAAAGAAACGATGATTATTAATCATTATAATGTAAAAAAAACCTATTCTATCTTATTAAACCAAATTCATTGAATAAAGCTTTTCTAAACACGATCAATGATGAACGTCGTTTCTATTATATTTCTTGTTGTACTTGATTTTTTTTGTATAAGAGAAATATTTTGAGAAAAATTTCATGCAAGTATGTTAGAGCAGAACATTCTCTACAAAAAACCCCCAAAAAGTGTTTTCGTAAAGCGAAAAATTCGATTTTTACAGCCTTTTGAATTATTTTTTTTTCCTATCAATTCAATTTCAGACAGCGTTATTTCCACTATATTCAATCGCGTTATATTCTACTTGAACGGTTGTTCCGAGCTAATTTTTCGTAAGAACTTTTTTTGTAGGGAATTCGATTCTCCATGAGAATATGTTAATGACATCTTTGTGTGATTTTTTTCTGACGAGTTGCACTCAGAAACCCCAATATTTTCCTGTGTTATTCTTATGGAAAATATTCAAATGCAATGCGCCGTTCGAAATAATTTTTTTTTGGCCTCACGTTTTAGGATTCTTCTTTTTTTACCTTACTTCAACTTTTTTTGGTGGATGCAACCGAAAAAAAAAAAATTCTTTTTTCCGCACACCCTAATATACATCAATAATCCGATGCGAACGGCGAAACAAAACGTATTCGTCTTGAAAAAAGCTCCCGATAGTGTTAGTCTATACAAATTGCCGATCTTAAATCAAAATTCACATCTTCCAATCTTATTTGAATCAATTCCTTGTTGTTCCAAGCAAATTGTTATTTTTTTTTCCAATCCAGCAATTGTTACCCAAATCCATCTACTCATCAATATTCAACTAATATTTTCCTCTCATAATGTGAATACGGATGTTTCGATAAAAAAAAAAAAGAATTTTTAGTATTATTCCGTGTCTCTCATTAATTTAGAAAAAAAAATGACCCGGACGAGGGTTTCTTTCGTATCATATTTTTTTTTTCAGTTATGAAAAAAGTCCTTTTGACGAATGCGCATCGTACAACGGTATAACGGTTTCGCACTTTTTTTTCGTAAATTTTTTTAAATTTATTTTCTGTTCCACGTCTCTCATTACTTTGTCGATGCGAAAAGTCATGTTGACTCGCGCATGACACGGATCGTTTTACGAAAATTCTACGGGCGTTTGCAAAGAGGAAGAGTGCATGCATTTCTTTTTTTTTTTATTGTAATTAACGAGGATCGTCGTTGCGGAAATATTATTTCCGTTGTGTTGTGAATTTACCCCTCGTGTACGAGCTTGCGAGCCTGCCCCCGTTTTAGCGAGGTGTCGCGGGCATTTTCCTGTCGCCTGTGCTCCCAAAACATCGTCCTCTCCATAACCGTATGGGATTTCCGACGATAAATCGACCACAGTGCATTAACCACGACCGAAAAAAATTTCAGAAGTAGGAAATCGGTGCAGAAAAAATATTGTTCATTGACTAAGAAAGTAAAGCGAAAGAATTGACGAGCGTGCTTGAAATAAACGTCTTATAGAAAAAGAAAAACATTGTTTTTTTTTTTAATTTCAAGTAAATAAAATCGTATCATCATGAGGCTGTGGGTTTGAAAAGATTGATACAAAACTGAAGTAAATTTAAGGAAAGTAAAGTCTTAAACAAAACAAAAAAACGTATCCCTTAGATCTCAGATGGTCAGGCATTGATCGAGTCGACATGGAATTACCCGTGCATACGTCTGACGTAACTCTAGCACCCTACAAGTGGCTTTACCTCGACCGGAGCATTCAATTTACTCGGGCACGAGAAAATGCCCGTGCGTGCACGCTATAATGAACACAGAAGTGCCTCAGAGAGCCTCTACATATACGTGCACATCAATCCAAATCTGAGAAACCCGTTAACGAAACGAACGAAATATTGTTTACCGTAAAATGGAGCTCGTTAATGACGTGTACGTGAAAGTAGGATGAAACGCGAAGCTTTTACTTGCATTAAATTTTTACATTAGAAACGAACATGAATAAAAATAGAAAAAGACAAGAAAAAAATAAATGTATGTATTTGTATACTTACAGATGCTGTTATCGTTGCCTTCGTCCTTATTAAAAGTTGCCTTGACTTCGTCTCTCTGCAATGGACCCTCATTATTTTGATATGGACTACCAGTCGCAATCGCTATCGTGCTACGATTCTTGGCTTCATCGTCATCTGTATTGTTCCATTCGGATATCACTGTTGATCAAACGAAGCAAAAAAGAAATCACTTTAGACCGGAAAATCGATCGACAAATCATTGACAAGATTTTAACGAGTAATTGAGAATCTCTGTGTAAATAATGATGTGACTAAAGTTTGAAGCTCTGGACAGGACTAGAGGACAATGTGAGATGAAAATGCAACGGAATAATGTAAAATTTCCATTGGGTTAGTTTGGGTTGGATGTGAGTAAAAAAAAAAAAAAAGACCGAAAAGATTTTTCTTTGATTATTGGCAAATCAATTGAATGATGATTTTCTTCCGAAAAAGTCCTTTTCAATATTACGATATCCAAAGTACTGGTCTTGAATAATGAAAAATTTATGGGAAATTTTTTTTTTCTCTTTTATCATGCAAAAGAATGTTTCACATAAACATTTTTTTTTGCCAGAGTATTCACATACAAATGATATACTATCGCATATCTTTTTTTTTCCATATGGGTATCTGGGGAAATAAAGATAAGAACGGATTTTTGATTTTGCAAATGTGCTCGCTAAAGAGTTTTCCCATGAGACGCGAGCAAACATGTCCGCGAAACAACATAGATTTTCGTACAATTAATCGTTTTTGATGGTAACAAAAAGATAAAAAATAAAAAATAAAAAATAAGTAATTAGAGGAAAAAAAAAAAACTACGAACGAAAAATATTAACGAGAGCACGGAAATGAACTTGCCAAACTATGAGCAAACGGCCCTGACTTTATCCCTCGTATAATGTACGACGACATGTGTGTAAACACGTTGGTTTGCGGAATGAGCGGGTTTCATACGGTGAAACGAGTTCGAATCGAGTAAATACGCCGAGAGGTGTATTTCGCCCGTTAGCTTGCCGGCGTTTGCTAGAAATTTCCAGGGCGCCTATACACGAGACCGAAAAATGACCTGATATAGTATTCGAGGGCAGTATCATATATACGAAAATTGAAATAGCCGTTAGAATTTTCTCTCGGTCTCCCTGTACACATATATAGTTGGTAACTTATGTGTGCATTCCATCGTGCATCATACGCTCGACTCTTGAAATTTATATATATCGTCCAGCTTTCATCGGGGTACGGCAAACATTAAGTTCTTCGCATATTACATATATTCTAAGCCTCGCCCTCTGGGATTTGTTTTAAAATTTTTCATATCGTCGTTATAACCCTGGAAGGAAATTTTTCGTCCTTTCTCGTTTATCCAGCTCTGCTCTTTGACAATGAACCAGCTGAGATTTTTTTTTTTTCCAGAACCTAAAGATTGGTCATTTTTTAAATGCTGAAAAAATACTGCAACAGATGCCCCAATTTCTTAGCCAAATTTCACAGTGGTACGACGCGTTTAAATCTATTTTTTTTCAGTATTTGTAAAAAAAAAAAATCAAGAAGGATTGTTAGCGCTATGCTATTTAAGATATGACTCAAATTTTTTATACCTGACGCAAGATTTTCGTAAATCTATTCAGATTTTTTGTAAATATTTAAATTGTAAATTTAATCAAATATGTAAATTTTGTAAATATTTAAATTGTAAATTTATCAAATATGTAAATTTTTGTGAATAAGTCCCGCGTTTTGGTTCACGCGCATAAAAAAAAAACACACACACATTATTAAATAGGAGCCAGTTGAGAAAGGTAAAAAACAAACATTTTATGCTTTCTAAGGTTGGAACAATGATATAAAAAATTTTGAACCAAATTTTAGTGGGTGAGTATTACAGGTCTGTCGATTTCATTTTAAATGCCTTGTACATATTTTTTTGTATGTTTGTCCATGTGTACAGAGGCTACTGGCGTTGTCACTCAAAGAGCCGTGCAAGAAAGTCTAATGCTCCTACTCGTCCCTCTACCCTCGTTCATTTGTGCCTTTCACGGTTCTCCTTCGTACGTGTATTTGTTTTGAAGCTAATGGACTGGTGGCCGAGTTCGTCGTTGCCATTGCTGCTTCTGCCTGGAGGGAATGTATAGGAAAAGGAAGGGGTTGCGTAGCAGCGTCATGACAGAAATCTATATGAAATGTGACAGAGAGAGAGAGAGAGAGAGAGAGAGAGAGAGAGAGAGAGAGAGAGAGAGAGGAGAGGAGAGCTCGGAACGGAAGTGGGAGAGAGTTTTCAAAGAGAACCAGGGCAAACGCAAAGGAAAGCAACTAAATGAGACAACCGGCGAGTGAACTAGTTGCTTCTGGTACCTCTTTCCGCTATATACGGATCCTCTCTTTATGGAAAACCTTTCAGTATCAGTGAGCCGACGGTTAGTGTAAGCCCATGAGCTTTTTACGGAGCAGTACACGAGACAAGTGTTGATGTGTGTATACCACGATATATCCCATTAATTTATTCATAAAATGCTATTTAAATCTTTCTCCGACTTTATTCCATTCGATGATAGAATTATTCATTTTTTTTTTTCACTCATTTGAATTTCATTCAATTGAGGTATGTATTGTCGGAATCAAATTTGCAGGAAATGAAGAAAATTTTTAAAGGATGAGACTCGTTATTTGCATCATGAGACAAAGATATTTTTTACAACAGCGGAGCGAAAACAGCGAGCTTCGATCCGCAAACGAGGATGGAAACCATTCGATTGCCGGTCCTCGTTTGCGGCTGGAAACTCGCTGTTTTCGCTCCGCTGTTGTAAAAAATAGTATGTTCAGCTCGGAAAAAACGGTCGTTTACGCCTCGTATGAAGTTGAGAACACCTCGGGTTCGCCTCGGTGCTCAACTTCATACTCGGCGTGCAAACGACCGTTTTCTCGCTCGGTAAACAATATACTGTAGTTTGATTTTCTTACCCCCTGGCATCTGAAATCATATACGAGAATGATCTTATCGTTTGACGAAACGAACGAGCTTAATTGCAATGAAATAACTTTGAACAAAGAAAAATCTCGTTATATTTAAATTGAATTTGCTTGAATCGATCGAATCATACTTGTCCTTTGTAACGTATCATCTGAAGAACGAATTGATTTCAGCGTTACCAAAGACATGCATATTTTTTCAAGGGCTGGAAATATTTTTTCGAGGGTTTATTTATCAGTGCTGAATGAGGAGAGAAACCGACAGGGAGAGAGACACACAAAGAAAGAGAGAGAGAGAGAGAGAGAGAGAGAGAGAGAGAGAGAGAGAGGGAGAGAGAGGGATGGAAGCGCGAGAAGGCTACCATTTTTCAACGAAGAAAAAATTTCCGGACCCTCAGAACAATTCGTTGGGTTTTTCCTCTTCACATGTCGTGCGCAGTAGTACGAAAACGCGCGTGGTCAGACCCCAGTGGAAATATATATCGACGGATATCGATGCTCGGGACGAAAAACCGAACGTCATCTCCCGTTCTCTTCCATACCCACTTGTTTCATCCATTCGCCTTTGATCCCAGTATGACCCCCCCCCCCTCCTCTTTCCCCCCTATCCTTTCGCGTAACTCCCTTTCGCGGTCATTGCCGAACAGCCCTCTGGGGTCCAAAAGTCTCTGGGCTTCTGCTACTGCAAAAATATGTTGTCGCTGGGTGTGCTAACCTCTGATTTATGGAATTCGCTTCACTGGTAACATACGCACATGTATGTACAGGAAATGAGGATCGAAAGTTTGGCGCAACTTCTTCGACTCGTCGTGAAATTTACGGGAAAATATTCCGATACGTATATATATACATTATACATACTCGTATCTCGATGATTTTCTTCAATATCAATACAAAAAAGTAAACATAAATAAGAATTAAAAACAAAGCTCTACACTTTTCCTTTTTACGTCCTCGCGATTCGCCCCTTTCCGAAGGAAAACTTCGAATTTCCTATACAAATCGTTAAATTCAATTGAAGAAAAAAATTAATCCTCAATCGAAGCCCCCTCGAGGAATGATAATTATACGAGAGAAAAGTTTGTAAGGTTTGAGAGGAAGTTTAGTGAAAGATAAGAAAAGAAATTACCGTGCAAGCAGGCAAGTTTTGATTTTGATTTTTTTTTTAATACTCTATCTAATGATGCATCGAACGAATATAATCCTATGGAAAATTATGGTATTTTACAATAAAGGTCAACTTTTGACTTCTCTCACCTGCGTTTCTGAGATGAATGGGAATAACGAGAAGAGAAAAAGAAAAATAGAAGTAAGGAAAAATGCCATGAACAGTCGCTGGTACAGCGATTGGATTGAAACACAAAGCATAATACCATTGGTATACACGAGTTTCACAGAGGAGGGTGAGGACATATATATATATATATATATAGTTGGAGTGCCGGGTGCACTACTTTGCTCTGTGTCGTCGACAAAGTGATATAAAAGATTTTCTATGCCACCGGCGAAAGCACAACGAAATGAAGCGAGCCGCGAGTGAAAGCTCGACCTCGATACACGAATGATTAATGGCGACCTCACGCGGCTCAATCCTCTCTTCCCTCGCACTTTTTTCCGCGTTCTGCTTTTTCCACTTTCTCTCCTCCCACTTCCTTCTTCCGCGCTCCCTCGCTTCTTCCCCCCCCCCCTCCCATTCCTGAGCTTTTTCCCTTCCCCTTCGCTGCCGTCGTCGCTCATACTCTTTCCGTCCGTTCACGACAGTCAACAAGTTGAATTTTCTGCACGGGGAATTTTTCTAGCTGAATGCCCGCGCTTTCGAGGAGAGCAACCACTCTAACTCGTGATCTTTCTCTCGTTTTTTTTCCTATTTTCTTTTTGCCCAACAAGGTTTGCAGAGCGAGTGCTGGGTTATCGCTGTACAATTCGTGAATAGGGCTTTTGTTTCTCTGACTCTCTCAGAAAAATGAAGGCATTTTTGCCTATGCCGATGAATGGCGATCAATGGTAAACCAAATGGTTCACTGTCCTGGCAGAGTTTCATATTTATATTTGAATAAAAAAAAAGTAGCAATTTTTCATGAATCGTTCATTAATTAACGCTGGAAGCGATGCCTGTAATTAATTATGGCAAATATATTCATATGC
The DNA here is from genome assembly GCA_963564615.1 of Rhorus exstirpatorius. Classification (NCBI taxonomy): domain Eukaryota; kingdom Metazoa; phylum Arthropoda; class Insecta; order Hymenoptera; family Ichneumonidae; genus Rhorus; species Rhorus exstirpatorius. The sequence goes on along the minus strand of OY751316.1, from coordinate 15,434,393 downwards.
GTCTGATGAAAATCTTGAATATCAAATTTATGCATCCCGATGAATTTAATTACAATGAACAACAAACCGGAGTTTTACAAAGTTAAAACAACCACGCTATTCGTCAATTAAAATGTATTTATCAATGATACTGGCTCATTGAGATTGTTTTAATGAAATTTGTAATTATCGAGGTCGATCGATGAGTCACGATGTATTATATTCGAGTAATTATTGTGCAATTTATAGATGTGCTAGAGGGAAGGAACATTTGAATAACGCTATAGGACTGTAAATTAATTATCCAAGCTATAACCACGACAAGATCCCAAAATATAAAAAAAAAAACCGAAAAAATTCCCAAAAATTTCATAATAAAAAGTAATTAAGGTAGACAGTTTAAAAAAAAGTAATAACAATCATTGATTTTTAATTTTTTCGAGATTATAATTAATTTCTTCGGCCATTTGACGATTTCTTCGTCAAATGGCCGAAGAAAATTTTTTGGGTGGCTATTTTACTTGCACAATATTGATGTATAAATATTAGGGTGTGTCGAAAATGGACTTTTTTTCTTCGTTCCTACCACTCAAAACTTTAGGTTTTGAAATTAAAGAGGCCCTCGTTCAAGGAGGGCACTGTGGCTTGAAGTTTAGAGGTCTCTCAACGAGGATTTAGGTTTCCGATCTAATCAACACGTAAAAAATATTGTTTATTCGTTCAAAATGATCTCAGGCAACCAAAAAATTGGTGATGTCTGTGTTTCTTGGCTTATTTGAAAGCATGACTCATCCCCTAAACGATGATAGATCGTTTTTCGACTTACCTTGTTCCAATTTTTTTTCACGCCACTTTTCGACCAAAATAGTCACTTTTTCAAGTTTACAAAGTCTCCAAGATATCAATGAGTCCAAATTAATTGCTACAAGTATTGATCGTTGATTCAAATATAAATAACTAATTCTAAAAATTGGTAAAACATACAAAATTTCTCAAAATGAACATGGTTTTTAGAATAAAATTGATGATACGGAAATACTGAATTCAATTTTCTTCAAAAAACGATGTTTATTATGAGAAATTTTGTATGTTTTACCAGTTTTTGGAATTGGTTATTTATATTAGAATCAACAATCAATACTTGCAGCAATTTATTTTGGACTCATTGATGATACATTGGAGACTCTGTAAGCTTGAACAAGTGACTATATTGTGGTCGAAAAGTGGCGTAAAAAAAAATTGGAGCGAGGTAAGTCGAAAAACGACCTATCGTCGTTTAGGGGATGAGTCATGCTTTCAAATAAGCCAAGAAACACAGACAACGCCGAATTTTTTGGTTGCCTGACATAATTTTGAACGAAAAACAATATTTTTTACGTGTTAATTAGATGGGAAATCTAAATCCTCGTTGAGCGACCTCTAAACTTCAAGCTACACAGCGCCCACCTTCAACGAGGATCTCTTTAATGTCCAAACCTAAAGTTTTGAGTGGTATGAGCAAAGAAAAAAAAAGTCCATTTTCGACACACCCTAATAAATATATGTATGTTAAACTGTGTTTGATATGCGAGTCATGTCCATGTAACTCAAGCTTGGGAATTCACATGATAATTTACACAATTCTCAATGGTTACGGCTTCGCAGTTGTGGCTGCTGGTGGTCGATGTATCGTGTGGCGCATATGTAATAAAAAAAAGTGTATATGTGCTCATTGCGCGGTATTATTTACCTGATTCGAAAACGACCTCGCTGAGCATGATCCATCGTGCAGCAAAGTACAGCTGTAATTTGAGATAGCGTCCGGCACGAGAGTGCAACTTTATCGTCACCTCGCGAGCTTGTTCCAGCACAAGATCCGGCACATACGAGAAATGTACGGGCTCACCGTTGAACTGATTATCACCGGGGCTCAGATATACCTTAGCGTGAGAAAAAACCTGCGGGTCCAAGCAGAAGCAAGAATATTGCTACATGAAACCAGGAGGATCATTGCATTTGTTATTATCGTGAAAAAAAAGGTCTCAAAGAGATAAATATTTTTAGTTTCATTTGTTTTTAATCGACAATTAGAATTTTTGTGAACATTTATTTCCAATATCCGAATCGAAACCTAATTTGTTTTGAGGAAATGAAGAAAAATAAAAAAAAAAAAAAACAAAAATTCGCAAGTGTTCGTCCAATTGATAATTACTGTTGGTAATTATCGGTTTTAATGGTTACAATAATATATATATTTTTTTTTTCGTTTATGGAATAAAATTATCCTCTGTTTGTCCATATGAAAAGTTTGTACGAGGTCTTGCAGATCCCAAAAAAAAAATTCAGAAACGTAAATAATCGATCATAAGAGAAAAAAAAGTACCGGAGGAATAATAATAGGGCTATGGTTCTTAAATGTAATTAAAAATATATGCAATATGACGGTACGGAGCATTGCGGAAAAGAAAAATCGAATAAAAATTTTTGCTGTTTAAATTTTCAGAATGCATCGTTTCACAGACGAAAATTTTCCGTAATAAATGAATGACATTTGCTGGTTTTCGATCGAACGCTGTATCGATTTTTCATTGGAAACTTCTAACTAATACCATAATTTCAATGCAGGCCATAGGTTAAAATAAAACTGTACTTCAAAGCTTTCTCACCTGTACGTCCTTCGTGAAATAATTGTTCGTGTGCAGGTGCATCGCCGTAAAGTTTCTCGAATAATCGAACTCGAAGACGATCTCGACCGGATGCCCTATCATGCTCGGCGTGTCGTTTCGCCAGCCAACCCATTCGTAGCCTTAGAAATAAAGAAAGATATTTGATGACAAGGCATTTTTACGAATCTTAATCTTGCATGAAAAAACTGTTCATGGATGGATCGTTGCGATTGGTATAATTTTTATTTCGATCAATATACTAATCAAACGAATTACTCGAGGAGCTTCCGAGCACCATGTGGTATTACTCTATGAGAAACGTCCACGGGGGACGCGGCACAAAGCTAAGCTTACTACATGAGAAACTCAATTGCAAAATGAATCACGATGTGAAGATATTGTTGGTGTTTACTTTCTCGTCCGTTGAATACTAATCAAACGAATTCCTTGTGGAATACCATCCCTTGTTTTAAAAGATATTTGTGGATCACGAGTCAGTACTCTCAGTCATTTGACTAAACAGCCATAACAATGAAAATTACAATGAAAATTGTAACAAAAATTATCAATTGCGCATTATTGGCTATACTCGGAGCAGGAAAATTCATCCCTCTTGCGAAATGAGCTGAGGAGTTTTGTTTGTTTTTTTTTTTGTTGCAAGCGAAATTCCCTCCTGGAATTCGAGAAGAGAAAACTTCACAATTTTACGAGCGATCAACGCCTCCGGGGATTGAAATGAGCATGAGGGTGTTCGCGAGTCAGCGGAATCACGCAATAACCGGCACAAAGGAAAAGAGTTAACGATCCCGCGGCATATTTCACGAAAGACTTGAATTTCTCGTAATTCCATTAGATTTTCGACTTTCTCTCTCTCTCTCTCTCTCTCTTCCTTTTTATTGTTCGGAGAGATTCTCGAGATGTCGTGGATAAGAGAGAATGGTAAAAGTCTCTGAGCTGAGACAGAGCTCGCAAAGAGGTCTTCCATTCATCGGGAGATGCCGCTTAGAGGTCAAGGATTATGAAAAGATTGTGTCATCTCGATGTTTTAGGATTTTTAGACATTAGGCAGATTCTGGGATTTCGATTTCATTGTAAGTGAAACAAAAAATACGGATCTGTTGAAAAGTTATAGGGCAATTATAATCGTCGTCTAATAGGCCATGTATGACGGCCTATTGGGATAAAAAATATGGCAATATCATTTTTCATATGGCATACTTTGATAAACTAGTGTACTGGTTCAATCAATATTTTTTATCGTTGGTTAACATAGCATACGATAAACTATGCATATTAAACTTTCGTCACGGCACGAATCTTCCCGTAAAATTTATGAGATTGCATGAAATGGCTCGAACTCCGTATAATTCTGCATCACTTACAAAATACTAAAGACCTCACGCTGTTCCTCGAGCTTATTCCACGTTCATGGACGACGAATATACGAACAGAACGGTCGATGCGAGTTAGAGTGAACGCGTTTTGAGTTCACCCGCGAAGAGGTTCCTCGAGAACGTGGGTACCGGCGGAGATCGGCCATGGCATTCGGGCTGCAGCAGCATGAGCATCAGCGAGAGCAGCAGAGAGTCTTGCGGTCCAATATAAATGTAAATTGAAACAGATTCGAGTGTATAGCTCGAGTGAACGTGGTATGGCGTCTCGTCGACCGTTCGCTGTATATCTGCGCTATCTCGGGAGGGAACGAGCCGTCGTTCTCCAGCCTGTTTGCTTCTGCAGAGTTTTTTGGGCCTTTCGCGAATTCTCCCTGTGCGTTTTTCATACAAGCCCACCCCGAGATGTGAATCAGGTTCTTTTTTTTTTTTTCACTTTTTCACCGCCTACAATGCACCAAATTGACGAAAATTTCATTTCCAGCTGAAAAATTTCCATCGCGAACGAGCCAGACGCCGCCCCTCACACCTACAACTCTATACGCGGGATAAAAGTTCACCGAGCGGATATCGCATTGAGTCGATGGGAAAAGACACTTTTTCATTTTTCCAAATATGCATAGCCGTTGTGAATATTTCTCACCGCAGTCATGCATAACACAATCGTCGTTCTCAGCGCTGTTTCTCGTAACTACGTCACTTAAGTAACTACGTCCCAATTGGGATCCGCCTATTCCCAACCGAAAATAATGAAAGAAGAGAAATTTCGAAATTTCCGGACCGAATTTCAAGAGAAATCACAGCGCTGACTTCGCGCAATCGGGGATCGGAAAAGAATGGGATATTCTTTTGAAAGTTTTTTTTCCAGGCCTCGATTTTTCATATTATGTATATATACACTATACTCGATCACTACTGGGATTCGACTATAACCAGCTAAAAATGATGAAAGCGAAAAAATTCCGAAATTTCAGGACTGAATGTCCAGGGAAGCTCGAAGACAGGTTCGCACAGCCAGGGATCGAAAAAAATGCGATTTACTTTGAAAAACATTTTTCCAGGCCTCGATTCGTTTTATACTCGATCGTTTTTGGGATCCTTCTATTCCCAGCTGATGGGGATAATGAAAGAAAGTAATTCCGAAATTTCAGAACCGAAAGTCAAGTGATGCCTGAAGACTTCCCACAGTCACTACAGTCAGGGATCGAAAAATGTGATTTTCTTTTAAAAATCTTTTTCCCAAGCCTCGACTCGGACCCAAAATATGTACACTGTATACTCGCACTTCTTATTTTTACTTTACCAAGCCGATGCGGGTCAAGGTATTCTCGCTTCAAGGCGAAATTATTAATTTATTTATTATTTATGACTGTTCAATTTTCAAATGTGCCATTTCAATAAGGATATCTAGTCTATCATTAAAGCAAAGCGCAAAATTCAAATAAACTTTTTTCCATATTAAATGCAACCATGAATTTTGATTCTGTAGTGATGAAAGTCTTACTGTATAATGGATAGAGAAGATCCTGCAGATTTCAGCCAGCAGGTGACGAATTTTGCATTCTCTCACCAGAAATTATAGTACGATTGAAGGAAAAAGTTAACCGAAAAAAGGATCACGCTAAAAAAAAAAAAAAGATTCCAATTATTCTAACCTTTTCCGTTGCCGTTGACGTCGAGTCTAAAATTGTCCGGACCTCTTTGGCCATCAACCAATTGTCCGATACCATTGGATAGATAACTCTCGTCCTCACGCCCGTCGTACGTTTTGTCGGTGAGATCGACCTCCGAGCCTCGCTGAATTCCCTGTGGCATCGAGTACGAGACGAGTCCCTCTGAAATCCATGAATCATTCGCAAAACCAGGTCGAATTTTCGATTTAAATGTGTGATGTTCATTCGGAACACGGGAAATAAGCATGGAAGCCCTGATGACGTGAAGCCTGAGCACATTTGGCACCATATTGCTTACAAAATATTTATTATATTTGTACAATTATTCAATTCAAGGATCTACGAACTCATCTTATGTTTTGTATTAAACTTCTGTGAAAATGATCGTTAATCACGCTGCTCTGTGCATTTAGTTTTAGCTGGATGGTTTACCAACTGGGGTTTCCCTTTAATAATGAGATAACAACGCGAATTCTTATCACTCTTTTTTTCCTTTTCCCATTTTAACGACCGTCCGGTACTTAAAATGAATTATTATTGCCTCTGAGCTCTCGAAGACTGTGCTCTTAGTGAGAGCAGTCCCTTTGAAAGTATTTTATTAAACGCTATATATACATTTATACTATGCGTTCCCGCGCGGGATGCCCTCGATGCGAGCTGAGAAGCAAGAATCCGTGCAACAATGGCTTTTGTTCTCGTCACCCGCTTGAATTGTGTATACATATCTTTTGCGTTCATAAGCTGGAAAAAGAACACCAGACGAAGTACGAAGAAAAGGATTCAGCGTGTTATATTCCTGAGCGATGATTAATTCTACAAGAGCCTCGAAAGTATTTTGCTGAACAAATTTTGAGGGAAATAACCTCGGGGTACAAATCAAAAAAAAAAAAAAAAACAGCAACTAATGGACGTAAAGATTTGAAAAAAAAAAATGGTAAAAGACGAAGAAATTAACGTTGGTTAATACAGCGAATCTCGTCTGCCAAAGGCGTTATCCCAGAGCGTTGGGTAATCAATCAAATGTCGGAGTTTCCATCGCACCTGAGCCCTCTCGGCGCGATAAAACTGTACGTTTTCTGCTTTCCTCTATATAGCCCGCCTCAAACCCTCTCATCACCCTTGCCTTCTTATAGCTGCTTCGAATTATATTTTCTTACGCATGGAGCGAGCGAAATTATTCAAGAACACGCTTCTTTCAAATTTACATAGTCAGAAAGAAGCCAGATAAAAGTTGCTCCTACGGTTAATCGAGAGTCAAGCGATCGAAGCGGTATAATAAAAGTTTACCCTTCTGGATGGTAGGGTGCTAAGATTGTGTTTGACTCGGCTTACACTCCCATACTTTCAAAATCAACGAAAGCTTGACTGAAGCATATTTTCAATATGCTTCAGTCAAGCACAGCTCCATGTAGCTCCACTTAGTAATGTATAAATAAATTTCAATTCCAAATTTCAGATTCTCTAAGGAATGAAATACGTTCTTAGAATGAAAAATCAATTTAATACACTTTAAAGCTTTCCAAAAAAGGTGGAGAATTGAATTTAGAGAATACGAAAAGTTTATTCCTCATAATGTGGACAAGAAACATTGTTTTATTGCTTTCACGACAATTTTCTGGAATTATATATTAATGTGAGGTAAATATTCAGAATGTCTCGAGTACAGTTGAATTGTTTCACATTTTTATTTCACTCCAATGTAATAAAATAATACAGTTGCAATTAAAAAGAAATTCCGAAATACATTTTGGTTCCCGCCTAAGATTGCAACATCAGTCGACGGGACATGAATCTTATTGCAATTGTCATGATAAAATTGAGAAAGAACAAAAAAAGTATTCGGTTGACGAAATTCACGCCTCGGAAGAAGTGCTCGACTATCTCAAATGTCAATTAACTTCACTCTCACGGTTCTCCCAATACGACATCGTTATTTTTCGCAATTTTTCATTCTCTCGTCCACTCAAACCGGGTGCACGACCTACCCTCACGTCACTTTTATCGCTTCGCGTTACTGTATTTCCGTTATAGCGGGCTTTTTACGGGCAATGAAGAACCCATAGCCCTCTCCCGCGCTAGTCAAATCTCCGTACAGCTAACCATTCACTTGGAGGGGACGGTTCCTCGAGAGTTGTTGCTGGTCCACGCTAACCCGACGTTCAGAGCTCGTTGCACGACCATTCACCGGATTATTTCGGTCTGGATTAATGCACAAACAGCTGTGTACCATTCCCTGAAGAGCCACATTAAACTCCCTTTAGCCATTCTTGTTCGCAATTGATCTCCCCCCTCCCGCCCCGCCGCTCCACTTGCCCGGCCCTGTTCATAAATCTACGTTAATCTCAGGTAAACGCACTCATGACCGTATATAGTGATAAATATAGCGTGTATATATATATATATATAACAAGCAAGAGCCCCGGATGCACTCGTCAAGGAAAATAAAGACTGCAAGTACCGGAGTATAAAACAACCCCTGCCCGATAAAGTGTAAAACGCTCGTTGTACCCGGTTCACGGGCAAACGCATTAACCCATCCTCTCGTTCGACTTATAAGTGAACGTTAAATGTAAGGAAGACCGGGATTACTTTGCCCAATTTTCGCTCTCCGATTTTTAATTTTCTCGATATGCAATGCGTAAATCTTACAATGGATTTACCCAACAAAGTATTCTCCGGTTATTTTTTTAGATTAAACTTCATTTTTTTTTCAACCATTCGCCATTTACGAGCCGCAGCCTATGATGGCTGCGCACTGAATTTTATTTTTGCCCCGTCGTTAATGCTACTCGCGGATTTTCTCGAGTGTTTCCCCGGTGTTTAAGCCATTAAGGTGCCAGCTGCACGCTTTCAGACTTATCTGCATATACCTATATTTCATTCCCGCAGGTTTTTATTCACTCGGCCAATAGAGATCTCAGTCACATCGTTAAAATATTTGTGTACACATGTGGCGGTTATAAAAGCCCCCCTTGTCCTGCTGTCCCCGATCGTTGCTAAAGCTTTGCCATCAATGACCTCCAGCAATCTGGATAAAGCGCTTATCGATATAGTTCATATGGATTTACGAAACCACAATGTTACTCACCGTTCCAGGGACATCCGTAGAGCTCCACTCTCATACAGACAATGCGTATGTGAGACGTGTAGGGGATGAAACGTAAGCGCGTCGCGATTATCGGTGGATCGAAGATTTGTTCCTTTTCCGTATTAGGATTGTTGTTGCCAACGAGAAGCTGCAACACAAAGAGTCAAATCATATACCCAAGTGGATAACGTTCGCTTGTCGTGTCATTGCAACTAAATGTAATGAATTCGCTGTCTGTTACTTTCGATTCGATCGATAATGCTAATATGGTGCCGATTCGTCCAGTTATATACATTTTATTTATGATTGCCCTGACCAAAAGTGCTATGCCGGGGGATTCTTTTACAGAGCATTAAATATACTCAGCATTGCCATTTGGATTTGGGTCAGGTTGTCTAAAAATGGCTGCCAATAAGTTTCTAAATTACAAATCGAATCGATCTCAGAGACGAGCGAATATATAATACGTTAACATAATGAAAGTTCTTAATGACGGATCACCATGCAGGTGAATAATCGACGACGACAATGAATTTTTCTAGCGATATATATTTTTTTTTTCCGTAGGTAGGTTTTTTAAAATAGTTCCTTGCGGTAGATGCCCTGAATTATGCACACAAAAGGATGTGTGTCTACTTGTAGGATTTTATATATTCTTGGGGAGAGGGGGACAAAGCAGAGAGAGAGAGAGAGAGAGAGAGAGAGAGAGAGACTTTTGTAACGCAAGGTTGAGTGGGGTCAATGGAGTGTATTTACAGCACGCTCCGAAGAACGAATTTCACGCGACTAGCTCGAGCACCATCATGCAGGTTGTGGGAACTTCCATTTCCTCGGGGGTTCGTATCCACTGGATCCGATTAGTATACAACAGCAGCAACGAACAAAGAAAAGCGTCTACGCCTTCGATTCTCTCTCTCTCTCTCTCTCTCTTTGCTTTATTTCCCTCTTTCAGTTTCTCTCGTGGAAGCTTCTCTAGATGTAAATTTTAGCGTTAAATCTGCAAGAAGCAGTTATCCAGCACAACGCTTGCACGTGAAATACCACATGAAAACAGAACATCCTACGCGAGATTCTCTTTCTGTCGTCAGAATTCTCCTTGAAAAAAGATTAGGTAAAGTGGAAGGTTCGCGTAGCCATCGCCGCGAGCGCCAACTGGCGGGTCAGGGGACGCGACGTAGTCGTCCTCCAAATACCTAACATTAAAATGTTCGAATTGAAAGCTCCCGCCACCGCTAAATCGGGGAGTGGGGATTCACTAACTCGTCCCCTAACTCACTAGAGGCACTGCGAACTGACTACGAAAATTTACATGGGCGCCTTATGGGATCTTCCACTCTAGGCTAATCCTCCAGTACTACGTATCTCATTTTACTTATCATCAGCCTATTACATCTATATTTGATGCAGAACAAAACAAATTGAAATTGATACTTTGTGTGTGCCATATTTTCTTATCCAATTGTCAAACGTATTCGCATTCTTTGGTACCAAAACATTGTCATAGTCAAGTCACAGATTCTCCGAAGTTTCACTTTTACCGCGTGCCGACTCACGCATCCGCTTTTTCATTTCTAGGCGATATATTTATCGAAACTTTTCGTCGAGTACAAAGTTTTATACGTTTTTGAGTTTTAACCATCACGTAAAAAGTATTGCACTATCTCCCGTCGCCCCACCTTCAACAAGCCGGATAGTCTGCTGATGCTTTTTTCATGGAGCTTATTTTATTTTTTTTCAGAACGTTATTCACGATTGTTTTATTTGTGTGCGAAATATTCGTACCAAAGGTATCATATGTCCATAATTTTTCATGTCAAAACGAATGTATAGTGGAGTTTGTACATAACATATTCTGTGGATATATGTATTCCGCACGTATCGATTTCCTTTGTTCAAAATAATACTCGAGTTTTTCATTTTTTTCGTTTTTACTTACCGCCTGTCGCGATTGTTTCGTATTTTGTATTTTTATCACGGTTCCCTGTCAAACTAATGAGAAAAGCCCAAATAAGGTATTTGTGTCCATGTATTTTTTCAAAATTTACTGAACCGTCTCAATCTCACCCGGCGTGCTGATGAGTCTCCCTAAATATACTCCATTCGAACGCTATAAATGCTCAGCTATAAACGGTCCCTAATATCGTATAAGGTAAAGTCGGGATAGATGCCCCAGTAGGATAAATGGCCGAAATTCGATATTTCACAAAATAATCGCCAGATGGCGTCACTAAATTTTTTACTGTTCTTCGTATTTGAAATGACAGAAGGCACACGCGAACGCTCGAAAAAAAAAAACGATTATTTTCACAAAAATTGCAGTTTACTGGTAAATACTCGGAATATTTTCGTTGCTGTAACTTTGTATGTTATTTATACGCAAGGTCCGACTATTTAGCAATAACTAAAGTGTAATGTTGGCGTGGGTAGACTCAGATAGGTACTTTGTCAGACATTACCGGTAGGGAAGCCATCTCTTCCTCGTGAGGCATCACATCCACATACGTAGGGCATTTTACCTATACCCTTGGGGTAAAATGGCTAAAACATTGTACTCATTAATCGTAATTTTCCTTAGAATTAAGTCGAAAAAAAAATGGACTGTTCGTATCCAAATATTACCAAAGCTTCATAAAGTAACTTTATCCAATAAAAATATTTTTGTACAGATCATGTAATTTTTTAAAAAAACATTTCCCTTAGGTGGGGCATCTATCCCGACTGTACCTTGTACAGATACGTCCGTCACCGAACGAGGTTATGTAGACGATTCGTTAGCAGACGAAAAAATACGCGAGCTTTGTGACATATGTTGCAGTACGTTGGTCTCGCTTCTTTTTTTTTTATTCAGCCAATGACACACTGTTTTTCAAGCCTGCAAGCTCGTCCGCGAGCTCGAGCTTTGTTTGACGATGTTAACGAAGCCCCAAATTGTAGAAGCCGAATGTGATGAGAGACTTCCTGGTGTGTTGTATGCGATCGCTCGAAGACACGCGTGATCACGCTTTGAACTATTTCAATTTCTGGTTTTTTTTTTGCGATTTTATCGATCTCGATCCTCGACGCATTTTAATCAACGCGATTCCATTCGGTGATATACACGGATAGCTTGATAATCCTGCTCGATATCTTTCTTGACGGACGCAACGAGAAACGCCGCGAATAAATTCATCTGTGATATAAAAATATCGTTTATCGGATAAATTTTACGTGTCAGGGCATTTTGAAGAATGATGGACTGTCCCGATTGGATTTTAATTGAAAAAATATTTTTAAGAAATATGTGGACGTCCGCATTAAAAGGGCTCACTTTGGCACTATTGGAGTTATGCATATGGGCATATTCCTGACTAAATTTGGAGCATTTTGAGAGGTGAAACGACCCTCTAGGTGCAAAAACCGCGGAGTTATAGACTTTCAAAGTTGAAAGTGCCAAAAACCTCGTTTTGAGAAAAACAAAATCAAAGTTCGAGGTACTATTTTTGCGTCTTATCTTTCGTTCTACTTGGAAGTTAAATAGGTTATGATTTGAATCATTAGAAAAGAACCATGGAATGACGAATCAACGGTTTTCATGATCAATTGATCTCCCATTTAGGAAATAAAGAGGATTCGACAAAGTGGGCCCTTTTCTGAAAAATGGGATTTTCGTGGAATTAATCGGTTTTTTATGAAAATCAATAGCTAGAAGTTACTGTGTCGAGCAATCTGAAGATGAAAAACACAAAGGAACCGATCAGGAACCGTTTTATTGTCACTGTTTTTCGGAACAATACAATTTTATGGTCGCTGTTATCAAGAATATTATTGTTTAATTGTAACTGTAATGTGATAATCCGACTTAGAGAGCTATAACAATGAACTAGAGAACTTCGCTTCAGATTTCTGTAATTTTACGTACTGGGCAGAGTGGTACACCATTTCGAATCGAATTTCGATGGCCCAATTCATTACAGTACCCACAACGAGGCTTCTTCCGAGATACTGGAGGGAGAGATTCACATGAATCTACATCAGCTGAACGCTTCCTTTTTTTTTTTTTTAATAATCAAATTAAATACTTCTAATGGAGATGGAGTCATGAAAACTGCGCGATTCGATGGGGGAAACCCTGTAGTTTATTCCTAAGCTATAAAAAAAATTCAAGGATCTAGACCGTAAATCAAAAACTGCGATTATCTCGGAAACTAAATTCGACAAAGTGGGCCATTTTTATGCGGACGTCCACATATTTTTTTCCAACATCTTATCCAGCCGACGCTTTACTCGCTTTAGTGGCAAGCTTTGCGGTTATTTTGAGTCTGGGTTATTGCCAGTAATACATGACACTCGCGTCATGTTGCTAATATACTAGAACGAGAGCAGGCTGCCCCAAGTGTTCAATATCGAGAGTTTCACGTCTCTTCGAGAACCCCTCCGCGTGCTTTTGCCTTTGCCGTCCCGTTTCGACCTCGCACCTTGCTCCAGTGCGTCTTCTTGATATCGTTCATGTTACAGGGATACCTATCGAGTAAACAGGGTCCTCGTGTTATGCGTACATCAATTCCTAAACACCATTATCAGAGAGTAATTTGCGTTCACGCCCGTTCTACCTTCTGGAATGTGCCCCTTGAAGCTTCCAATCCTATATATATGACCACCGAGGAGCCTCTCAGTTATATCAGTACTTCTACCGAGTATCAGGCGAAGGAGCCCCAAAACGACCGTATATACGCATTGTAACCGAACGTTCGGCGATGTATGTAATATATGTGCGCGGCGTAGCAATAGATATGTGTGGTGTGAGGCTCGAATGCGAGCAACGTGCCACACTATAGAGGAACTTCAAGTGGCGAGGTCTCCTCGCGGGTGCATGGGTGGGCGGGTGTATAAGTACATTTCACTTGGCTACGCGATACGAATAATTAATATAGTCATAAACAAGACCATGCGCTTGTGTATCGTCGATACGCCGTTGGAACGTTGTCGCGTTATATTACGACGTCGCGTTAAATTGATGGGAATCTATGGCGTTTATACGAGAGAGATGATATAAAAGCGATTTATACGGTGGAATGGCCCGATTAATAGCGATCTAAACACGCTGAAGAATTGAGATTAACCATTAACCATAATATACTTTCTATTGTTGGTCGATATGATGAATACGAAAACTTTGATCGTTCGTAATTCACGCAATATTTTGCTGTAAATTCAAGAAATTCGATTTTTTATATTCGTATCTACGGAACTATAGTTTTGTCACGTGTCTTGGGATTTTTTTTCTTTTTATTTGGTTAATGAAACACAACATTCGGTACATTGATCTTGTCATAAACACGACGAGGAGGAAGAGGCGGTGTTCCTTTGACGGGTTTATAAGCACAAGAATTTTTTGGGAATTTTTATTATTGATGGGTAACGGAAGGCGTGGTCTCTTATTGAATGTATAGGTATTGAAATTTTAACGATATTTATTCTCAAATAAAATAATCATGTCGCTAATCTATCATTGATGTTAAGTAATAAAGGGGTGCATTTTATCCCTTCTTTTATCAAATGAAATGAGATATTCGTTCTTGAAATTATCAGTATAGGAATAACTCAGTCTATTATTATTATTATTATTATTTCAAGAGTTGTAAGAACAACAACCTTTAAAATTTTTCAACGAGAAAAAGGTATGATAAGTTCATACCTTTCACACATTATTAGTTGTTTAATCTGAAAAAATGGAAGAAAACTACTTTTTTTTTTGTGTTTGGTTAATTTGACATTAATGACACATCATTGCATTAAGGAAGTCATCTTGAATGCATGACAAATATGAAAAAGGCAGATGTATCATTCTGGAACACGGAGATCTTTCAATGCGTGTCAAGGATTTTGCTAAAACAGCAGCAGTCCAAATAGCCTTCAACCTTTTACTATACCAGTTAGAACGTTGCCCGTTGAGTGCCACTTTGGACGCAAATTCGCGACTGATTCAATTTGCTCCGAGGTGATTTGAAAATTTGTGCTGCTCCCTCCCTCTAGCTTGCGGAAGCTTCAGTCTCGCGGATATATGACGAGGGACTAGACTTGAATCGATAGACCAGAAATCCTACGTCCGTTTTCGTTATCATTAATGATACACTTGAAGACTTGACCCATTTCCCAGTAAATACCTTGCGTCATTGAGAACGATAACGAATGAGAGCCAATGATCTTCGAGGCATTATTCATTCTAGCTATTTCCGGATCGGGTAGTATTAAAAAAAAATCATGGATAATAAAAACTATGAAAACATTATTCATTCTAGCCATCTCCGGATCGGGTATTATTAAAAAAAATCATCGATAATAAAAACTGTCGCAAGTACATGGAGTATTTTTAAATTCCACTCCTGTCTCTTCATTAAAATTTTCCGAGCAATAAAGTCGTTTTTTCCGGAGCAACGAACAAGCACCAGATTCATTACGAAAATATCTTTGAAGCATGATCCCCAGTACGATCTCTCTTGAGACTTTTATTAAACTTACTAATGAAATGTTTCCAGCTGCTCAGGCCCTATTGGTTGCTTATATCCCTGACGCAATAAAGCTCATTAAATTATAATGCACAATTTTCCTTGTTATCCGAGATCTCGACGGAAGTCTCTTTGAAGAAAAGCCGATTTATGGATCTCGAGGTTAGTGATGACAGTACGATGTTGAAAAAGCAAGCATTCCTGGGTCACTGGGTCGAGCGTAATTGTCTTTTCGTGAGGTAAGTTCGAATCCTCGTAGTTTCCCGGAAGAAATCCTGCCAGGGAGTCTTCGGAGAGAAACACTCCCGGGGCATCGGGCAAAATGACGGACACTGAAAAGCTGAGAAAAGACGACGAGTTCGGACAGTGGAATGATAGGCAGATGGCGAACGGGAGAAATGAATATCGTTGCTTTCATTTTATTTCCGGCGATGATCCGGCCACTTTCCGCAATTACTTTGAGCCACTCTCTGTGGACTAAGCGCAGAACGAATAATAGTCCTGGAGGCATCGTACTGACTTCTCGCCTCACTTTGCCAGGGATATTAATCTGTTTGCCGCAGAGATTGCTATTGCCCTTTGCGGCTTTACGTAAATCACGGTTTTAATTTCGAGACTTCAACGATAATAAACTTGACTTATCCCTGTGTGGTTCGAAAGCCAGGCAAGCCAGGCTCCGAATTTTCGTGGGAAGATGAGGGAGAAAAGCATGAACGAAAGCTTACTCGATGCACTTTCAGTATCTCCAGTGTCATGTATTCCCTTGGACCGACGAGATTTTTCACGGATAGTGCATCGTG
The DNA here is from genome assembly GCA_963564615.1 of Rhorus exstirpatorius. NCBI lineage: Eukaryota > Metazoa > Arthropoda > Insecta > Hymenoptera > Ichneumonidae > Rhorus > Rhorus exstirpatorius. Next base: position 15,418,332 of record OY751316.1, on the reverse strand, counting down.
ATTCTCATGGAAGATGGGCTTTTAGGCAAGGTAGATTAACAACAACAGATAGCCAGAGAATTTCCCGGGTGATTGTATTTTTAAGGAATAATGCCGAGTTCCGATGACTCCAGGAGTCGATCCGTCTTGCCTAGGTCTTTTAACCAGACAACCTACCGAGGATTGCTCGTACCACTGTATGAAGCAGCCCAGCGACCTCATTTACGACACTCGCATTGCACGATAATATTGTTCCTAGGTAAGACAACTTCGTAAAACTCTGCAGCGATCGTCGATACGGGGAACGAAGAGTTTTTCGTAGGGGAATTCTGGTTGTTGGTATTCTTCTTCTCCTTCCTCTTCTTTGTCTTCTTCTTCACCTTCTTCTTCTTTTTCTTCTTCTTCTTCTTCATAGTCGTCGTTGTCGTTGTCATTTCGGACGTAAAATAAATCGAGAATCCTTCCATCCTTGAAACAATCAGGGTAGAGCTGGTGAAATACATGTCTCTCTATTTATATCAAGCAACCGGCAGCATAGCCCTTTCTCTCGCCATCGAATTTTCAACGATTGTTAAAGTTTTCCCGAGACTTGGCAAAGTTTAAATTGACGTTGAGGCACTCTGGTTATCCTTCCTTCCGTGCTTCTTGTATGATTCCGACGATTGTTTCGTTCGTCACTAGAACGAGATGCCCCATTGAGGAAAAGAGCAATTTTTTGCGATTTCATATGCAACGTGTCAGAACGGTATTTGTTTTGTTTTTTGAAAAAAAAAAAAAAAACAAAAATAAGCGAAAGATAATCATATATTAATAAAGCTTTCAGGTCATGCAAATCGATATTTTCAGTGTCTTCAATTGATAAGTTTTTTCACGTTCATTACGTATATTCTCTTCAGTATTTCGAAAATCTTGGCTCTTGAATTAGATGAACTCACTGATGTAGCATAAAAACAGTGAATCCGCCATTTTCAAGCGTCAAATTGCCATTAACAAACAACATTTATTGAACTGACATGTTATTTTTGTGCTTGGAAATTCCTGGAATGATCGTGAGAGGAGCAAATGGGGCATTTATCAAATTTACGAAGATTACCAATCAGTCGATTTGACCAATTCCAGTCAGATTTGACCAATCAGTCGATCATTCAAAATTCAGTATTATTATTCTTGTAGGATCTACGTCGTGAAGGTCTTTCTTTATATCATCGTGTAGGGTAAAGGTGGGTAAATCGGGTTGGATTATTCATTTGTATCATACTTGTTCATCTTGCTTGTGTCACGCTTATTCTAAAGTAGAATTGACACCCTTCAAAATCACCAATATATCATCCAGCTTGCCATGCATTAGAATTAAAGGTAGCACAATCTCAACTAAGTGACCCGATTCACCCACCCTATCTGAGATAGTTAAGGTTGTTGCGACGATACTCCAATATGTTATCATTCAGACCAAATTTTTCCACAATGTATACAACCCCTTTGCCTACGTTCCTGTAACACTTGGGTACGATTGACAGTACCGTTTTTGAGAAAAAAATTCGGTAAGTTGACGTGTTTCGTATGTTAACTGTATCTACGATAGAGAAATTCTCACCATTTATGCAGTATTTACGTAGTATCCAACATGAAAATGTTACCAATAAGCACAAAAAAACAAATACGTATCAGAGAGAACTATCGTATCAACTCTTGGCGACGTTCAAATGAGGATCCGCAGTAAGGTAAATTTACCCCAGTGGCCATGCCCGTTTCAGTCGTCGCACACCACCGCAAACAATTACATTTATTGAGCATTTCATGATTAATATTGAAATTCTAATTATTGCAAAAGGTGATCGACTTCACTATTAACGTATAAGAAAAAAATTAACGAGCGTCTTAGGCAGAATATAAATTATTTTCATCTGTTTATTCCGGCCCGCGTGTTACGGAGGCCGTATCAACGGAACTTTTTTATCTAATATGCTCAGGAATAATAAAATATTTTTAACGCACATCGTTTAGATTGTACGCGTATTCGAGATAAATTATAGCTCATTTTGTTCAGAAAAAAGTAGGGTTTTCCATGCAGCAGTTAAAATTCCCGTAAAACTCAATTGACCCATGTAATCTTCATGTTCTATTATTGGGACAAGAAAATCATAAGCTGTGCCCCTGTCAAGACACCGTTCGTAGACTGGTAGAGTGCTCCCCCCTTAACTTCGCGCGCTCGGGGCTCGAGCGCAATGTTACGAAGGTGCCCCACTCTGATATAAACATATGAAAGCTACAGACTAGATATGTATGTATACCACTGAAATTAGAAGTATTTCAGTGACGTATAAAAAAACTACGGCAAAGCGTGGGGGAAGCTATTCCCCTCTAAATTAGGGGAAAAGAAAAGTTAAAGAGGGCAAACTTACGGGAAGAGCACTGTACAGACGCACGTAGTTCGATAGGCCCAGTAGCCGCACAGTACGATATTCAGCTGTTTCGCGATCGGTGTCGTTACTTACATGCACGAAGTCCTCTTACTTCGTGCTTACATGGCATGTCAGGCCAGTGACATATGGTGTCAAAATTTAATCCTTGACTTCCCTGACCAAATTAAAATTTTTTATTTGGAATTATTCGGTATCCATTTTATCGTGATGCACTATTAAATTCCAAAAGCTAATTCTATCGAGATTTGATAATCACGATGCTCATTAACTCGGGCTTTTATTGTTCGAATATCGTGTTGTGCCGACACTGGGTCTTCTCGTGTCTGAACACTGGGATATAGCGAATATAAGCACTGTGCGAACCCTGGTACATTCCAGCTTTCCAACTTTCTCGCGGTATAAGTAATAAATTACGCAATATTTTAATAAACATTGCATGTGTTTGAGAAACTCGAAATCATTACCTTCATGGTGTTTGAAGTCATTAATAGAATGCATAAGACTTTACGTCCTAAATTTTTATATAGCAATCTAAACGGTCTCTTAAGTGTACGGCCACTGGTACATTTACCTTACCGCTATGAAGTTATTACTTAATTTATCAGGGAATGTGGCCAAAAATTAAGCACGCATGTAAGAACAGGCATTCGAAAGACAGCAACGTCGTAGACGGCAGATATGCTACCTCACTTATCGACATTCGCTATCATAATGATTCGGAAAGGACTCAAAAATTATTTCATCTTATTAGTAATTCAACAATTCGTTAAAAATAATCTTTGACATTGTTGTTGGGAAGAGTAAAAATGAAAGATGAATGCGTGAGAATGGGACGTCAAATGTCGACCGCACAGGGGTCAAGCAGTATGTGGACTAGGGTGTGCTGAAAATGAATTTTTTTTTCTTCGCTCCTACCACTCAAAACTTTAGGTTTCGACATTAAAGAGGCCCTGTTCAAGGAGGGCGCTGTAGCTTGAAGTTTAGAGGTCTCTCAACGAGGATTTAGGTTTCCCATCTAATTAACACGTAGAAAATATTGTTTTTCGTTCCAAATGATGTCAGGCAAGCAAAAAATTGGCGATGTCTGTGTTTCTTGGCTTATTTGAAAGCATATGACGCATCCCCTAAACGATGATAGATCGTTTTTCGACATACCTTGTTCCAATTTTTTTTTTTACGCCACTTTTCGACCACAATAGTCACTTTTTCAAGTTTACCAAGTCTCCAAGGTATCAATGAGTCCAAAATGAATTGCTACAAGTATTGATTGTTGATTCGAATATAAATAACCAAATTCAAAAATTGGTAAAACATATAAAATTTCTTAAAATGAACACGGTTTTTTGAATAAAATTGAATTCTGCATTTCGGTATCTTCAATGTTATTCAAAAAACAATGTTTATTTTGACAAATTTTGTATGTTTTACCAATTTTTGAAATTGGTTATTTATATTCAAATCAACAATCAATATTTGTAGCAATCCATTTTGGACTCATTGATTGGAGACTTTGTAAATTTGAAAAAGTGACTATTGTGGTCGAAAAGCGGCGTAAAAAAAATTGGAACAAGGTAAGTCGAAAAACGACCTATCATCGTTTAGGGGATGATTCATGCTTTCAAATAAGCCAAGAAACACAGACATCGCCATTTTTTTTGGTTGCCTGACATCATTTTGAACGAAAAACAATATTTTTTTGTGTGTTAATTAGGTGGGATACCTAAATCCTCGTTGAGCGACCTCTAAACTTCAATCTACAGCGCTCTCCTTGAACGAGGACCTCCCTAAAGTTTTGAGTAGTAGGAGCGAAGAAAAAAAAAGTCCATTTTCGACACACCCTAATGTCGACTGCATAACTTCTGTATGTTGAAATGACGACGATGATTGTGCTGAGTGCAAACATTATTAACGTGTGAAAGAAATACCGACATTATTAACCTTTTTGTCAATAAACGTTACTTCCGTTATAACTGCGTTAATGCATGAATATTCACCCGCAATGACCCGAAAATAGGGAATAAATAATATTTCATAGATTCATATCTTACATTCTCGATAACGATCGGAATTTATAATCAGCAGTATTCATTTTCGGTTTTTTTTTCCTGCTCGTTTTACTATGGATAACCATATTGATCGGAGCTGCAATTGAACTCCAGGAAATCCGCTGTTCGATGACCGGAAAGCGCGGAATCTAGCGGTAACGAGGCTGAGGATCGAAAAATACATGGAGAGACAGGAGAGGAAAAAACGAGGCAAAGGCAGGAAAATTGCTTCCCGACCGTGAGGTAATCCGCTAATAGCATGTCCACGTTCGTCGCCCATAATCCGTAATCCGTCGATACATGCCTGGGGCTTTCGAGAGGTTTGATGGCTATGGCAGAGAGAACGAGTGCACGAGAGAAATCTCTTAGCGTATACCGAAATCTCTATGTATGTATGTATGTATGTGTGTATGTGCGTGCGTGTGAGTGGGTGTGTGTGTGTGTGTGCCAGTGTCACTCGCTGTGATTCTGTTCTCCCTGCCGTTCGGGAAATAGACTCGGAGATTTTTCGTGGACAGTCTCTATATGATGACGTATTCGAAATTTCCGGATGACCATATGGATGAAAAAGTTTAAAATGAGTTCCAGCAAAAAAAAAAATGGCATAAGACTGAGAAAATAATAAAAATAATATACGAATGTCTGTCGTCTGACTCGTATGTTCGAAGGAAAGGGTACCTTGCACCGAAAAATCTCACAAATATTAATCAATTCATTGAAACTTTTTTTTCTCATTTTGACGTTCTTTTTCCATTGCAATCCCATATTGAGAGACGTTTCAAAGTTGGTTAACCAAGATTCCCTCGCTTCGAATTAACCTCAACATTCGGCCAGTCAAATTGTTAATCCATCATCTCTTCAAACGTTCACCCTACAAGAGAATCGAAATCGTTGTTACGAATAAACTCTCGAGGAGATTTTTTTGTTTTTGTCGTGGTTGCCTTCTTTGGCCGTTCAGCAATCGACTGATGCTACAGCAATCATCGAAGACAGTATTACAAATGTCCCCACGTTGAAAATGCCTTTAGTTTTCCCTGCCTAGAGGCAGAAGCAAAAATGAAGATTAAAAAAGGAGAATTCGTGCATTGCACATGCTGTATATAGCACAAATACAATACTCAGCAGGAAGAACGGAAGAACGATGTGAAAAGAGCTCTCAGTGAAAGTGGATAAGCTCGTGCAGAACTCGAGCTTCATTAGATTGGTCAGCTCAGCATGGAATGTCCCGTATGGCATACAAGTATAAAGCTCTGTGGAATTTCTTTCACGTTCTTTCATGTTCAAAATTTTTTCATGTTCTTTCACGCTTCGCGAGGGTCTGAGAGTCACGTTGTAAAGTGAAAATAAAATGAAGATACTGTGAAATGAAAAAAAATGACGATAAAAACAATAGTATAATAAAAGATAAAATGTCACAGGAGAGAGGGTGCATATTCTGCCATAAAAATATCTAGTGCTATTGAGCTTTGCCATATAAAAATTCTCTTCCCTATTGGTGAAGGGAAATTTTATTTTTGAGAATTAAAAAAAAAAAAAAAAAAGAAGTTAAATAACTGGGTCAGGTTTTGCGAACAAGTTTCGTATTCCCTGTACGAATGAAAGAGCATTTTGGGTTGCACATTTGAGTTCCCGATAATCACTGCAATTATCCGAAGGCCCCCACGCGGTTATAAACGTACGTTACAATGAAGCACACACGCGCAAACACACACACGTTTATATATACATATAAATGTAAATGTGTGCGCGCGTCTGTGTATGTATATGCATTTCTGTATAATACGATGTTCAACTGCTGCTGGTATACATAAATCCTCTTGTGGTCTCTATCGGGTATCTCGTCGTATGGCAGAGATCCTCTCGCTCTCTCGTGCACGATTTTGAATTTAGCTGAAAGTGGAAAAGGCGTTTTACCATCTACCCCTCATCCCTCTATCCCCTCCTCATCCCGGCGGAATGAATATGTTAATTGGCTTTGAAATTGGCTGTCCCTATGGGTGATTGATTAAAATTCGATACGTTCACCTCTAGCTCGCACGATCACGCTGCTGCTTCTATGGAAACTCCTATCCCCCCCCCCCCAGCCCTCCCTCACCGCTTCGCCGCTCGCGGATCGTCTCTCGCAATACCCTGGATGTTCAGCGATCTATCAGAGAGTTATCAGAAGATAAAAGAACACGACGAGAAAAGGATTATCGCGATAGACTTGAGGGAAATTCTATCAGTTAAATTAGATATTCGTCATATATATTCCTCGATTTATAAAAGTTTTTAACTCGCAATTTTCGCTTCTACGTAGTAAAGGAATTAGGTGGTATACGTTGATCCCAGATGTGTTGAGTGTTATTGAAATAATAATTTTTAAATGAAAGTATGAAGAATGCCCCTGGTTTAATTATGTCAAGAACAAGAATTGAGAGAAATTAAAGTGACAATAAGACGGAAAAACGTCCCTCCATTCTGGGCGTTTGCGTGAAAATGTGTCATCTCGAAGATTGAGCGTTTCCTTTCTTGGTTAAAAATCAGGCGAGACGTTTTTGAGATGGTTTTGGAAATTTATAGGCCAAAGACGATGGATTAAAATAAATGGAACATTTATACGGAAGATTTCTAAGAGTCGTACGATCACCCCTGACTGTTCCTCTGCCCATTCGGTGGGTTTGAAATAGAAAAATTCCAACTCACGAGCGCTAGGTAGACTACCCACAAAACCGGATGTGACGTCACCGTCCCACAATCCTGCTGGTGGGTTGTCCACCCTCGGCTGTGGTTTTCTACCAAACCACTCTCCCATTTTACAGGTTGTCTACCCATGGTGATGGTTTTCTACCGACTGGAGTGTCCCACTTATTGTTGGTTTTCTACTCACCACCGTTCGGTGGGTAAAACTCGGTCGGTGGCGGGTAGAAAACCAACAATAAGTGGGACAGTCCAGTTGGTAGAAAATCACCGCCGTGTGTAGACAACCCAACAGTGGGACAGTGACGTCACTTCCGGTTTTGTGGGTAGTCTGCCTAGCGCTCGTGGGTTGGAATTTTTCCATTTCCAACCTACGTGGGTAGATTACTCAAAACGTTGGGTAGAGAAATAGTCAGGTACAGGAAAAGTGCGAGGTAAAATTAAATAATGTGATGGAAAATTGTTTATTGAGTTGACATGGAAAAGCCCATTCGTATGTTTCTCATCGTCTCTGTGGTTTGGAATTCTGCTATGTTTTCGTGATACCCGTGAAAGTTTATATTCATTCATGACATATAAAAGGGTAACGCCCATATGATTTAGTACTCAAGGTTATGCTGGTTTACGCCCGTCTGATTTCAAATTCTTCGTACTATACATCTCCGTACAGACACCTTCGCTGTACTCTCGCCTCTTGTCGGCTCTGACTTTTGTTCTTGGGATTTATCGTTGCCCCACCGCTGGGATTGTTATAACGCACACATATAGAGACAAGCGCGTTGGGCAAATCTTATCCCCCGAGCGACGACGCCGCCTGTTCTCTGAATAATACTCACAGTACAAATGCCTTTGCATCCCGGCATTGAATGCCTATATTATATGATCCCTTGGTGGATTGCCACGAGCTTCAATTTCGAATACGTTCATGGGATAAATTTCCCGCTGCTATTCAGAGCGCTGAAATTATTGTGCATGCAGCGTGTGTGTTTGTACATGTGAGCCATGGTTGAAAGAGCGACGCACTGGTAAATAATGTATATATCGATGCAACTATATATGATATAATTCTCAGAACCATCCGCTTCGAGCATACTTTGATAAAATTAATTTAAAACTCTATTAATCAAAACATCGTTCCCAATGGTTCAAATAATAATTATATAATTTTTTTTTTTAATTACGATAAAAATTTAATTCCAGTTTTTTTTTCTTTTATTTTCATAAGAATTCGAAAAACTGTGCCGCATGTAGGTACAGCATTGTCTAGCATACATGGAGAACAAATTGTTCGCTCGAAAAAACGTTCGACGATCGTCTTTTGGGACTGGACACTCATACATCCGTTTGAGTCGATATAATTTAAAAGTTCCTGACGTAATCGAAATGAGATTGCACTATCTCGTTTTATGTAATCGAAGGATCTGACAAACTTTCGACTTCGGATGAATCTTGAACAACAAACTGTCGAGTCGAATTTTCTTCTCTAGTTATCTTTCTACACTACTAAACCTAGCTCTCCGTCCCAAAGTATAAATTTCTAGAACCTCGTAATTTTCACATTCCTGGTACTTGGTATAATCCCGATCCAGTACAACCAACCAACAGGTGACTTGGCTTGAGTAACTGAACAGCCCTGTCGCCCTTAATTTGCACACTGGAAGGGAATGAGGAGGAAGAGGCGGAGGAGGAGGAGGAGGAGGAGGAGGCAGTGCAGTGAAATAGTTATTTGACTAATCCTCAAATGTCTACAAGCCAGTACGGGCCATCGGGTCTTCTCGTGCCGTATTTCCAGAGTGTCGGTTCGGTATAACAGACAAACACGACAGTTTGCCTCATTGGAATTCATACGACGATGGGACAAGTGTGCGCGAGGCAACGCGGGGCTGCATCAACGAGACTTTTGATGGATATACAGAACGGAATTCCTCGTGTCACATCAGACTGAAATAGAAGGACTGAGAAGGTGTTGTTGTGAGCTTCGTTCGAGCCGAAGAACGATGAACCAAGGAGAAGCCGGCTGGCCCGAATGAAAGCGCGTTCGGGGTGGGATCTTTCTCGTCCGTCTGCGGCGAGACAATCGCCAACGTTGGACGTGTTTCATTAACGCGGACACAGCACGAAGCTTTGTATTCGTAGTATACAATAGCCATGGAGCATAGGAATGTGGAGTATCAGTAGTAACGGTAAAGAGGATTGGCGGTTGGAAGAGGGAAAACCAGCGTATGTATACATGTTAATTGTATATATGGCAAGCGCCGCAGAGTCACCCGGCAACTTATTCTCTCGTCTATCCCCACGTGTCTCTTTGGTAATCCAGTCGTTGGTGCTGTTGTTGTATACACATAAAACGTAACGCCTCCGTTGGGTATAACGACGTAGTAAGAGCACAAAATCCACGAATAGTACAACCGATAGTTGCAAACCGGACACTCGCCAACGTCTCTTATTTCAGGCTATGGGGAAGAGAAGACAGCTAGACGAGAATTGTCCGCTGGACCAGCAGCTTCTCGACTGGAATTTTTTTTTTTTTTCTTTAAATAAAGTTTGCAGAGTGATCCATGAGCTCGGGCTTTTGTCGTCTGCATTGTGTCCCATGGGAGAATTATTTGCCGATGAGTCGATCAGTGGATTTGTGAGAAAAATTTACCGTTTATGAAAAGATGTCAATACATTCGCGTTTCTTAATTTTTATTCTGGATGATAGATTATTTGGTAAATAATCTTGAAAATAAAAATGTATTTTAAAACAGGATCCGTTTATTACTCGTCTAGGCTGGACAAAACTAGAGCAACATTGTAGGGATAATTTTTATTTTATTTTTTTATTTTATTTTATTTTTTTACACCCTGAACGAATATGTTTCTTTACCTTCTCGCTCTTTTCTCTATGCCTTTACTGCATCCCGTCTCGGTTTTCCTCGTTCGCCCTTGTTCTATCCTTCGTTCTTCTCATATTCCCTGAGCCCCTCTATGAAGCAACGCAGTAAAATTGCTCCGTAGACGGATAAAATGCCGTTACAGAGCTCGAGTCACGTACGGCACGCGATAACGGGACGCCGCACGGCGTACCGTATTCAAAGTGAACTTGCCATAGCTGTGGGTGGAAAAAAGGGGCTAAAAATGCTTCTGAATAGAGAAAGAGAGAGAGAGAGAGAGAGAGAGAGAGAGAGAGAGAGAGAGAGAGAGAGAGAGCAAAGGTTCGAGTTTGGAATCTCTTGCTATTCCTTAATGGCCGTGTGAAGTTAGCGCACGAGGATATAGAGCTTCGAGGATCACATGCCAGATTGAGACTAGGTAAAACGATCGTACAACCAGCGACGCGTATATTCACAGTCTAATACCCTTTTCATCCACTTTTCGCACAACTCTTAAGGGGGGACAGTACTGAAATTGGATTTTTTTTGTTTGTATATGGATATTTTTCAAATCTTGATAACTATTATGAAACTTTTGAACTAGAAACTGACCGAAACTCAGGGTGTGTAGGTCAAATATTTTGTGAGTTATAGCTATTTATCTAATTCTAAAGTATACTTCTTAAAAACGTTCCCTGCGCATACAGTGTTATCGCAGAGGGTTGAAATTTGTTCCTCACACATATACTACCATAATCTAGAAATTTGTGGAAGGAATTTTTAAACAGACTTTATTTGGCTATTCAATATATTACCAATGCAGGTGTATTTTTTAAAATTATAATTTGTCGTACATTATGTACCAGAAAATGAGTTTTATTGACACTACGCCAAATTCCTTCCACAAATTTGAAGATGATGTGCCCTAGAATATGTGTTTCAAGGGGGAAAGTGATCGGACTAAAACTACTGCGCAGGAGATTTTTTGAATACCCAAAAATACAATTCCGAGATAAACGCGATTGAATGAATTTTTCTTGGAACAATTCCTAAGAAGCAAAAAGTGAATGGGAAAGGCTGAATTTTGTTCTGTGAAGATTCCTGACGAATAGTAGTTGATATTGGAGTTTATTTATGGCCATTACAAGTTATCACGACTGGAAAAATTGTACAACTCACGAGAAGAGAGATATAGATCCTGATGATGGATACAGTTCAAACTCCTAGAAGTTACTTCTTGGGGCAAAAAATGAAACCTATGCTGTTCAATTTAATCTCATAGGCCTTCCTTCTCTGTACGAGCCCAAATTTGTGATATTATTGAGCGATTCATCGATTACCTGCGATGATCCAATATACGTCATTCTAATTGAACCTAATCACTCATGTTGATAAAAAGCAGCTGATTTACAATAAAAAAAATTTTCTCAATAAAAACATTTACACAACGAAATTACCACAAGTCTCATATTTAAAATTCACAATTTCTAGCGAAAGACGACGCTGTCAAGTCTTTGTCGCTGCATCGGATTATCAGGCTCCTTGACCGGCTTATCATTATACATTCATTCTGTAATATATTTATACAATATGCGGTAAGCTCATTTGATTAATATTCATAGCTTACAAATTTAAAACAAGTGTAACGTGTCGCAAGACCCATCTGACACTTGCGAACCAGCGATATCCAACATCAGTTTCGCTATCACTTTATTGACAGTATTGCAGATTCCGCACATTACTACATATAAAACATGAAGCTTTGGGAAATTATCATATAAATTTGAGAAAAAATTACACTTTTCTGTTTCAAAAGTTTTCTCAGGTTGTTGGCTGTTCATAGTAAATGATTCATATCGCATATGTATATATAATGTGAGAAAATCAATATTCTATAAATTCAGGAGTAAACATTGCTGTTCATTTCATGTTTCAGAAATCACATTTCATCATTGGTACTTGGCTCACAATTCTCAAATTGCTTTAGATACACAAATATAACCCGAATTTGCGAAAAGAAAGGTTATAACAGTAGACAGCTGGCCGAAACACAACAGATCTTACTTTGTAATCCGCACACCAACTTGGCTGGTGGCAGCACTCTTGTTGCGGAAACGAAGGAAACGAGATAGCCGTACAACTTTTTCTTTCTAATCGTTTGGTGATCGTTGGGTGAAGATTGGTGAACTAATTAAAACGTTCGGCGGTCAATTGTTTTTTTTTTTATAAATGAATAATCAAAATTTTAACGTATTGACCGCCAAACATTTCAATTAGACCACCAATCATTATCAAACGAGTTTCTTTCAATTCCAAAAAACGATAAATCGATTTTTTAGTCATTTTGCTCGAATTTTTCAGTACTGTCCCCCCTTAATACACATTCTACCCCGAGTTTTTGCGTTGTCCTTCTTTTTTCCTAATACCTCTTGCATTCCCGTGTGCGTCACGGATTCAGAATCCGCGCTTTGGTGCAAATCTGCGTGACAATGGGGCTCTTCGGCAGATCGCGCTTGGTTGATAAAGAATATGCGGGGATCGTAAATGTTCGAGGAGAAAGACGTAATATCGTCTGTGTATACTATTTTCGGATGCTCCAGCACCTAAATCCGTTTAACGTGTCCAGGAGATCTTTCTTTCTATAAAGTTACATCCAACCGACGGTAGTGAACGCGCGGTCGGTATGTGTGGCTCTGGCGATCTCCCAAGTTAAGCAGTTTTGGCCGAGGCCACTACTTGAATGGTGACCGCTTAGCCGTGCACTGGCTTGGCGCGCGCCGACTACCGAGCAGGAGGCAGTTTTACTGAGATTCGGATGGTAACATATCGGAAACTCAGTAAAAATAAGGCCGTCCGTATCGGCATGGGTTTTCCGCAGTTTCCCCATGTCTGCGGCGAATGCGATACAGTGTAGCTAAAAAACAGCTGCGGATGCTTCGTGAGTTAGGTTAGCATAGCGAAGTGCGGACAGGGAGTGATAGGAGGGATCAAATGGGAAGGGTTAATACGTAAAAACCCGCAAGAGTATACGTTGGAATACACAAATTAAAAAAAAAAGTTATATCCCCCGAGGGCTGGGAATTTTAAATTGCTGTTGATTATTCCAGCATACTTTCGCTTGAACATTTGAACGAACAGATCGAGGAAAAATTGATAGCTTGTATTGGATAATATTTATGATCGTTGGATATGAACAATATTATTATTTTGTTCGAACTTTGGGATGAATATTCACAAAATTCGTCTCTTCAATGGTAAACATTTTTTTCATGCTTCTTTCACCTAGTGGTGAGCGTTATAGTTTTTTTCTGCACGCAGAGATTGGATAAAATTTTGATGTAATAAGTAATTGACAATATTCATTAATTCTTCAATTATGAATTAGTATCTATGATTTTTATTTCATATTCAAGAATATAAATCATCATTTATCCGCTCATTACGAATAATTACAATAAATTGTCATGCAATTCACGAAATTTGGTATCACGACAGCTATATATTACGTAAATAATATTGCAAGGATCATGAATTGGGGGATTTTTTTTTCAAATAATTAAAAATTCGGAATTGTGCACACCAATGCCTTGTTTGCAATAATCAGAAAGATATTTTTTTTCATAAACAATTTCGTTATAAATATGACGAAGGACCAGAAATATTACGCGTGAGAATAATTATTCTTGTCTCCGGAGATTGGGTACAAACTGTAACTAGGCAAGTATTTGGCAGTACTGAATACCGCTTCATTTATTAATTAACGTTTTTAAATTATATGCTGAAATGAAAGTCATCTTTTTTTACTTATTTATTACAAAATATGTCAATGATAATAAAGTTATGGATTTTTTTAACTAACCAAAGAGTGACATCCTGTATTTCATAGCCCTTAAGCTCAATTTTCTGGAGGCAGATTTTTTTTTAATATCAATTTTGAAATAAATATCAAAAAGACCCAGAGGCTAAAAAATCTTCTCGGTATGTTTGCATGATAAGTGAATTGGATATTGTATCATGAATCGTAAATATAGAACATTCGACACGATCATTATACATGTATATTTTCCGTAGCTTGAATCGCGTCCCTCTCATTTATATGTTGATATATGTATATAGATGTGGTTTTTAATGCACCCGAGGACACGTGTAAAATAGAACGAACCGCGAGTGGTATAGAAGCTCCGTCAATTAATTCGTGAACGGACGGCTTCACGAACGAATCGATGATGATTTTGATGATGACGGTGATGCATAACGCTATTGTACAATCCGTAAAAATACCCAAGCCCAAATTATTCATCACTTGATCACGAATTTTACCTTACTTCCTCGTCATTATAATTGGCAGATACGATATGAGACAGGAAAATAATGCGTTCACGATGACAGGTCACTTTGACGAGTATTGTTTTTGACAAGATATGCAATTATTTTTCGAACAAATAAAGCAACACCATTATAATATATCTCGTGATTTTTTTTTTTCCATAAACGCTTTCGGAATACACAATTACGAAGTATTTCTATACATTTAAAATTCAATGAATAAATCAAGCCGGGAATTTATATACATTGAAATAGCACCGAACAGCTTCGAATAGTGTCAGCTTTCGAATGCATTTTCGTCAATATTTTGTCGTATGGAAATATGAGCGTTATTCGCAAATGATAGAACCTGTGCAAAAAAAGGTTCTGCGACGGTACGGTCATCCCTCGTGATGGGTCCTCCAGCGAATCGTTAATAAATAAAATAAAAATAAAAAAAACGATGAAATTTCCGTACGAATAAAAAAAAAATGCATAATCGAAGAAAAGGATTTCTCTATGATACGGAGCACTTACGTGCATACCCCGTCGATTTCTCCACCGCACCCACTTGTTGAAACCCGGCCTCCAGTACTCAATGAAGTACTCCTCGGTATACTCGACACCATGACCATTGCCGTATCTACCCTGAGTCTGAGCCGACGTGAGAATACGCGGATTGTGAAGATTCACTTCGAGAAATTCTTTGCCCTCTTTCGTGATCATATTCCTCGGACACCAGGCTCCGCCGCCCTTGTCTTTATGAAGCCTGAAACATTATCACGAGAACATTATTACATCTCATCAGGTATACACGTCAAAGTTGTCGGAAAACTATCAGCTGTATTTATAAAATTAAAAACAATAAGCCAAATGATTGTTTAGTTCTTACGATGCCAAATAATATATTTATAGATTCATTGTATACATGAATAATTTTTTTTTAACATTGAAAAAAAAAGAGTTCTTAATTTTTCATAATAATGATAATAAATCCTGACATAAGAATAAAACATTGCTCCAGCTATATATCGTGATTACGATCATAAATTCTTTTGACTCTCATTTGTACGCTCATTAAAAAATTAAAACCAGTTCGCTTATAAATATATGTAGGATACATATTATATATATATATGGTGAGGCAAATCTCGTATCGTCTACACAACACGAGGGTTTTGCAGAGGGTGAAAGAGAAACGGAAAGGTAGTGTTGTATACCTCACTTGTAAACAATGGACCGACGAAAACCACTGAAAGCGTTTGCGGTTAATTAGGCAGCAATCCTGTGTTAACAATATTCCGGGCTTTTGAATATCGTGTTTCTGTAATCCTGCCTCTAATATATATATGGGATAGATCTGGGGAATATGCATTGCTCAAGCCTTTTCCACTTTGGAACGAGATAATTAGAAAACTAGATGATTAGTGAAATAACGATAGCCCTACCCAAACATCTTTGCCTCTCATTTCTCGTTCTCTCCATAGAGAGCCATTATCAATCTCTAGCATATGCCATATAACAACTATATAATATGATGTATCATTACTGAACCATTAAATAACTATCCTTGTAGCAATTTTATTCACTGATAAACGTAATAACGTAAACAATGATAAAAATGATAATTAATGATAATGGCTACAAACTAGTACTCGCTCTCGCGCTTTCACCTCGATCTCGTTCCACAATTTACGATAACGACTATTACCTGTGTACAGGAAGTGTTACGGTAGCGTGTTATTATGCTGTGGCTTGTACATATACGTGTGTATATTTGCACTCTATATGTCCGAGTACAGGCCGAGAGAGCGCTGTGGAGAAATGCATCGTGCGGAAGCTGCAAGGATGACGTAGAGCGAGAGAGAGAGAGAGAGAGAGAGAGAGAGAGAGAGAGAGAGAGAGAGAGAGAGAGAGAGAGAGAGAGAGAGAGAGAGAGAGAGAGAGAGACAATGAAGAGACCATAGCGAGATAGCGAGGGAGTACAGAGATAGAGAGTAGACGTAGCGTGAGAAGATGTAGTAGATAGGTAATCAATGAATTAAAATAAAAAAGGCGTAACGAGAGTATATGACCATTGTGCTTACACCCTTCTGTCCTTTAGCCGTCGATCTATATATATGTATATCGGATGCTAGCAAGCTAAAGGGCGTAATCAACATCACTTCACGTGTTGAATCCCTTGGGTAAGTTCCCTTGTGATTGCTATCAATCGGTATACAGATGTACACAGAGAGAGAGAGAGAGAGAGAGAGAGAGAGAGAGAGAGAGAGAGAGAGAGATGGGGTTAGGAAAGGGCAAGGGACGAAGGTCCGAGGAAACAGTATTAGAGGGTTCTCTCGCGTAGTCGACTATCCGGTCTCGGGGCCAGAACATACATAACCAGACGAGCAGAGGCGAGAGTGGAGGCATTAAACTGCGCCTCATCAGAGACGAAAGATACATTAGCATTGCTAATAGCGACGATCGTTACTACCACATGCTGTGTACCAGGACTACCAGGAGCGAGAATAGCGTGAGATGAACGTCATATGACACATGCCGTGTGCTTTGGCACAAGGACTCGCAGAGCCACACGTCCACATTGCACCCAGAAAAATGTCTACAATCCATAAAGTTAAATAAGGGGCTAGAAATATTTTACGGTTATCGAAACTATGTGGAATGTTTCGTTGACCTTTTTGTATGGTCCGAGTGGCTAAATTATTGCTCGAATAACCAAAATAATTGTCACTGAGGTCATAAATTTATTTCTATCACTTTTTTCATCATACTTTTCTAGGTGTGCGATACGAAACCTCCAAATCTCGTTCACGATCCAAATATCTTGAAAATTCGATCTTCGTGATAATTCAATCATAATTCAACAATGTAACTTGATGTATGATTTACTACTGTACATGTACATTGAAGAGAAAATATATATTGAAAGTAATTTGCAGCCTGCATTCCTGCGTATGTACAATAAGATTTCAGGTCAGTTCCTGTAGCGTCCGGAAATATGAGACATCAATAATACGTAAACAGTTCAATAAATTATTTCTCGTAGAAGAAACTTTCTAGATATCCTAGTTTCGCATATTCTATAAATGTGATTCTAGCTATTCGATCACGTTGACAATTGGACAACTTTGACTATTGAAATCCACTGACTCGACGCTTCAACAAACTTGAACGATTCAATCACCCGAACAGTTCGAGGCAATAATAGAAATTGGCTTTGCAGTGAGAGTGAAACTCCTTGGTTTGCAGTTTCGCCGGACAAATACTGGCGGCAACGGCACGGAAACGGGGACTGACCATCACGCGGAAGAGTACTTGCTACGGAGATAGCGTATCTTGGAAACGGAGTACTGATACAGTAAACATATCAAATAGTATGCTCTCGTAGTATAATTTCTCGTTGCACGACGAAATTCTCGAAGTAGTAATTCAACATGGAGATGCCATACAAATTGTGAATCCCTTTAAAAACTTGTGCATATTTCTAGGTTATTCACTAAAAGTTTTGGCACGGAGGTTCGCAAGAATCATTTAAGGGAATACGATAAAATTTTTAAATGATTGCCAAATAGCTAAAAAAAAATCGAAGTCAAAGAAATCTCTGCAAGGTTACTTATGAAATCTTCTGTTCTCCCAGAGCACACCTATGTATTCTTCTCTCTCTCTCTCTCTCTCTCTTTTTCTCATTGGTTCGTCTTAGCTACCGAGGTATTTCCATTCGCAGGAAAAGCCCAGGAGCATCTACTCCTTGGTCGGGGGGGCAGTGAACAAGAAATTACATATAGAGGATGAATAAAGTACACGTAGAGCGGGAGGGATGTTTCTGGTGTATGCGTACTTCGTGGTGTGTGTACACACAATGAGTATGGAAAGACGATATAGCGGCAAGGGTTTTCGAGATTTTGCTTGTACATGTGTTTGCGTATACACCAGGTTTGTATATCCTGTCCTACCATCCTCATAGTCCGTGCAACTTGTGCGGCAAACTCGATGCCGCGCGGGGTCACGCGCGCTCGAGGATGCTTGCGATTTCCAATCCGGATGAAAGCTCGGCGCCCGATAGACGTGACACGACAATGGCCCGTACGAGTAAAAGAAACGAGAGAGACGAGAGGATAGGATATAGACGCAGGCAATGTCTAGGGGGGTAAGAGTGGGGAAGGATGTGTTAACCGAAGGGCAAAGGAGGAAGAGGGTAAAATATATACCGAAGAGAACGCGCGAGTTGGCAGAGGTGAGTAATCCGAATCGATATAGAGAAACGTGTATAGGATAACCTCTTTTTGAGCTTCGATAAGATGCGAGGAGGGTGAATTGTCTTACCTGTGTGCGCCATCGTGTTCTCTCATTCGATAGATCGCGTGTCTAATGTTAACGGTAAATCGGGAAATCTCCCTGTTGTAGTACACATTACAATAGTCGTACGATAAATTCGTCATTTTTATACGATAAAATTCAAAATACATTCGGTAAATTAGGTCAATTTTCTCTATACGAAAGATAGCATGAAAAAAGATAGCGTGAAAGCGGTAACACACCCGTTTGTTTCCATTGGTGATAATAAAATCGCTCTGGACGGTAAGGTCTAGCCAAGAGCAATAAAAATGATGCATCAAAAAAAAAAATCTGTGAATAATTTTATCTTTAATTTCTGGACTCGTATATACATATATGTATATCAGGCTCGCGATAAAAAAAAAAAAAGAAAAATATCGTGACCGGTTGATGTATTCCACAGCTTCAAGAATTTATTCGAATGGATTCAATGAACGTACAAACGAGCGAAGCTCAAAGATTCATATCGCTGTGAAATCGTTGTAAAATATCATCGAGAATCCTTCCTCCCCGTTGCTCTCACTCATAGCCCATGGCATATTTTCGTGTGTTATTCTCAATCATACGAGGATGGGGATGGAGATGAACACGGAATAGAAACAGAACGTGGTACATGTATATATAAACATATATATATATATATATAAATGTGTGTGTGTGTGTGTGTGTCTGTACAGGGTCCTGCTGATTGGTGCATGCATCTCGTCGCGCACTCTCTGCACCACCTGTGCGCTCTTCGGTCATTTTCCGCGACGGAGCTGCTTTGTTTCGGATGGCATCTGTTCGCTTTTCGAAACAATGCAATGCGCACGTCAGAATCCCCAAATCCATCTCTCTCGGTAGAAATATGCATTTCTATTATATATATATATAGGGATGAGAAATCACAGGGTTTACAAATCCAGCCAAACACCCGGCAACCCAGATACACAAATGGATAACACGGAATTTGGAGATTGGAAAATCTCGAAAATTTTGAGAGGAAACGATGTATCGATTGATCCCTTCGACGAGTGGCGCTGGAGGAGTATCATGACAGTCGATTTCTTTTTGTTTTTATCGCGCTGGAATCAATAACATATTCTACTTTTTATTTGTAATATTCGGTATTTGCTATAATCTACGCACAAAAATTCATGGCGTGAATATTTCGACAACTCACTGCTATCATTTTACTCGTTCAGTCAGTAATTTTACTCAATTTTTCATTAACTATGCGTATATTGTTTTTTCAATCATGAGCTCAAAGAATAATTACGAAAAATTCGAAATTGGTCTGAATCGAGCAAGAAAATGTGACCATTGAGCCACGTAAATGTTCAATATTATTACCTTTTTTAGGAAGCCGCTAAAAATTTGATTTTTTACCGGTATACTTTGACGGAGTTCTACCGGCTGATTAACCCTTTCGAGCACACATTTTTATTTACGTGCAATCGATTTAAAATTTTGTACCCGGGGGTTTTCGGGGTCGCTGATAACGAATCCGCACTCGAAATTAGCAAATTCAAGATGGCAGATTCAATATGGTGGATCAAAATTGCAAAAAGTCGTTTGACGAAAGTAAAAATTGGTTCTCGGGGGTTTTCGGGGTCACTGATAACGAATATGCACTCAAAGTTTCAAAATTCAAGGTGGCGGATCCAATATGGGGGACCAAAAATGCAAAAAGTCGTTTGACGAAAGTAAAAGTTGGTACTCGAGGGTTTTTAATCGGTTTCCAGAAAATCTTGAACTATTCATTGAGTTGATCCAGTAGAGGTCTGACTTTGTATATTTTATCATAATCTGAAGCGTCCACTTTCTCCCAATAGTGTGGAACCTATTCATATGTGGAACGTATTTCGCATCATTATTAGAATACTAACTTTTACTTTTATCGAACCACTTTTTGCATTCTACATTCACCATTTTAATTTCCAAATTTTGAGTACTGATTCATTATCAGGTACCCCAAGAGAACTCGAGTACCAACTTTCACTGACATTGGACAACTTTTTGTATTTTTGGTCAGCCATATTGCATCTGCCATTTTGAATTTCCAAATTCTGAGTGCAGATTCGTTATCAGCGACCCTTAAAACCCCTGAGTACCAACTTTTACTTCCATCAAAGGACTTTTTGCAATTTTGGTCCGCCACATTGGATCCGCTATCTTGAATTTCCAAATTTTGAGAGTAGATTCGTTATCATAGTGAACCCAAAAACCCCAGAATACATACTTAGGCATGAAAACTCCAAGAACTTCCCGAGATAATGATTTTTTTCCAGTTAAATGGCTTTTTTCAACGTTCGTTCATTTGTTTAAACAAAATCATCAATTATTGCAAATTATTTCACGTAAATTTTTATTCTTAAATATATAAAATGATATCCAAACTAAAAAAAAGTTTGAAAATTGAATGAAAAATACGCCAACCACTCGGAAAATGGTTTTGGAAAAGGTGGGATTCCACAATCTCACCGTGCTTGAAAGGGTTAAACGACCTATTGGTTCACATATCAGAGAAAAAATGTGAAAAGAGTGGAAGAATCCGGAATTTTTCCCAAATTAAAAAATTAAATTTATCTTTTGTCAAAAAAAATACATTTGTACTTTCGTGAAACTATAAGTCTTAATCCTTAATCCCATGAATTTATCACTTTTATTTTTTTTTTGCAATGTCGAGAACACTATGCTAAAAATTCTACGGCATTATTAGCTCTTAACAGAACTTCGAAAGGGTACAAAATAATTTTTTATAGTTCCATAATAATTTGGCCAGTGACTTGTACTAACATTAATGCTAGTTGAAAAAAATTCGTGGCAATTGAGAATCCATGTAATGAGCGCTAGATAAAAGAAAAAACTACAGGCATCATTCAAATGTATTGAAGAAAATGAAACCCAAAACACTTTTGACTGGTAGTACCAGGTTTATTTGACGTCAGAAGCCCCATGTATCTGATGCATATAACTTTCCTCATTTTGTAGTAGTATTCGAAGGAGGAAAATTTTACAGTATGGAACTTTGTCGTTTTTTTTTTCTCTTAGCAGTCTTTCCGCGAGTACAAAAGATCCAGCATATTCATATTCAACGTGAGCCTCGTACGCCAGCAAGCAACCCCCCTTTTCATACTCCCCTCGCCGCCACGTTTGCTTCCATTATCTTTTGTAGGTACGTGAGCCACGGTGCGGGCAAGAAGCTAATTAAATTTTTCCATAATACGGCAATTCCAATGTTAAAGACGATTACAAAGGGGAAGGATGGAGAGTAAAAGATGGAGGAAAAGCATCGGAATTTGTCGAGATCCACGAAATCATGTGAGTTCAGTCGTGCTTGTTATAATGTATGCGAGTATTTTCGAGAGCTATAGCATTAAACTGATGTAGACGAGTGAAGAATGAAAGAAGCGATGATGTTGAATAATTTTGGTTCTCAAACTATCGAGACTTGTGGGAGTGCTGCAAATAAAAATAAGATTGTTTAAGTATAAGACTGTCCATTTGTCAAACACTGTTATCTCTCGTTTTCTTGATGCTTATTCGCCTGGGGTGAACAAAAAATACGCCATTTTGGATGTTAGACTATCTCGGCTATTCGAGAATTCAATAGTCCTCAGATTATTTAAAAATTCCTCTCGTTATGGTAAGTTGTGCCAAATTGATTTTTATTACTTGATAAAAATTTTTTTTTCTACGAGACAATTTGTAAGACCCAGTTGCACCTGTGTAATAATTTGAGACATACGAATTTAAGTTTGATCAATTGGAATGTGAATATATAGTTGCAGAATCGGCATGAATTCATAACAATTTCTGTCAATCTCATGTGATTCACCTCATGTAACCGTTTATCGAGAATATTCTCATCGGACGCAGTCGAATTGTTATACGGGTGGCATGCAAGTTATCCGTGGAAAATTCTATTTTTGCGGTCACCAATTTTACCACCGTTGATTTCAGCTCTGTCGTTGCCTTTTCTCTTTGATATATGCATATGTATATATATATATATGGGGTATTCCAGGTCAATTCGACTAGGTTCTGACCCTCACCCTCTCCAATTTGAGGTTATCCGACCGGAGGCGTTCTGTCAGCCTGAAATAACATCTCCAAATTTTTTGTCAGATTTTTACCAATCTCCCTGACCTCCCCAGAGCTCCTTAATTAATAATATTTTCGAAAAGAGTGATTGCGACATTTTTGAAAATTATGAAAAAAATTACATAAATTTTGTAGCCTAAACCAAGAATATCCCAACCAAAATGAAGATGGGCTGACAAAACGGGAATTTTTTATCAATTTTTTTTTTCAATTTTCAGAATTGAATATATTCTCCAAAACGCAACAGCCATCGGGAATGTAATTGAAATTTAGGAAAAGATTTTGGAATAGCTTGGTTTCTTCGTGGAGGAAGCCGGTTTTCGTAGAAAGTTAATTTTTTGAGAGATTAATGAAAACGTGTTCAGAAATACTCTAAAACATCTAAAAACCTCTATGTGTATTCAAGTGTGCACACAAGTCGGATTATCACGAAGGTTACTTGATAGTGAATTTTGCTAGAATCGTAAAAGGAATTGAATAGTACATTAAATATTTGCTTTTTTGCCGGTTTATAAATCCATAGTTGTTATTGATTGGTTGGTATTTTTCTTTCTGGTTGGCTCTGTTTAAAGAAATTTCGACATTCAATTATTCCATTCAACTATTCAATTCCTTTTATGATTCTGGCCAAATTCACTATCAAGTAACCTTGGTGGTAATTCGACTTGCGTGCACACTTGAATAAACATAGAGGCTTTTAGATGTTTTAGAATACTTCTCAACACGTTTTCATTAATCTCTCAAAAAATAAACTTTCTACGAAAACCGGCTTCCTCCACGAAGAAACCAAGCGATTCCAAAATCTTTTCCTAAATTTCAATTACTTTCCTGATGGTTGTTGCGTTTTGAAGAATATATACAATTCTGAAAATTGAAAAGAAAAATATTCGATATAAAAATTGATAAAAAATTCCGGTTTTGTCGGCCCATCTTCATTTTGGTTGGAATATTCTTGGTTTAGGCTACAAAATTTATGCATTTTTTTCATAATTTTCAAAAATATCGCAATCACTCTTTTCGAAAATATTATTAATTAGGGAGCTCTGGGGGGGTCAGGGGGATTGGTAAAAATCTGAAAAAAATTTGGAGATGTTATTTTAGGCTGACAGAACGCCTCCGGTCGGTTAAACTCAAATTGGAGAGGGCGAGGGTCAGACCCTAGTAGAATTGACCTGGAATGCCCCATATGTAGTTAAATGGGGGAGAAAAGAGAAGGAAGAAAGAAATAATTGTAGTGGCGAAAAGGTGAAGTAAAAGGTGCGCTTGCCACCTTCTAAGGGAATTGCCGAAGGCTATTGGAAGCACGATGGGATATCGATATTAAAAAGTCTCCGGTAACGTTAATAAACTTGTGAAGCTTAAATGAGAATTTTCCTTCGTAGAACGTGGGATTAATTAAAATAAAAATAAAATAAAACCTGACACTTGGTCAAGCATAAAAATTCACGAACGCTCATCGTGAAATTTCTTTCTCGATAAAAATGGATAAGAACTACAGAGAGGAACAATTTTTTTTATTGAAATAAAATTTTCGTGTGCACGAACTGGCCTTAACACAAGAAAAAAGGAACGTTGAGAAAATTATAATTTATTTAATATATTTCAGTAGCCAGAATTTAAGTTGCACTTGAAAATTTTCCACGTCATTCCCTGACCAATTATATAAATTTATCCTTCCAACAATCTCGAGAATGCCTCTCTTATCGATAATTCATTTTTCACGCTCAGCGTGTCATCGATAAAATTCATAACAAATGCAATATTGCCTTACTGTGCGAGAAAAAAATTGAAATTCTCTTGAAAAAATTGCGCTTGTAAGATTGAAAAATTCATTTTACACATATGTATTTATCCAAAAATCCTATTCAACTTTTCTCACTGAAATATCGGCTCTAACGTGTGCCGAAAGTGCGTTCTCGAGTCACGCGATTTTATGCATTTCGCGATGTCATCGCGCCAAGCACGATAGAGAGCTTTTTGGTTCTCTAATCTCGTTTTTGGTATATGCACGAAGTCATACGTATAAATATATACGAAATGCATGACACAGATAACCTCGTATAGACTCTTTCAAAGCTGACTACTTGGCGATGGAACCAGAGATAAAAGCATTCCGAACACGCAGCAGGGAGCCGTTACTTTTCGCGTTTTCCATTGGGCTATCCAGAAAAGGGAGCGGCAGTAGTGAAAAAGTAGAAAGCAGTGGTAAACGTATATATAGAGTACGAGATTTTCCACTTGAAGTGGCACGATTTTTCGTCCAGGACTGAAAACATGTTACTGCGAGTTACCACTTTTTTTTTTTTTTCAACAACTATCAATGATTTCGTTGCACTAACATTTCCGGCTTTCGTATTCTATGTTGAAAAAGTTTGATAAGCTTTTTACTTAATTTGTCATCTGCAATCACTGCTTCATGAGTAGAATGGTCCTTGGGGCAAAAGTCATTTCATTTCATGTGGATTACCTCGTACGTACCTATTATCTACCCTATAGGTTCGTGTTTATATTGAAACTGCCACAGTGGCGAGTATATAACAGCATATCATACAGTCTGGATGTTAGTAAATTTTGGCGTTGGTGGTCGCAATGGTGCTGAAAAGTGAAATCGCTATTCTGTAAGCTTGGTTATGGAAGTGCAGATACCGGATGAACATACATATATAGGGGATGGTGCACGCACTCTGTTATGTTGCAGTTCTTGCTGCTAACGTCCAAAGTATCTCTCCCTCTTTCTCTCTCTCTCTCTCTCTCTCTCTCCTTGCCTATCCCCGTTTCATTGCTTTCCCTCATTCTTGATTCTCTTTCCTTGCACTCCTCAATTTCAACCGGACCCTCAGCCTCATACTTTCCACCGAAATCGAGTATCAGGAGTGTTCATACGCTTGACTATATATAGGCATGGTCCCACGTTCAACCGCCCCCGTTTCGTCGAGTCGGGTCTGCGGACGAAGCGACGAAATAGATTTTCGTTACCACTCCGAACGTATTTATAGAATCGATAGTATTTATAGTATCGATAGCCAGCAAACAAAAGGTCGCAACGAACTGTTACGTTATTGCATACGAAGGTGCAAGGGTTATGCCTTTTTCATTGCTAGCTTTTGATATACGCTGACACGTGTATTCGTATTCCAATGACACGTATTCGCCAAATATCTATCCTCATATTATAGGTAGAAATGGCAGCGGCTTTGTAAATTCTGATTTGTATATAGACGTATTGTACATCCGGTGTATAGTCGAGGAAGATGATCTTGCATAGCATGTGATATTTGGGGTATGGAGAATCTTATAAGCATATATTTTATCGATGTACGAATCAGCGTGAATTCACGATGAAATAATATCGCACGTACTTTTCTATAGATAGTGACGTTGAGGGAAAAATCAGGATGGGGTAACCAGGCCAATAGACTCGTCCGCCGTTCTCCACAGGCTAAATCTTTCGTACTGGTATATCGATATTTCATGGCTTTTTCAGCCGAGTATATTTTACAAATGCTTGATAATGTAGGATCGCAGAAAAATTTAGGCTTCGGGTGACTAGACTGGGATTCGAACCCAGGCCCTCTCGATTGCCGGTCGAGTGCTCTGACCACTGAGCTACCTAGGCCTTCTACCCAATCTCTCCACGATCCGTACTTATAGTTCTTTCTGGGGGACCTCGCACCCCACAATAATACATTTTTTCTAGTTTCAATTTTTTTTTTTTAATCATACAGGCACTATGTATTTTTTATAGTTTTTCCGATTTCTCGATGTTTCTACGGTGTAATCAAGATTCAGTATACTTTACTGTATTAGTTATCCGACATTCGATTCCTCACATATCCCATATTTGCACTATAAGTGAATGAAGAAGGATCAACGAAGATTATTAAGCTCGTAGTGATTATCGCAAAAATTTCATCGGCGATAACATAGCATTGACCATATACATTTATACACATCCTCATAAGTGTACGTGTATTGTATATGTATATATACAATGTGAATGCAGTGACCTAGTTAAACGTTAACGACGATGTTAATTTAACGAAAGTAAAACGCCGTAGTCGTAGTCGTCGTTGTGTATACGAAAGCGGACAGTGGAAAAACGTAGTACATACACCAGCACTTTAACGTGTCTCAGTGGGTGGTCTCACTCTGTCCGCATTGTTGCTTATATGTACCTCGAAAGCTATTCGCACACCATATAGTTACACATACCCTCTGCCTTAAAAGGATGGAACACACCCTCGCGACTTATAGTTGAGCACATGGAAAAGAGAAGTAAAAAAACTTCTTGTTTCTTATGTTGACTGTATTACGCCGTAGGTCAGGGAGAAGGCGTTATCACGTGTATTTTCAGCTGGGAATATCAATGGTCGCGCGGATAGTAAAGGCACGATGAAATAGCACAGAGAAGAGAGATAAAAGCGCGACCAGATGAATCAAGGGTAAGTGCGATGACGGAATGACACGATGGATCGCGAGGAGCTTTTGACGATGAAATTAATTTTCGACTAATTAAATTAATTCGCGGTAGGTCCTAGGGAAAAGCTGATAAGATAAGGCTATTCTCAAACACGTACGGAGACCTGGAGTGACCGGGGCTCACGTGCTTGTTGCGCGCGATAAAATGTTCTCGTGGACAAGTCAATGCGACGATAACGCAGCGACAATAGATTCAATGGTGTGAGGGTTTGTTACGTCTAAGTGAAGTGTACTACTTCTACTGATTTTTCGAGTGTTCCCGGTGAAGTAGAGGCAGAAAGGCGATGAAAAAGAAAGACAGAAAAAAAAAGGAAATTAGGGCTGAGGGTTAGTCTACGCCGGAGAATAGCCTCGGGGCCATTACCTTAAACGACCTTGTAACACACGCGAGCCCAGTAGTGGCCCATTTTCTTTTATATCAAATCACCAATATACCGCATATATAGACCTACACGTGTATATGGGGAATTTCACGAGAAGCGGGGCAACTTTTCACCAGTGGCCAGCGACGTTGACTGTATTTTAAAATTTACTTTTCCTTTATTACGTAAAAATTCTCTCAAAGTCGCACGTCGAAATTTTTATCTCTACAGAAGATACCGTAACTAAGGATTTATCGAACTACATCACTCATGATCTTCATATTATCATGGGTATAAATCGACAAACAGATAAAAAAAATCAACAGTGAATTTTTATCGTTCAAAGATAAAATGTATTCTATTTCTTTTGATTCAATTTTTGGATCGTTTTTTTTTTTTTTAATTTCTTGGAACAAATCTTCTTCGTTTGGAGAGAAAGCAATGCCACGGTTAACATTAAATAGTAAACATTTTTTCTTTGATTCATAACCAAGATATTTACGGGGTCAAAGTTATATGAGATACGATAAATTTCGGTAAATTTGCAGTCAGGATATCTCCGAAACCAATTTTAATTTCTGACCTAAACTGTGTGAATTTTTTTTTTTTTTTTACAAAATAGAAAGGAAGTTAATCGCACAGAAGCGTGAAAATCGCTGAACCACGGCCACGACCACTCCCACTACCGGTGGAATACCCCATCCATATGTAAGTATACAATTTGGGCTTCAGCTCGAGCCCTCCAGCCTTAGGAGAAACAAATTTTTTTTTCTCACCATTCCCATAAGATTCGGGAGGCAAGAGCACTGTAATGGGAAAATACACACACACACACACACACACATATAGCGCGCCCATCCACATACCGAAAATAAAAGTGAAAGGAGGGTGAATCGCACTAGGGTGAGATCACTCGGCTGAAATTAAACGCGTTAAAATTTTATTTTCCCAGGGATCGAAAATCGCGTGGAATGGATGAGAATACCTTAACGTAATCGATTGGCCGCAGACTTTTTCGATACTGTGTGTTTGACCGGATGTATTCCTTAATTTTTTTTTAGTGTATTGCGACAGTGAAACGTATTGCAATGTTTCATTGATCCTCAAACATCGATAATTAGAATAAAATAACACTCCTCGAGTCGTATCTTTTAACGTTATACTACACGAATGCCAACAATTTTTTTTTTTCCTATTTCTTACAATTCTCAAGAGAATGATTTGTGCACGTTCTTATATGAAGTAATATGAGGACGAAATAAATTCAGTACTTATTTGCTTGAATATTCCCATTCAATATTTGGACATCAGAAAAAAGAATAGTGAGATTAATAAAAAATCATTGTATATGTGGTATAGAAATAGAATTTAGCCATTATTGTGCTGCTGTTCATTCATCCGATGATGTTAACATATCGGACAGTTCACCCTATATTTATACAATATGCTTTCGTTTGTAAAACATTTTGCGAGAATTTACGTCATTTAATAAAAATATATATTTCCATATATTTTTTTTTTTTTAGGTGGTAAAGAGCCTTTCAGCAGCCAATGCAAAGTACATGGATGCATGTATATATTTATAATATGTAGAGGTGGAACATTCTGTCCTAGTTTTTCATAGCGTGATGATGTAACTTCATCTCGTGACCTCTCTTGTTCTCCCTCACATTTTTTTTGCCTCTACTTTGCTCCTTCACTTCGTATTACGAGTAAAATATGCGCTTTCACTCTCTCTCTCTCTCTCTCTCTCTCGCTCTTCCTCTTGCTTCATCGCAAAGCAAGACCCAGAACGAAAAACCTCACGGTTTCGAACTCTAGGAAGCTCAGAACGGAGAAACGAGGCGTACGCAGTGTGTGTGTCACAAAGGGGTCGACGTGTAATGCCTCTCCTGTAATTTATGCGCCTCTTTATATCCCAGTGAAAGGGGGTATTATGTTTCAGGGTAGATTATTGCGAGAAAAGCGAAAACAATCGTCCGAGAGGCTCGAGTGCGAAGGAAAGGGTGATGCAGATAACGTAGACAGAGAGAGAGAGAGAGAGAGAGAGAGAGAGAGAGAGAGAGAGAGAGAGAGAGAGAGAGAGAGAGAGAGAGAGAGAGAGAGAGAGAGAGAGAGAGAGTGAAAAGAGCGAGTGAAGCGTGAGTGCGGCGGTATGAGAGAGGAACGTCAGATGAGACGGAGGTATTCGCAGTATCAACCCTCCGGCAATGCATGCTTTGTTATCAAAAGAATCGTTCATTCTTCTCTCGGGTAGCTCGACAGAGATAGCCGAAGCAGGGAAGATCGAAAAGCGAAAAAAAAAAAATAATAATAATAAATATGGAGGAGGAGAGTACGAAGCGAGAAAGCGTGAGGCTTGCTCGTACGGATTATCTGCACGGACTCACCTCAAATGTGTCTGCCGCGAATGCCTGAGTGAACGTGGAACAATCCAACGCTCCTGTATTTTTCGTGTTCTTTCGGTGTGTGTCGTTTCTCGCTCGTCTATTCTGTGCTACTCTACTGTCTCCAAAGTAACGACCAACACGAGAATAGACATCGGAAATACCAAAGAACACACTCTGCGCAATCTGAAGCAAACTATATACGACCTCAATATTTTTTGGGCCAGGTGAGAAAAAGAAGGTCAATCCAATCAAATTTGTTACTCACGATATTGATTTAAATTCATTCGGTTGGAAGAAACCAACGAAATGTTTATTCCACCAAGCAAATTTTACAGCAAGTAAAAATTTTAGCAACAATTGATTCACCAGTGGTTTTTTCTTGTCAGATTGCCCGCCACAAAGCCCTAACTTTTCATATTTTTATTAGACTTTTTTCTTTAAAATAGGTATAAAATAACACACGGAACAAACTTTCAAAAAATTCGGTACCTTGACTGTTTAGTTCCTTATCAATGACCCCAGAAAAAATGTCAATTTTAGCGTTTGCCCGCTGTAAATCCCTTATGAATATCGTTGTTCTTACTATTTTTCATCAACGCAATTATAGTCGAATGGTCATTGAGGTAAAAATGTATATAATTCAGGCAGCGTGACACAGATGCTTCGGGGGAATGTGTGCATACAAACGGGTTATACGTGCCAGATGCAAATTTGGGATAGAAACGTGACGGTGTAAACGAGAACAATACCGATCCCACAATTTCCGGATAAATGTACGAATAAAATTACGCGTCATGAATTCATAACATGCGTAACGAGATTCGTATAAACAACAACAAAAATCCAATGCAGATAATAGAGGGAACATAAATACATCGATCTGGGGATCTTCCATCAATTAACATTTCTCTATTTTACAATTCGATTTGGAAGGGTCAACGTTGATCCTGGGATTATTCTATCATGAGCAATATAGTTTTGGATAAAGTTGACCAGCTTGAACATTTAAATAAAACTGTTCCGAACTTTTTTTTCATTCGCGTTATTTGAGGTAACTCCTATGGCTCCTTCGGCTATGTAACGTTTTTCCACTCAGCATCCGTTAATTGCATTGAATAAAACGTATCACTAGATTTTCCGAAAGCTCTTTTTCAGAGAGTCTCGTTTCTCGGTATTCTCCATCTTCTGTATATCTTGTAATTCAGATTTATCGCAGGTTATTTTTCGAGCTCGCGCGCTGGAAGGATACGGTGATACACAGCCTGGGTGTACACTCCTGATACAGGTATTGTACCGACAAAAGCTCACAAGAGTCGAGGTGAAGGAGAGAAATAACCGCGAAATTGGAGGTAATTTGTTGGGGCGTAGTAGCCTGCTTCTTTTGGAGCTCCGTCTGCAGACAAATCTTCGAGGTTTGAGGCTGTTTGTACGACGCAAAGGTAGCGCGAGATAAGAATAAGTAGGTGGATGTTAAGGAGGTGCGATCATTGTTACGAAACCAACTTTCGAACTTGAAATTTTTATGTTTTTAACGAATACTTTATGCTCCGATTGCCAAAATTTGTGCCATTTTGACCGTTTAGTTTTTTCGTGATAAAATTGCAAAGTCGAGCAGTTTGAATTACTAAAGCACGTAGTCTTATGGTCCATAAGTTATGGAGACGGTCAACCAGAAGTGCGGTGTTCACGGTTTTGCTGCTCACGTATTCAACTACACCCGTTGTAAAACTGAAGATTAATAGATCAGATATAATATATATTGTAAAAAATTGAAAAATTACTCTTCACCGTGTAATTCAAGCATTACATCACAAAAAGGTGTCAATTTTCCGGTTGAAAATGGTCAGAACTCCGACTCTCGCTTGTTTCATGCATGCCCCTCGCTTGCCGCGCTCACCCGCGCCTACTTTTCCGCTCATTCCCCGCCTGCAGACGTCATCGTACCTCCTTAACACCCAGATTTTTCTCGTATGCATATATGTAGAGTGAAATTTCAAGAACAACGCATTCGGTAGTCTTCCCCAATAAGAACAAACGTATAAATTCAAGAAGAATGTCCGCCTCGAAAACGTTTATTATACGTATATATACGTATAATTAACGTTTTCTAGGCGGACATTCTTCCTAAATTTTTACGTTTGTTCTTATTGGATCGTGATTCACTAGTCGAGTGACAGACTATTTTAGCTATAATGTCTTTCAATAAAGCTACACAATATGATAGCACGTAAAAATGATTATCAGAATGTATAATGAAATTGGGAGCAGTAGTTTATTATTGGTCCGATTAGTCCGATGAATCATTTCACCGCAATCAAGCCTAAATTACTAAGCTTCATTACGAATATATTCTATTTGCATAAATAATTTTTACTTTCAATACTGGGCAAAACTATGTCATATTTCGGAATTGTAGAGATTGGCAGTTAGATGTAAAATCTAAAAATTCTCATGAAAACTGAAAAGCTCATAACCGAGCAGAGCTGTCCGATGACCAGGTGAAATGTGTGGAATGACTATCGACTCGGAATCCATTTGCCGAATATCACGCTTTCTCAATTTTTTAAATGTAATCATTTACATTATCATTTCTTATAATTTTTTTTTGCAGCACAGTTCTTAAAACGTAAGGTACAAGCATCTTACCTGGCGTACTTAGGTGCAAGGCTCGGATCGTACATAGAACTGGCAGTGATATCTTCGTCAGGTATCTCACGGTTCTCCATGCCCAGTGCCCTGTTGCATTGTCCTAAAACAGTTAGATGGAACTTGTATTAAGTACGCATCAAGAAACGAGGCTGCACCTTCGAGTCATTAAAAAAATAAAATAAAAAAAAAATAAATAAAAATAAGAACGCCTACCGCGCTCTCCATATAAAGTAAATTATGGAAATGACTTTATTCGAATGAAATTCACATCGATTCTATTAATGTCTGATAAATTAATATTTCCAGAAGTTGTGTGTAAAAAAACAGAAAAATGACTACAAAGCAGAAATCATACTGATGGATATAAGACTTACGAAATGGTCGTAGGAGGGATGCAGGATAGAATGAGAAATGAATTGAACGAAGGAACTGGAGAGAGGCAGGTTTTCTAGAGCCATTTAGATCCACCAAATCTCCTATCATATCTGCTCCTATCCTCTTGCGTTTCTCCCATACGCAAACGTTGGTGCATGCACAAGCGCGTGAACATTCTTCTGTAACATCCAACAAGAATCCACGATTTTTCTGCATAGACATGATTATGCCACGCAGGGAAAATGGTATGACAGTTGTGATCGTGCAACAGTGATTGGCTCATGAGACTCATAGAATACAAGAAGACGTATAAGCAACGAGTATGTCCCAAAGGATTCCAACTAGTAGTTGGTCTTGTGACGCGGCCAATTGCTGTACCGCGTTAACCATCAGAGGCTACGCTGGTTCGTGTTGAACTTTATGGGAAGCGGCTGAGAGCTGCATTGCATTCACAGTACGAGTTAGAGTTTGGTCTGTTACGCAACAACACATCTCCAGAGTCCCACAGAAATATCTCGACAACCATACACTGCGTGTATGTTCCACGAATTCTCCATCAACAGAGGACACGGAACATATAGGGTGGAATACCGAACTCACTGTTGGTTCTCAGTTAGTTTCCCTCTCCAAAGAGAAATGCAATAGATGTATTGAGCAGCCTCGAACAAGCACGTAGTCGTCCATCGATGCTTTCCCCTTTCTCCCTTGCATGCATTATTATCCCAGTCCATTTCTACTACTGTCCTGACGTTATAAAATCACTACGAATGTTGCGAATATTTCTAGTCAGCCCTTTTCCTCGGGGACAATACACTCTACAACCAACTCCTTGGTTCTATGTTAAACTCAGAAATTCAGGTTACCTGGGGATCACTTTTAATACAACGGTGTGTATTCAGATTTAACGGATTTTATGTGGATATCAGCCAGTATGTATTATACAAACGAGGGATCTGATTCAGGACATAATAAAATTTAAAATATCCCGGTATGTTCATCGCTGAACACTTGACCAAGCTCCAATGTTAATCTGTTTTATTATCTTCCATCTCAATTACGCTAAGTTTGTTTACGCAGACTTTCGCTCATGCTAAATTGAGATTTACAGGTTCCCGTAAACTGTCAAACATAAATAAGCGGTTGCGTTTACGCGACTAATGCAATTTTTTGCTTCAGATGCATCGTTCAATAGGTTGATTGGAAAGAGACAGAATGATGCATTCGATGTCAAAAACTCCATTAAAGAACGCACTTGTAATGTCGTGGCGTTGCTGTTGTTATTTTACTAGCGGACAAAAATCGCGCGTAAGCGCAATCTGTTCGTTCTTCGTACTACTAAAATCGTTAAATTCGTTATAATCATCGTTAAAAATCGGTTCTTTCTCACTGGAGATACTCGGTATCAAGTTGAAATTGTCGAATACCCCGACTAGAAATATCTGCTCAGGTCCTCGTAAGGTTAGCCTCGTTTGAACATAAGGCCCTGGTAAGGCAAACCAGTCGGGAACCTTATAAGGCACGTAACGCGATTTGATCATGAGGTCCTTATCACTATCACCTCATGAGGTCCTAGTAAGGAGTTCCTGATAATGTTTTAGTGAGGATTACCTCACGATCCGTGTAGAAATGTTGGTCTATATAGTTTATTATTTATAAATTAGCAATTGGAATGATCGATGAACGAATATAAAACTGTTATTCTATTATTTTTGAAAACCCTGTAAATTTTGCAAAAAAAAAAAAAAAAGTCATTGACTGGGATCGAACCCGGTATCCTCCAATCGACGAATTCAGCACTTTCGATCCTCAAATAATTATTTTAAAAAAAAATTAAAGCTTTCGAGGTTTTTTTTTTTTACGAGTGCTTCCGGCTTCGTATTCCGGACGTTATTCCGTCGAAATTAATTTTGAGCCTACCTGAGATTTCACCTGAGACCTACCTAACGACCTACCTAACGACTGGCACGCTACCACTACGCTACTGATTCCTTATTATTTTCCTGTATTTAAATGACATACAAGTTCCAATGAAAAAGCGCTGTCTCAACGGGCTGGATATAATAGCGTGATATTCAGTATAAAGGTGATATACAGTGAAAAAATGTATTCAATTGTTAATTAACAAATGGATTTGTTTAATAATAATTGTTATTATGTAACAATGATAATAATAATTGTTAATTAACAAATGGATAACGCAAGAACTAGAAACATTGAAATTATAATATTCATGTAATTAATTTACTTAGTGGACCTTAGCTAACAATTACATTTCTCAAGATCCATGATATAGTTTTAAAATGAAAATTGTTATTTATCAATGAAATGTTATTTTTTCCTTTCAAGTTAACGCAATCTCCAAATATGATCATTTTCATTTTCAGCCGAATTATTTCGCTGAACTATTGGCCTCGAAAATGTGTAACGCGGCGATATATTTTATCCCCTATCCGCATCTCACTCTCTCGTACAGATGTCACTATCGCTCTTTCTCTTTCGTTGCTTTCCTCTCGCCCTCGAACCTTACCCAGTCATTCTTTCTTTCTCTCTACGCATACGCGAATAGTTTCCGAGGAATCAGCGGACCGCGCTATCTCTCTTTCTTTCTCTCCTTTCCACACGCGTGCCATATATATCTATATATGTAAAAACTCGGATAAAACGGATGGAGCTGCTATGCCTATGCTGTACGCGCGAATTTTTTGAGATTGCTACTTTGTTGCTTATACATACATATGTACACGCATAAACTTGCTACAACACTTTACAACTTGTTACAAGTTATACATTATGTAGTAACAATGCTTTGTACCCCAAAGATTAATCTACGTTCGTTAGATTTTCACTTTTATACACTTTTGTGATTGAATTTCATTCTACCATTTCGAATACATAAAAAATGTTTAAATTTTCGAATTTTTTATTCCTTTCGAGTTATCCGAGTTTTCGCTTATTCAAGGTACCTCCTCCCCAGATTATCTCGGATAAACGAGGTTTTATTGTATATCATAGGTATATATAGGCATAGCCACGGCATAGCTCACAAAAAAATACTCTCTTTAATTATTAAAAAAAAAAATTGGGATTAAAAAAAAAATTTGAATTAATTTTAAATTTTTATAAATTAAATTAATATTTTCTCATATAAAATTAATTAATTAAAGTAGTTAAAATAATTTATTTAGTAAAACAATGAAAATTAAATTTAAATATATTCTTTCAAACTTTCAAAAAGAAGTGAAATCCCCTACAA
Source organism: Rhorus exstirpatorius (assembly GCA_963564615.1). Taxonomy (NCBI): domain Eukaryota; kingdom Metazoa; phylum Arthropoda; class Insecta; order Hymenoptera; family Ichneumonidae; genus Rhorus; species Rhorus exstirpatorius. Next base: position 15,382,114 of record OY751316.1, on the reverse strand, counting down.
ATGCTTTTAAAAATTCAAGCCAGCATGCAGTTTTTGGTTTATTATTCGAAACATTTGCAGACAAATAAATGATCATTAATATATTATTATTCATTTGCAATTATGAACGTGAATGATAATTAATTGATTAAAAAACATAACCGCAGAGGTAAAACTTTTTATAACAAATCTGTGGGAACTACATATCCATTTTTTTGCTGAATTTTTTGCACACAAAATTCTAATAACATACCAACGCATAAAGAAATGAAGTAGGTTTCTACTTGTCGGGAACTGACCATAATCTATTCGGGCAGGGCACTGTGTAAATGTTGACGATCTAATAGATGAACCGGGAAGACGGTACATCGAATTGAAAATTAACTGTATCATTCTGTTCTGTTCGGCGTATAAAACTATTTGTTTACAGAATTTTCTCTCAAAATACTCTGGTTTGAATTATGAATTGAGGATTTCGCGGGAAACTCAGATGGGAGGCCTGATAGTACTTTAAAATTTTCATGAAATTCTCTTCCTGAGTAAGCAGTACTGAGGACCTTGTGAGGCATTGGAATGGATTGCCTGATGATACTTTAATATTTTCATGAAATTTTTTTTCGTCAGGAAGAATACCGAGGACCTCGTGAGGACCTAGCATGGGTTGCCTGATGATACTTTAACATTTTCATGAAATTCATTTTGTCAGGAAGAATACCGAGGACCTCGCGAGGAACTGGCATGGATTGCCTAATGATACTTTAACATTTTTATAAAATTCCTTTTGTCAGGAAGAATACCGAGGACCTCGCGAGGAACTGGCATGGATTGCCTAATGATACTTTAACATTTTCGTGATATTCTTTTCGCGAGGAAGAGTACCAAGGACCTCGTGAGGAACTGGCATGGATTGCCTGATGATACTTTAACATTTTTATGAAATTCCTTTCGTCAGGAAGAATACCGAGGACCTCGTGAGGAACTGGCATGGATTGCCTGATGATACTTTAACATTTTCGTAAAATTAATTTTGTCAGGCAGAATACCGAGGACCTCGTGAGGAACTAGCGTGGATTGCCTGATGATAATTTAACATTTTTATGAAATTCCTTTCGTCAGGCAGAATACCGAGGACCTCGTGAGGAACTAGCGTGGATTGCCTAATGATACTTTAACATTTCAATATGTAGGGCATTCCTTGTATGTTCCAGATGAGAAAATTGTGAGGCATGCCTTGGTAAGGCATGCCCTGCGTTTACCATCTGAGGACCTTATGGTACTTCGGGCATGCCTTATGACTATTTCTAGTCGGGACTCATTATCTATGAGAAACCTAAATTTTTCACAGAGACAATGTACGAACGTAAAAAGTACGAGTTGGTGCATGTGGCGAGCATACGGTGGCTAGCTTACCCGTGAAATGCATTTTTGAAAAGAACAAATGCACGTACCGCACCCCCGTTTCATTTATTGCCCGGGATATAAAGAGGTATGATGCGAAGGGTGAATTTCTGGGGGAAAGGATGAACGAGGAGCAGGGAGCAAAAGATTATATTATAAGTGTGAGAGCAGAGTTAGAACTAGAGGAGGGTCACAACCTCGCCGATATATCCGAGTATATATGCTAGAATCCTCCGTGCAAGTAGAAGGCTAGGGAGTCCTCGGGCGGTATACCCAGGGAGCCTAGCGATGGTTTCCAGTGAAAATGTCGGACGTAGGCCATGATAAATTGCATAGTCCGCACAGTTGCAGCGTCCCAGCCTTGGCTCTACTCGTTGCACTTAAGCTACACAGTAGCCACGGTTACCGCTCGGTTCACCCGGCCTTTCAAGGAATACGTACGATACAGAGCGTAGAGGATACAACGATGTACACACGGGGTTGAGTGGGTGGAGGTTTCCACACACAGAACTCGGTGCCAGAGCTAGAGGAGAGAACGTATAGGGAAGTTTCAAAACTGCAGAATGCAACGGACGTGGGATTAGCCGTGGAGGCCGGAGGCCTGTGAGAATTCGAATCCGACCATCCAACCATCCAGCTTTATGTGGCCCGTCTCTTTTAGACCTCTGTATTCCATATACACTTGTTCGTGTAACCGAGTTACTCATTTTCTACCCTAACTCGCTCATTTCTCCACACACCGGCGTATTAGCATGAAGCAGCAACTTTGGATGTGTTTGTAGCCAACCCTCACCAGCTTGAATTCATTATGGCGAGGCTGAACGATCGGAGAAACTGAGCGAGGGAAAAGGGGAGAGAAATTAGAGGATATACTGGGGTGTTTAGGTCAGCTTTGTCAATGTTTGCAACTTTTCGAGAACGTAATTAAGTGAGACTCAAAATGACATCAACTTCTTGTTATTGAAAGAGTGAATATTTTTTTCATTCGCCATTGTTACATGAGTTATACTTTACAAAGAAAGGTCGAATCAGAGAGAGGACGAGAGAGGGAGGAGAGAGAGAGAGAGAGAGAGAGAGAGAAGTCGCTTCGGTATGATAAGTTCTCATTAATATAAATAAATTAAATATCATAAATTAACTAACGAACAACTCGCATTACTAAGAACGAGAAGGGTGACGGAGGGGGGGGGGGGTGAAATTAATTACATCGTCTCCTCCATACGTTTCGCGTATGCTTCCGATTCACCACACAAACACCAGCCTATGTAGAAGATGCTTAAACACACGATATTACAGTATGCAGCCTGGCGCTGCACTCTAGGCTCTTGCTCACAGAGAGTGAGCTCTCGCGCAGAGCTTGCAGATTACCCTGCGGGAACGTGATGGTATGGTTTGATACATACAAACGCAGGCTCACTCTCCCGTGCTAGCTCATGCTGCAATATCAGAGGCCAGCAGCAGTCGTGAGCAAAGCCAGCAGCAGCCATTTCTTGGTGGATATAACCGAGAATCGCCTATCCACCCAGGTTACCCCTTCCCTCTTCCCACGCAGCGGGAAGGATATACAATATAACCCCGGAAGACTGCACAAACAGCCTGGTATTATACAACTTCGTTTCACGCCCGCATCTTGCGGCTTTGGGCTTCTATTCTAGTGTAGTTGAGCCCACTACATAGTCGCACCGTCCCATGCATGCAAACCACTGCCTCGGTCTTTCGCCTTTCTACGATAAAACGCGTTGGGTCTCCACTTGGTTGCTGTCAACCTACAAGGAATGCACGTGACAACGACTGAAGGTGCGAGGTATACGGAGATTCGATGTACACATCGAGGCAAAAAAAAAAACGGAGAAAAATCAGAATATGGCGAAACGGTGGTTTCAGAATTTCGATGTAAAAATTTTTTTCTTACCAGTTGTATGTGACGGTCTGTCTTTCCGAAACGAAACCTCTAACATTGAGAGCAAAGCGTGTACAGGGCGTTTGATAATATCTCCGAAACATCTTCTAGCCCAACATTTCCAGTTTCTCATTGGGTGTGCTTCGCGACCCTTCACGCGCACAACAAATTTGCATAAGAAAAAGAGCTGCGCAGATATCATTGGAATAATTTTGAATGAGGGAGGAGATTTCCGAGTCGAGGAACAAGAACAATACTGCATGACATTCTGTCTGGAGATGCATTCACATTTTTTTCGTCATCTCGCACTTAGACTCTTCGGTCTATGCATTTTACTTACTCGGTGGAATATCTGCCTCTGAACAGGAACTATTAGATAGTATTGTTAATTCATCGTGTGGCTGACGTTTCATTTTCTCCGGTACAATGGAACGTTGGCAGTCGAGCGAGTGTGATTAAGGGCCTGCATTTATTACTACCTGCGGACCCTGGGATTCCTGGGGGAAACGTTCCACGCTAATACATCGTCGGCAAGAAACTATGTGAACAGGGTCATTATCATGCCGTTTTCTCAGCCACAGAGATGCAAGGATACGTAAACGACGAAGGGGAAAAAAATAAATCGGCGACACCGTCCGAAGGTCTTGATTAACACGCGTACAACCTATCATTTTAATCACCGGTCTTTGAATTATCTCTTGTCGCCCGGAAAATATAAATTGCTAACTCTTGTCTGATAAAAATCGACACGTATTATTCATCTGCCTGTCACTCATGTAACATCAGATGATCATTACTGATGAATCGAAGATTGCAGAATTATGACAAAATATCGATGATCCTCAGCCTGAAAGATTATAGGGCAGACATTTCGAGATTTTGGGAGCGAAATGAAAATAGGTAGAATGATGTGAAATGGCGCCTGATGGAAAGAGGCAAGGAGAGCGAGAGAGATAGATGAAAAGAGAGAGAGAGAGAGAGAGAGAGAGAGATAGCTTTCCTGAGACAGACAGAGATTTAAAAAAAAGCCCGCGTAGCTGCTTGAGCAATATTACGAGCATTCGTCTGACGAAAATAAAGAAAGAATCTCTTGCGCGAACTTATTGTCGTTCGGGAGTAGGATAGCCGCGAGCGGAATACCGCTGAATGAGCTATGTCCTCGACGACGGTATCCTACTATATATACACGCTAAAGTATCCCGAGCTTCTTCGTCGTGCTCTTTCGATTCTCGAACCTCTATCTCATTCTCATCCTCCCGTGGATAAAGTACACGTACGGCACGGATGACTTGGTACTGGGAGATGGGGCTGCTAGAGATGGCGAGTAGAGGAACGAAATGTACGCTCTGTCCCCGCTACTTCTTTTTCCCACTTCGTCGTCGACGTTCTCCGTTATGGGTGCCGAGTTGTCGAGATATCGGGGATTTCAAAGAAAGATGAGAAACCATAGATATATACATTGCATATGTACATATGTTCGCAAGAGAGATGAAACAAGTTTGCGGAGAATATTACTGAAATATTAGGGCTTTGATTTATCTAAAGATTTGAAAATGTGTGAATTGATACGAAATTCTTTTTTTTTTTTTTTATCGTTTAATGAGAGTCTCTGTACTGATTTTCAGATGAAAATTTTATATTTTTAGAAATTTCAAAAATCAGTACAGTTTTGAAATTTTTTAAAAATTTTATGCGGTGATTGGCGATTTTACAGCGCTGAGTAAGCACAAATCTTGAAAGTTACATTCGATCGATAGGTCGCGTCCTGAATTTTTATTTTCGTGAAGGGTAAATATGGTGGGATTTAAAAGACAACTTTTGGGTTGTTTTCCTAAGCGAATGGCTCGGGGGTAGTAAATGTAAACTTGATTCTGATGAAAAATAGAAGTCTGATAGGGCTTGAGCAACAAGAGAGACTGGACAAAAATTGCAGGTTTTCGCAATTTTTCATGCCATTTGCTAGGCTGATCTCATCCTGACGTGGGATTTAACTTGTTCATGCGCAAGCTCGTTCTGTCCCTTTGCGAATTTTTCGCGACAACGCTGCGATTTTCCTCTCTCTGGTAATAGCGAATATATATACGCCATGAAAAGGATGTATACGTATACACGTATACCCATTCACGTCGATGTGTAACCAGTTTTCTTTTTTACTTGTGACGGAATCTGTATCCCGACTCCATTAGAGTTATATGAAAAGGGATAACGGTTCACAAACGATACCCAAAGGTATAATTTATAGTTATATCACGCATGCCTGATGTTTCGCCACCATACCTACACGTGTATGTATATCTATATAAATAGATAAATATGCACATCTGCTATAAAATCTCTGGAAATACACCTAAACGGCCCAATAAATGTCGAGCAAAGGCTATCCTTGGATATTCGAGCGAAATTATCGTAATGATAACTATTTGGGTCAGTAAGTTGCCCGATTTCCAGGCCCGTCCCCTGTCGTTTCTTCAACGTGGCATCGAAAATCGCGACTATTCGTAAGGAAAATTCGAATTAAAGATTCAGGGACAGTCAAGTGGGAAAAAAAACGAACTCCCATAATCATTCACATTAGAAAAGGAAGTCTTACCCAAATCCAAGCTGCGAACCGAGCCCAGACGGCAGAACAGAACGAGGGCGAGGAGTGGCAGACGGCGTAGGCCACGTGGATAGATTCTAAAATGCTGGCCATAATGCTGGAACTTCAGTCTCAGGATTGGCATGTTATTCCGATCCGCCGGTATTATCGGCATCACGTCGATTGGTTTCGCATTGCATGTACGATTGCCATCTATACCTCCACCGAACGTATCGTCGATGATCAATTTGTCCGAGCCATGCCTGCTCCGAGCGATAAATTATCGGATGCAGCGAGTAGTTTTTTCATCTTGAAGGTTCAACTCCCTCGAAAATTCGTCAGTGTTGAAAACAATGCATCTGAAAAACGAGCAACGAAACGATCCTGATTAATTATAATTTATATGAAGCTTTTTCATTCAAATTCGCACGAGTTAATTAGTTTTGACAAGACAATCTGGTCATAATGAGCGATAGATTTTTCGAATCGTTTCTGAAAACTTGCATCGATTAATCTCCATTGATTAATGGTTAGGGAAGAACGAGGCTACTTGATGCAGGATTTATTTGATGCAGTGGCAATATCTCCATTGTTCATCACAAGAAAAGATATGCCACTTGGTTATTTTTAACAAGTGGGAAATACTCATTTAGCGAAAATGTAATATACATATATTTTTTCTTAAAATTTTCCTCTAAACGTGTTCAATCATTCTACGGTAATTCCACTCATGGTATGAAGATTTTTCGTCGATTCTCCAACACGTAATACACGATTCTACTTGGAGAGAGTAACAGATTCGCGGATCGTCATTTAGTCCTGCTCTGTAAGCTCAGTGAATAAGAGAGTAAGGTTCTCTGGAGAGACATGGGAATCGCGAGAGGAAGGCTAAAACTGGAGAAACTGGGAAACTAGTTCTCACGCTGATAGCGTACACAAGCAGACAGAGAAGCAGAACGATGGTAATGGGCTCGCGAGGGTTGGTCGTCTAATGCATCATTCACACATTCGCGCGCTCGCGAGAACCGAGCAAGAGATAGGATAGACTTTATTTTATTTGGTGAGTGGAGTTGCAGTTGCAGCACACGATGGAATGGATGCAACGGTTAGGCACGTGCTATATATACACAGGCCGTTTATCCGTTCCACCCATGCTATCGTTCGTCTTTCATTTCTTTTTCCTTGCACCACCCCTCACACTCGCTATCATCTTTCAATCCCCGGCTCGCACGGCCTAGGGCACAGCAGGATGTAGGGTGCTGGAACTAGGAGTTATTCAACTCGCGTCTGTCGTCACTATACACGCACACACACACACACATGCACACACACGTCAGGAGATAAAACATACATGTAGGCTCGAATGGGAGATAGAAACGAATAAAATGTTGGTGTGCGTACGTGGTACAGCGTGAGGCAGAAACTGCGCAGTACACGAGTTGAAATATATATACGTGTTTTGTAAGCAATAAAATCCTACCTTACTTTTATCTGTATGTTACAAATTAAATGTCTTAATGGGCTGCATTAAAATACGTCATCTAGATGCCTATGTTGCAGCTTGCTGCTCAGGCTGAAAAGTTTCGTATCGGCAACGTCTTCACATACTCGCCGGAATACACGAGTGCATCAATGATGATGGACATTCGTAATATGAATTATGTTTCATTTTATTCACCAGTCGATAGATTTAATCAATTATTCATGTTTTTGTTGATTGGGGCGCAGTAGCGCGGTGTGGTAACGTTCCTGGCTCACACGCAGTGGCATGCGATGGGGACAGGTTCGATTCCCACCGACGGCACCAATGGAAAAATTTTCTCAGTGCTTTTTCTGCGACCCCGGTGATTCGTAACCCATCCAAAAATGTAGGTCCAAAAGAAAGCAGCGCCTTGGCGTGGTGACCGAAAGGCTGCGAAGATGTCTCGGGTTTGATTCCCGATTCAGTAGCATGGCAGGAGAAAGCACAGCGGGCTCAGACGTAGCTCTAGAAGCAGGGCGTACGAACTACGACTGCCTCTGTCCTAAAGTGCTGACACCTAGCATGTGCGAAACAAGCTCCGGCAGCGAGAAGCATTGCCGTGGCACAGCAGATGGTAAAAGCACAAACGGGCTCGGACGTAGCTCCAGAGGCAAGACGTACGAACTAAGACCGTTTCTGTTCCAGGTGCTGACATCTAGCGGGTGCGTGACAAGCTTCGGTAGCGGAAATCGAACCGGGGACAAACAGATACGAGAGGAGATCAATGGCAGAAGGTTATGGGAGCCCGCAACCCTCAGGGTAGTCGGTGTAAACTACCTGACCTAACATGTTTTCGTTGATATGGATATTCATCCTCCATGATAGTTCAGTACAACTATCATTCATGTAAACTGAACCGACTAAACTATATACGTTTTCTTACTTGAGTATTGGTCAACTCATCCTAACCTAACTTAATGCCAAATTTTGTTGAATGCCATTAAGAACCTACCAAATGTGGCGAAAAATTGTCACATTACAGTTCTACAGATATTTTTGACGCTGAGGTTAGGTTGACTACGACTATATGGGTATAGGCTTAGGACGATGGGACAGATCCTTGATGAGTTTAACGAAGTACGGAGAGAGAAAGAGGGTTTTCACAGATATTCTCTCGCTTTGGAGATCCTTGATGTGACCGCGAGGCGATACCTGAAAGTGGACTATTTGGGGACAGTCTTAGGGCACAATATAGAGGGAAGCTACATCACACCTGATGCCTCTTTATTACAAAATTGAGACCTGTCACGAATTTTAAAAAATACCCACATAATTTGCATCAGCTTCCGAACCAGGACACATCCATTACTTTCCATAATATTTCATATTCACGATAGGTCCAGGATCTAGAGGAATAACTGTAACCATAGGCGTATACTTGACACCTTCTATGGGTATTCCGAGCTCCGTTAATGTTTTTCCCGATTTACGCACTCTATTTTACATCCCGATGTTCTTCATTACGTGTTACCTATCACTGTCACGTCCGCTGTATCGAGGCTGCCTAGCCATGAGTATACAAAACCACAGATACTCACATTATCCACCCATATTATGTATGTCCTCGTTCTCTAGTTGATGCCGCAAAGAATATCCTCATTCCTTGCCTGGCTCGTACCAGCTCGCATAGCACTACCACGTTATTATCCTTGATTGTGTTTATGTATGTGTACGTGTCTCTCGAGCGTATACCTGAAGCAACTGGCGAACGCAAGGGTTGCTTCGCTCTATATACATACCTCCCTTTAGAAACGAGTGAGGATTTTGCCATGCAAATTTCATTCCGCTTCTCTTAAAGCCGGGCTTTACGTGTCGCTTCTTCGACGACGATGTTGGGCCGTGCTTGACGAGCCGTGCCGAGGCCAGTGCCATCAACCTCTCGTGTTGTCGCGCATATATTTGCTGCAAAGAACCCGTGCTCTTGTTCCTGTAGTGAGATCTCGCGCATCGCGAATCCACTCATGCCTCCTTTTTATTTTTTTTTTATTTCGGTCACCCGACGCTTTTCTCATTCTCCACCATTCGCCTGGACTGACGGGACAGCCTCGTTCACGATGTAAAAACGTTTCGACTCTAGTCACAGTATACTCTGGATTGACGGTTGACTTGAGCTGTTCCCGCATTTCAAAGCTTTGGCGGTGCAACAAAACGAATTAATGGCGCCAACGGAATACTACCATTTTTCATGACTATGGATCATTCGTATTTTGCGTTAAATCTGCCGAAATAAGTTTTCATTCCGGACGGGTTCTCGATGGCTCCACTGGTTTTGAGAATTTTGAGATTTTGAAGAAACAGGGCGAGTGCATCAGTGTATCACTGGTTGAGAGAATTTCATCGTATGAACGAAATTCACTTTTATAGTAGGATCTCGATCGGCCTCGAATAACTGATCTGATGGTGCAGTGCAATTTTATAGCTGTATGTACCATGAAACTTTGAAAGAAACCCTTGGTAGTTTTTCTTATGTTTTTCGAATGTCTTTTACGAATCCAATTTGTAGATCACAGAACACAAAAGATTAAATTAAATTAAATTAGGGGAACAAAATCAAATGCAACGAGCAACGAATTAATATTTGTTAAAAGCCTTTATTTCAATTTATGATATAGAGAAGAGAGCCTCGATCGATGCGGCAAATTCTTAGTGCATTATACCGGAAATTCCGGAAAAACTTGCGGAATGAGGAACATGTCGAGGGAAGGGGAATAAAGAGGAGAGCGGAATGGTGAAGCACGTCAAAGCTTCGAAAGCTTTTCTCAGCGTTATATATATATGCTATTGGCTACTCCGAACGGCTTGTGAATACAGCGATAAGTGTTGACGCGGCTTTTGTTGCGCTTGGGATTGCTCTGAGCTTCAGTTCTATACTCGCTCTCGCATTCTATCTTTCGTTGCATTTTCGTCTTTCATCACCATCGCTACCGCGTTCATCCACACATAGTAGCTCTTTTTCGACGAGTGTTTCGAACATTTTCAGCTCATGCCAGACAGCGCGATATGCAGTACGGCTGTATATGCATATCTATGCATATATGGAATGGTGTACAGCGAGAATGCTGAAACTATAGAGACGAGCTTGGCACGCACATTGTGGTTGAGCAAAGCTCGCGGTAACGTTCGCACGATGATGCCGCTAATCCGCATCAGGCAAATATACACTGTATTACGTATGTAACTGTGGTGAGAGGATAAACAAGCGGCCACGACAAACATCGAGGTTAATATAAAAAAAAGTCCTGCTTAAAGTTTTCAACGAATTTTTATCTCAGACGAATAATCGAAAGAAAAGTTTATAAAATTTTATGAAAATTTACGAAAAATTAAGTGATGCAGAAATCAAAAATTTAATCGTCACACAAAACACTTATATGATTTATTAATTTCGTGGTAATCAACGAAGATGAAGAAAGACGAAGTTTTCTGTACAGTGTAGCTTGGTCTTCAAACTTCGGCTAATTTTATATTTTGTGGTTGTCCCATTTTCTAGGTTTTGTGTTCACTTTTTTTTGTTCCCGCGTATACGGATCAGTTACTTGAGGAGGGTTTTCGACTATTGTTAATGAGATAATTGGAAGATCTTGAGTTACCTTCCGCGATCGTTATTGACAATGGAGTTAAAGAAAAGTGCACGACCAATTCTGCAAGTTAATCAGAATATATATATAGGTATATATAATATATATACCTATATATATATTTGGCTTACGCTACAATTTGGACACGTTAATGAGCAGCATTCAAGTTTCCGATAAAACGCGACGACTATGGAGCGACAAAGAGAGAGAGAGACAGAGAGAGAGAGAGAGAGAGAGAGAGAGAGAGAGAGAGAGAGAGAGAGAGAGAGAGAGAGAGAGTGAGAGGGAGAGAGTGATAATAAGGGAGAGATTCGAGAGAGCGAGAGTACTCGGTCGGAGTAACTCGCTCACCAGTTCTCCAGGCCATATGGTAGCGTAAATCGTTGGATTTTCGCCAATCAGCACTGCAATTAGCAGAATTCATTGGACCCGCGAAAAGGGGGCTGGATGCGCGTGTGTGAGTGGTGGTGAAAGCTAACGGGCACGAGTTTTCGTTCGCTTTAAACTATCTTACTCAGCGAATACTGAAAAACGATCTGCGGACTGCGGTTCGACTGACAGGCTACAAATGCGCTCCAGTTGTGCATACATATATATGCATTTACATTGCTCTATACAGTTTTATATGTATTTATAAGTATAAATGTGCAAATACGTATACGTCGTTGGTTAAATTCCCTCTTTATTCTACCGGTGGCTTCAGTCTTCCGGGGGTGAAGCATAATAAACATACCAATTAATCGAAGACAAGGCGATGCAACGTGATTGCGAGTTGAAGCGAACACGCGATGCGAAATTAGTCTTGACGAGCTAGTCAAGGAATGCATTGATTTTTTAGTAACTACAAGGTAGAATTTTTATTCCTTTCTGTACTAACGAGATGATTTTTTTCATATTAATGAACCAAGAAAGCATAATAGTGCTCAATTTTTTTTTTTCACTGTAAAAAAAAAAGTCATTTCGAGACGGATCATTTTTTGTTGAGACTTCTTATTTCCGCCCTATTTGTTAATTTCAAAAAAATATTCAGCTTAAAAACTATTCCTAATATATGCGCAATTGCTGTACTACGTTTACGTAGTAAAATTCACATTATTTGACTATATATGAAATGTTTAAAAAGTATTACCGTGATAAAAAATTTTCATAAAAATTTGTCGCATATTTATGAACAAAATAATCTGTTTGTGTATAGTGCACGAATTGAAAACTATTAACATGTGCCAATCAAGAGTATAAAGATCACGCAGGAAAAGTTCCAATGAAATCGATTCCACGTAATTGTTACATTTGTACAGCATGCTTTGCTTACTGCCACATACTGCCACACATACTGCCACGCATATATATATTTTTTCGACCTTTAATGATCTCGTAAACTTTTCCGTGATTTGCTAATATCAATTGTAGATTCTGGTGAAGACAAAGAGGAATGAGGTTGTATCGTCCGAGGTGAGTGGGGCGAATGGAAGGGCATTAATGTCGGAAGCCCGGAAAATATACGAGTTTTCGAGTGGATGTTGGCCCACTTTTCCGTTTTCGCACCACGAGAGAGAAAGAGAGAGAGAGAGAGAGAGAGAGAGAGAGAGAGAGAGAGAGAGAGAGAGAAAGAGAGAGAGAGAGAGTGAAGTAAACCATGCAGCGTGTATACCGAGATTCCACCACTGTGCTCGCATAAAATACAACAACCCCTTGCGAATGATTTACGTATACGAGAGGTCGCGGTTCTCGTTTCTCGCACAGCCCTTCGCACCCGACCCAGCTCGTATTCTCGTTACACCCACATAGTTTTCCAGCGACAATATTATTTCATTAGAATGTATATATTTCTAGCATTCGCGTGTATTCATATTTCTTTTATTCAATACATTCCAATAGGGTGTGCAGAATGAGGGAGGGGGGGGGGGGGGGGGGAGAAAAACAACCAACGCCATGTATGAATATGAAGTGAATATTCTTGTTTGTTTGCTTTTCGTGAAAATGACTACTGCGTTATTTCCCTGTACGTTTATTTCATGTCCACTCGAGCCCTTATGCAATAGAAACCGTAATTTAAAAAAAAAAAACAAAAAAAAACAAAACGGAAAAAAGCTTTCTCGTTCATCCATGTTTCTGATAATCACGTGCGGGTAAAATAAAATTCAGCGTTTTTTTCTTTCCACGCCTTATATATGAATTAGGGTGTGTCGAAAATCGTTTTTTTTTTCTGCGCTCCTTCCACTCAAAACTTTAGGTTTTGACATTAAAGAGGTCCTCGTTCATGAAGGGCGCTGTAGCTTGAAGCTTAGAGGTCGCTCAACGAGGATTTAGGTTAATTTAATTAACACGTAAAAAATATTGTTTTTCATTCAAAATGATGTCAGGCAACGAAAAAATTGGCGATGTCTGTGTTTCTTGGCTTATTTGAAAGCATGACTCATTACCTAAACGATGATAGGTCGTTTTTCGACTTACCTTGTTCCGATTTTTTTTTACGCCACTTTTCGACAACAATAGTCACTTTTTCAAGTTTACAAAGTCTCCAGGGTATCAATGAGCCCAAAATGAATTGCTACAAGTATTGATTGTTGATGAGAATATAAATAACCAATTCAAAAAATTGATAAAACACAAAGTTATTCAAAATAAACATGGTTTTTTGAGAAATTTTGTATGTTTTACCAATTTTTGGAATTGCTTATTTATTAAAATTATTTATTAGTATTTATTATTGGAATTAGTTAAAAAAAATTGGATCAAGTTAAATCGAAAGACGACCTATCATCGTTTAGGGGATGAGTCATGCTTTCAAATAAGCCAAGGAATACCGACATCGCCAATTTTTTAATTGTCTCACATCATTTTGAACAAAAAACAATATTTTTTATGTGTCAATTAGATGGGAAACCTAAATCCTCGTTGAGCGACCTCAAAATTCAAGCTACAGCGCCCTCCTTGAACGAGGACCTCTATATTGTCAAAACCTAAAGTTTTGAGTAGCAGGAGCGAAGAAAAAAAAGTCCATTTTCGACACACCCTAATATGAATACGTAAAGTTTTTTTTTTTAACAAATTACTCTAGCGCCTACGTATTTCTACATAGGCACGAAAATTGATCAAACTATTGAACTGTACTGCTGAAGTTAAAATTGTCGAGAGACTGTGGGGTTAATTTTAGTAATTTCAATTTTCGACTTTCTTCTCGAGATCGAGATAACTAATACAAAATATACGTGTTTTCGCGTGTGTCAAGGGACACGACTGATTGAATGTTAACATAATGGGACGTTTATACGGCGGTATAAGAGAGAACGGTGACGTCGGATCGGTTAAACGACCGGGAGTTTACGTAGACCCGAGCCAAAAGAAGTAGGGACTTTCAAACGAGGCCAGGCTGCAAGCTCATAAACTCACCTCGTTTACGAGCTTAGTCCCCTTACGTGTGATTTATGAGAACGCTAGTGAGGTGTCACGTCTCGTCTGCCTCTATAATAACCCGTGTACTTACTAAACGCGAATTTTTATATGTGTGTATATATCTTTCTCTATACATATGAAGAAAAGTGGCAGAATTTTAGAGATATTTCTGCTCTCCTGAGGCCAATGTAGAACTCAAAAACGAGAAACCCTTTTTTTACGTAGTTTTTTTTTTTGAGTATTTCATTTTTGGTTTCCCCCATGAAAACGAGAAATAGTATATTATTCACTACAGGGCAAAAATTTTTTTTGACTCATGCGATTGTATCCCGAGGCGAAGCCGAGGGATACAATCCTCGCATTCGTCAAAAAAAATTTTTGCCCTGTAGTGAATACGATATTTTATACACCGAGGGAAATAAAGTGGTTTTCCCTGCTGGTGCAGGGCAATAAACCACGGTTTATTTCCCTGAGGCGTATAAAATTAATTTCTTCGAATTCAATATGATCCATGTAAATTTTACTCAACTAGGTTAAAATCATCTGTGCGTTCAAATTAATATCGTTCAAATTATTGACATTTTTTTTCTTTGAAAAAATAAAAGACGGTTAAAATTTATTCTGCTATTTTTCCTGATATGCCCATAAAAATGTGTAGCAATTAATTTTTGGAAACTGAACGATATAATGAAAGAAAAATACCAATCGCTTCTATTTCGTAGAAAAAAAAATTAATCAAGCTGAGTAAAAGATGAACGACAGGAAATCAAGAGTTACTAAATTTTTTCGAAAAATATTGAGTCCCGATGGCGCAGAAGAAGAAAATCCAATGTCGTTTTCTTTTTTAACCGAAAAACCATACTCTCATATCTTCTTTGTCTGGAAACGTAGGTATTTGAAAACTGAGAATATGCCTGCGGATAAACTTTCGTGTGAAATGCTTTCATGTCAAATGTAGTGACGCTTACGAAAAACAGGTCACCGAACTTAGCCAACGGAAGGAATCCTGGTTTTCCCATTACAGGGGTTATATTAGCACAGGCGCCATTGTAGCCGCCGCTAGTGCTGTGCAGGCAAAATTTTAGAGGGTTAATTTCCGTTCAAGTTGGCGGTGCGAGAAGGGCGAGGGAGCAACGAGTGTTTTTGACCAGCACGTTTCCGTACATGGTCTTCTACTCTTGCCATGCAGTGTGTGCACACTGGCACACTGCTTGTGCTTAACACTCGGTTCCTCATAGTTTCCAGTGACAAAACTCGCTACAGCAGCAGTGCATACACACGAGAAGTATCCATACAATGGCTGTATGCATGTAGAAGCATTTTCGTTTCCGTCGCGTCCTGGATGTACGAAACTATATTCCACCATATATAGTCTTTAATACTCGTTTATACAATGCTCTTTCGCGTCAGCTATATGTCCATGCACAATTCTCATTGTATCAAGCCGAACTCGTTGTATTAGTCATCATCAAAGGTATAAAGTAGAGGTAAAAATATTCGAGGTTATGTAATATGTATATATTTGGATTTATAACTATAAATGGCTGGTTGACAAAAAGATGGATCAATTTTTATACTCTTGATGAGGAATACATTTTATCGACGTTCTGAAGAGCTATTAGGAACGTAGTTATTTTTCAGATCTACGATTTTCCAAAATTTAGATCTACGTAGTTAAGTTTGATCTGAAAAATAACTATGAAGTCTAACTGTCAATTGCGACGATTTGATAAAACCTGGTGCTATAAAATACATCGCAGAAAAGGGGACCGAAATTTCGATAAAATCCATAGTAAAAATATGTTTTTATACCGCCCCAATCTACATTGTGCATGACTTTGTTAATAATTCGATATTTAATACGAGTGTACGTGGTTGTATTAATCAGAGAGATTTTTCTCCCACCTATTCGCGTCTATTCGATGAGGTTATAAACGTGTTCGATAGTGCATACAATTGTGATTTTGGCACGGCGATGATGGCAGAAGCAGAAGCCACCGTACGATGATCGTATATTATGAATATATATATATATATATATATCTGTATGAGGTTGGCAGAGTGAGAGGAAGGGGGTATGAAAGAACGAGGATGAAGCACTGAGGAGGACAGCTAAACGACACTTCATGCAGGAACCGCGGTTATCGCGTCTGCCGCTCGCTGATACCGAGCTGGTGTGCCCCAACTCAAACCCCTTTTCCTCCCTTTTGCAACCACCAAATCTCCTCACCCCAACCACTCGCCCGACCGATCATCTTTCGCGCAGTCTCGCTTCTCTTGCTGGGCACGTGTGAGCTCGCGAACTACCACTACGATATAGTATACTTCGTCGTCGTTGTCCTTCTCATTTCTCTCATAATATAGTCGAGCCATACATTTCTGTCTGATATGCCTCTCGACTCATCGCGAGCTTTAACGTTCTATATATGAGTACCCAACCTTCTTTCCGACTTTTCACCCTCCGTGTATATGCTTCATCTTCACTCACAGCGTGTGGGGTTCATTACTCACCGACACGCGATTTATAATATACGAAAAGGGCATGACTAACATTCGAAAGAAATTTTTTTTTATCCATATTCTACGCATGTATATGCATAATATTTTTTTTATTCTAGGCACCGGAACGTTTGGAAAAATGAGGATTTTTTTTCGTGTCTCATATATTTCTTTTGCCCTCCAGATCCTTCGTACATTCGAAGCCGAATCATCTAATTATTCATTGTTTTCAATTCTCGTTTGGACAAATAAATGAACCGAGGTAGAGGCGAGTGGGGCAAAGTGGCCAGCGGGGCAAAGTGGCCACCTCGGTTGAAAATCGGCTAAAATTTTTTTTCCTGGAAAACGATTATTAACAGTTTTCCAACGTTCTCAAAACTGAAAAGTTCGGAAAGTCAGTGCAAATAGTTCATTAAAAATATAAATATATTGGGGTGGTTAAAAAAAAATCGATATTTTTTTTTCTCGGAGCTCCATCGAAAAACGTTAGAACATCAAAAAAAAGTAATTTTCCCCAAATTTAGGATTAAAAAAAAATATTTAGATATAGCTCAAAAGCGACTTTTCAGTTTTTTCTGCTATTTGTTGAAAATCGCGACGTGAAATTTTTTTTTTTGCTCATAGCATAAAGTGTTTGTATTTAACAGAATCATTATGTTTTTTCATGCTAGTAATCTGACATTTTTTTTCAAGCTGTCTCAAGTAATTTATTTGCTGCTTTTTCGGCTTTTTTTAGCTAAAAATCATAAAATTAACAATAGTTCAGCTACAAATGTCAATTTTTTTCTTTTTTACAAAATAAAAGGTATGTACATTTAACAAAAACATTTTTCACTCAAAATTTTCGTGAACATCGAAAATTTGGAGCGGAAAATGTTTACTTTTTAAATGTACACACCTCTATATACATCCATACCGTTATAAAAAATCAAGTTATCTGAATAGTTCTTCGGGATAGAGAGAGAATCTTGTTGAGTACAGAGAATGACAGAGAAAATAAAACGACTCGCACTCGGCGAAACTCGTCATGCCAATTTAATCGCGAAAGTTGTCAAGAGCGAAATTCTCCTCCTAGAGCCCTAGAACGTTGTCGTTTAATTTGCACTGCCAATGACAATCAGGCTGAGGAATACGCTTGGGAAAAATCGTGTGTGTTTCTCGATGGATGAAGAAATATACAGCCACACGCGTGTGGCAGCAGCGGTAAAGTCCAGAGACGGGGAAAATCGAGAGGGCTCTGACGATCTCCAATGTCCGCGAGATCGACGTGAGAGTGAATGAGAGTTCGAGGAAGATGAAGAGGGTTTGCAGCAGTGCAGCCGATAGTGGGGCGCATAAAGGAGAAGAGGGTGGAGAAAGGGGAGAGATTCGAAGCGATAAATGTGCACAGAGGAGGAGTGAAATGATGGTGAAGGGAGGGTGAAGAGAGAGAGAGAGAGAGAGAGAGAGATCTGTATTCTCGACAGGAGCTTCAACACTCAATAGTGTGCTTTAGAAAAATTCGTGACAGAAATACCAACGCTCGTGGTGCACAATTTACGTTATTAAATCGGCAACACGCGGGGGCATTCGCTTGCGAGATCCACTCCCTATCGACGCCCGACGACGACTGTCACCTGTACAATGCCATTTCACTTCAGAGATTCCACGTTTTTTTTTCCGTCCCAAATACACCGTATCAACCCATTGGTATAGCCATCTTCTATACGGATAACGACGACATTGTTCTTTTTTTTCTTCTTTTTTTCAAGAAAAAAAAACACACATTCAAACAACGAACCTAGTTTCGTGTTTTCGTTTAAAGTCGTTGCCAAATTCAAGTATTAGTCTAGAATGGACTGTTATTTTATTTTATTTTCGTATCTGACAAACCATTGAGAATAATTCAGGGTAGTGAGTGTGTTGCAATTTGTATAGAGTTGGTGCACTGCTTTTTCCTACGTGAAGATTTTCTAGTCATTTGATTCATCATTTTATAGGTAAAGTAATATTTATTTCGCTTTTTAAGAAGGACAGAATTGATAGCGAGAAAATGGAAACTTAAGGTAGTATATGAGCACGAACTTAACGATTAGATAAAAATTTGAATTTTTTTTATGGTGTAGCAGAAGTGTATAGGATAATGCCTGTAAAATTTTAAAGTGGGTCACCGACTCTTTACGAGAGTAATTAATTCGTGAAATCCAGATATTTATCACACGACATATACGAATTCTGGGCTGACGAAACTTTGAAACAGAAATTCGTATCTTTCACGATTAGATACGACCAATATTAAAACTGTTAAATATTCAGAAAACTATCGCGATTACATTTACGTTCCATAAAAAATGGGAGTTGACGAACCTTTTGACATAAAATTGCGTGCGTCGGATTATGAGTGGTCCGACTCTCTCTTGTTTCATGCGTGCCCCTCGCTCACCGCGCTCACCCGCGCCCACTTTTCCGCTCATTCCCCGCCCACAGTTGTGCTCATACTACCTTAAAAGAACTGTCTTGTCTCACTCGTGGCCATTCATAAGAGTGCTGAAGTCCATTGATTAAAGCAAAACACCGATCAACGGAATAATTGACAGCTGTCAGAGGAATAATAAAATTTTACTCGCTCGTTGGTATCCTTTTTGGGGTCAGCAAAGATTTTCCGCACACGCAGGATCAATGAAAAATAATTTCTGAATCTTCTGCACACAGCATTGCGGAAATAAGGGGGAAAAAATATTTGAGGCTAACGAGAGACCTTTCGCAAAGTTAGAAAGAAAAGAATAATAACTGCGACGAAGTAATAACGGTTTACATCCACGACCACCAACTTTCGATCGTAAAAAGACAGTTCGACGATTCCGCATTCGTAAAATCAGAACAATTTCATTTCTTAATACATATTTCGGTTATAAAATTACAAGTGCCAAGTGGGTTTCAATTAAAAAATTAATAAAATTTTCCAATCTTTACGCGTATCCTGCAGTGATTATACGAGTCCCGTAAAACGGGATGACTCGAGCTAAACGTACCGCTCGTTCGGTAGAACTCGAAGATCGTACACACACACACGCACACGCACACACACACACACACACACACACACACACACACACACACACACACACACACACACACACACACACACACACACACACACACACACACACACACACACACACACACACACACACACACACACACACACCCGGACGTACGTAGACGCGGATGACGTCCAGAGGATTGATGTGGGATAAAAAAAAGTCGGTCAAACGCGAAACTGCACGTAACATACGAAATGGCTGCAGCTACACTGGATGAGAGGTGAAACGGCGAGTACGTGTTGTGTGTATATGTGTGGGTGCGTGTATGTGTATAAACGAAGAGAAAAAGAGTCGCGAATTTTAACGACCGTAAAGCCGTAAATATGCAGTGACCAAATGGTCAGATGGCCATTTTTCCTCCCGGCATAGAAAGAAATTCTCCCGAGGAAATATACACGGGAATTTGAAGCTGCTGGAATAACGAGGGTTGAACGAGCGATTTTATTTAGCACGAGCTTTCATCCACCAGCAGCGGTGCAGAGATACACACGCATACACATGGAAATACCGAAAAAGTACATACCAAGCAAGGAAAAAAGGAATACGATATCGCGAATATCATAAAATATTTCTGTAATAAAAAAAAGGATGAGCGGCAAAACGTTGCGAAGTGCAGACACGAGTCTTATCCGGGTATAGTTTCATACAGCGAGCCAAAAATATTTGCCTTGCAAAGAAATTTCAAAAATCAATCCATATTATCGTAATAAATGTATTAAAATTTAATTGAAGGAAGGTTTATTACTACTGAAATTTGTTCAATTGTAATTGCTCGATTAAAATTAAATGAATTTAATGAGTTTCAATTGATGGCGTCGTTTCAGTGTCACGCCGTTGAAATTAATGAGTTTATTTTTCTCGTGAGCTCCTTGTGGTTCAAATATTCATGCTAGTAATTAAAAATTTATTTTCTCGGATTGACCACTAGGAATTGGATATGTGCTACTCGCTCAATTTGCTAGTAGGAAATTATCATTAATACGTGAATGACATAATTACTTTAATAACTGAAACGAGGACAAATTTCCAAGAGCTATTGATAACAAGAGCAAACTAAAATAATTTATTTCTTACTGACTCTGACTCGGTACATCGCTTTACTTGCTCTGAAAAATCTTGCATTCTGTATCTTTCGGAGCTGTATATGTTATACGTCGTCTATTCTGTATCGCAAACAAAAGCGTAAACGCGCACTCGGAATATCGAACACTTCTTTTCCAAAGATCGAGAAACGGACCCGTGGAAAAAGGTTCGAGGCAATCTTCATGAATTATTTATACACTTTTGGAATTGGCTATTCAAAAGTATCCATAAAAATAATTTACGTAATAGAATATTTATCTTGTCACAGATACGTGTCCAGGTTATCGCGGTCAGCATTCTCGCGTCTGCGTATGCACACTTTTGGCTCCATACAATTTATATTCATGCCTGCAGTTGTTTTAAATTTTAATAATTCGTCCAGGCCCCAATATAATATTATATGCGAGAATGTATATTTTTTTTTTGCGAGACATATCCGATAAAATTACGTTCGACTGATTAATTGTTTGTAAGTTCTAAGTAAAATATAAAAAATACGAGATATTTATTTTGACGGCCAAGTTATAGATTTTAGCACATGAATTTACCTACGAAATTTTTTCGGGTAAATATCAAATCGATTCATGATCATCGAAATCCAAAGTAGCGAGATTACGATAAAAATGAATAATCTAAGAGACAATTTGATTAAAATAGTAAAATTTTTTTCACAACAGCGGAGTGAAAACAGCGAGTTTGCATCCGCAAACGAGGATGGAAACCAGTCGATTGCCGGTCCTCTTTTGCGGATGGAAACTCGCTGTTTTCGCTCCGCTGTTGTAAAAAATAGTACTATGTTCGCCTCGGAGAAACCGGTCGTTTGCGCCACGTATGAAGTTGAGAACACCTCGGAGAAAACGGTCGTTCGCGCCTCGTATGAAGTTGAGAACGCCTCGGAGAAAACGGTCGTTTGCGCCTCGTATGAAGTTGAGAAAATCTCGGCTTCGCCTCGGTGCTCAACTTCATACTCGGCGTGCAAACGGCCGTTTTCTCGCTCGGTAAACAATATACTATGTTCTTCATCTTTATCGAATTGTTTAAGATAATATCGACTAAATCGAAATTTTTACCAGACAATTAAATATTTACTGGATTTAAGATTTTATTTTCACTTTTCTATCAGTCCGTCATCACTAAGAATCAATAATGACTCCGTTGAAGAGTCCATACCATAAACTAAAAAAAAATTCTTGAAACAGTCATATAAAAAAAAAAAAAAAATTGCAGAGCTTCGTGCAAAGGTCCTAAGGGTGCACATTGCTACCCTCATCCTACTGGTCATTTTTGTTTTTCTCTATGGATACACTCGTGTCTGGTCTCCCTCACGATTTCATCCCATATACATTCTTATATCGTCGGTGCATAAAAGGCGATTTTTCTTCGCAACGACGTTATACTCGCCGGCGCATCGATACGTCGCGAACCGAGTCCACGAGGGCAGGTCAGAGAATTGAAAACGAAGTCACGATTCGCTTTGTGGGCAGATATATACATCCGTTTGGGTCTCGCTCGACTCTGGAGCAGACAGCTTCGAAAAAGCTCTATACATTTGTGCGACCGTCTAGATCGATAAAAAGAGGATTTACGGCGATCCGAAAATTATTGAGAGACGGACGAAGTTTATTTTCTTCATAAATTTTAACTATGTTTGTTTCATCCACCCTCTAATCCCGTCGGAGGTTTTAAATTCTACGAGATTAAATTTTCGTTTGATATTACTTAATAAGGTTCCGGAGATTTGGTTCTTGTTCTAAGGGTAAAAATAGCTGGGGTATGAGTATTTTTTTCTTATCATGAATGAATCGTGTAGATTCATTTCATGTTGTCGTTATTGCTGTAATGAAATGCGTTTTTATGGCTGCGTGAAGTAAATCTGTCGGCAACGTTGCTAAGATATATATATGTATAAAATTCGGATTACATATATATCGGCGAATATAGCAAAGGAATGCGATCTCGCGAGTCCTCTCGGGTTTTTCATCTCGAGATTCTGAATCGTTTTCCAATAGCCGGTATGCCGATTTCACATTCCCTGTCGACTATTTTATTCTAAATATAAATGGATATGATCGTCGGTCTCGACACGATCGAGGCCGGTAAATAAAAATCGAAGCTGTGTGAGAGAGAGAGAGAGAGAGAGAGAGAGAGAGAGAGAAATCGTATGAGAAATTACGACGTGAAATACCTTCGCTATATTCCAAAAAATTAATAAAAAAAAAATTACAGTACAAATATATCAACAAGTATTGACAGCTGAAAAGAAAAATGTCGCAAGCCACTTAGTTTAAGACGTGATGCACTCTTAAAAAAATATGTAGTATTTTATGTGAGCTTTGAAAATCTTCATTTTTAGGAATTTTTTCCTTGTTTCCCAGCGTATATAGGGTAGACGTACCAGTTGTGGCAATTTTAAGCATATTCGAACATTCATTTACGAACGGTGTTCACATTATTGCAAATTCAGTATTGAAAAAGTCATCGATGTAACCTAAAAGGTACACAGAATCGAATTGTTATAATTTAAAACCTTTTCTGATCATGATAAATACGAAAAAAGGAAATTATCCTGTAACTGTCATTATCACCGTTTGTGGCCACAATTGTACTACTTTTGGCCATCCGAAGTACCAGTTGTGGCCACCAAGCTTTGAATTGGGATTTGCCATAAGCTGGCCACAAATAGAACAATCGCATTTTTGAATGTACCTACCACTTTTGGCCACCACGTATTTTTCAGGAATTTTAGCTGAGACATCAGTTTTTTGTAATTATAACCCGAAAAATGAGCTTCAACTGATAAAATATAAATTTTTGATGGAGCGGAATTACTTCAGATATGAGAAACTTTACAAGAAAACTACAGAAATCCCTCAGCGTTAACACATTTCGTCATATTTCGTTGAAATAAATTAGTAGATATTCAATAAAGCAATCGATAGTGGTCCGGAAACATCTTGAATATCGAAATATTACGCTCGATGAAGTGAACATAGCCTTGGAACTTTAAGAAATTCGAGGGAAATGCGGAGTGGCCACAACTGGTACGTTTACCCTATCTTAAATTTTGAATGGCCAAAGAACGTGATCTAAAACCTTTCTCCGTAACTCAACTTTAAATATTGCTTAAGAATTTTGAAAGAATTGAAAATCCCAAAAAAAAATCTATATTCCACAATAGTACAGATTTCTAGAGCCCGAAAATGATATGTAAATATTACTATACGGGTCTCACTTTTGAAACCTGAATTTGGGTCCAGTCGAAGTGCGAAGTATTTGAAGGCAAACAAAAATGCCGATTTTGAGGAGAATCGAAAATTTCAAAGATCTTGTGAGGTC
This sequence comes from Rhorus exstirpatorius, assembly GCA_963564615.1. Taxonomy (NCBI): domain Eukaryota; kingdom Metazoa; phylum Arthropoda; class Insecta; order Hymenoptera; family Ichneumonidae; genus Rhorus; species Rhorus exstirpatorius. The sequence continues at coordinate 15,357,762 of OY751316.1, read as the reverse complement.
TTCAAATAATTCTTCAAAAATTAACACTCATGGACATCATTTTCTGGTCATGAAGAGTTGAATTCTCGATGAGGAGTGAAAAGAACAAACGTCGATGTTTTTTTTTTGAATACTCTACGGGCGGTATTCATAGTCGGCTCTTATTTCTAAGACGGTCTTGAGCATAACCAACGACCAATCAGGACGTGCTAAATGACGTCTTAAGACAGTCTTAGAAATAAGACCCAACTATGAATACCGCCCTAAAACCATGCATTGAATAATATTTTACAATCATTATTATATTGTTGAAATTCAACATTTTTTATAATATCCTTTATAGCAATGTGAGAAATTGGGGCAAGAGGTATTATCCATGAGGTGAAAAAGTTAATGGATCGAGATGCACTTCTATTGCACAAATGGATGCGCGTTCACATATTATCCAGCGATGTGGAAAATTAAGAGATTGGCTTCGCGCTCTCTTGGATCGCGAGAATGAATTAGATATTTCCTCTCTGTTTGTCTCTCTCTCTCTCTCTCTCTCTCTCTCTCTCTCTCTCTCTCTCTCTCTCTCTCTCTCTCTCTCTTCCCCTTTCTATGGGTCTATTTCTCTCTTTTTCTGTTTGGTCGCAACGAACGCGTGCAGTAGCGTCGTGGATCTATATATCAGTATATCTGTACATCAGGAGAATGCAGCGATGCAACTCGCCGAGTTGAGTCGAGAGGGTGAAACGAGAGACTGTCCGGAATTCAATTATCTTTCTGTTCGTCCGGGGCCAAATTAAATACTCAATTTCGTCGTCTCTCCGTTGTGATGCTCTCGAGTGTGTATGTGTGTGTCTGTGTGTATCTGTGCCGCCCGTAACACAGCTGGTTCATTGCATATCAAGCTTTTGGTAGGGGATATCATGAAAATTCGCGATATCGCGAATTCGCCGCACGCGGTGATAACAAAAAATCTCGCTTATGCAACGACAGAAACGTCGAAGTTCCTTCGAGAGTTGATTTTATCTTTCTGATAGGCAATGCAATTAATAGAATAATTCCTTATTTTTCGTGATACATTAAAAATGTCTTGTCAATAATTGAATTTTAATCGCCGTGAGATTCCTTCCGTGAGATTCCTTTCTTCGACGTGAGATTCCTCCGATTCTTCTTCAAAAAGTTCTTTCCGTGCTTACTCAAAATGTATAACTATAACGAAAAATCGCCTTCAAACAAAATGCAAAATTTTTTCGACTAAAATAAATTGTATAATGGGAAATGTTTTTTTTTTTGCAACATCAAGTGTGTTCGAATCGAATAATTTTTCATCTATATCACATTGAATTTCATGCCTGGTATACTATACTGACTCGATGGCAGTTGTCACGCTGTGAATTTACGCTCGTATTCGTCACGTCGAGCTTTTATTTCTATATCGATTTGTATAGATCAATACCGCATACGTATATATATGACGTGTCTCAAAAGCAAAAGGGCGTATTCTCTGAACTTACACGCAGCGTATATGCTCTTTTGCTTTTGGACAAGTGATATGTAGCACAGATCGACGCTTTGGACGACGAGTACAGAGCATCACGTTTCTCTCGCTATCGTGATAGTATAGGCCATTGACGCTAGCGCCCGATTTCGCTTTACGTGCGTGCAATTTTTCGTGCTTTCGTCCTCTTCAGCCGATCGTACACCTCTCGATGAAACGACAGCGTGACGCTCGCACCCCCCCCCCCCCCCCCCCCCCGACACGTACACAAAACACACACACACATACATGGTAAAAGAGCAGAGTATACCGCGCACATCACCCTCGTATTACCACCTCGATCAAGGAGAGACCGATATACATGGGGCATTTCAGTTTAAATTGACAGATCCGCCGTTTATTCCTAGCGTGTTTAATTTCTTGCTTCCTCGTATAGAGGAACCTTCCTCAAATATCTCCTGAGTAATCATTTTCAATGTTTGCAGAAAATTAGAGCTGCAAAGTATCCTCGTTTACTGCGACTTTCGTCAGTTTACTCAAGAATTTAATATTTCATAAGATTTTTATTTATTGCGAAAAATTCCGGCAATGCTTTTTTGAATTTTTAATTTTTATGGGAAATTGTATGCTTGCTCTGATTCTCGTAAGGGGTAGGGTAGAGTGCTCTAAGATGGCGCGGGAGATAAGAGTGCGCAGTGGTCATATTTGGCAATGCATTTGCGATATGCAGCCAACTTCGGTTCCTAGCTGTCATTATAGAGACGCTAGGGTTGCGGTCGCGATGTTTTGCTGGGTAAAAACGAAAAATAGGAAAACCAGGTGAGTTCTAGCTATTTAATGTATTTAATTGAAAAATTTTGACATTTTTGAAACTGTATCCAGTTCGGGTTTATGCGAATATCGACTGTGTAATGTGAACATAACCTTTATTATACATTTAGCCAAGCGTTCATAGTGAATAGTTATTCCGTTACAGCATGGAGGGCGCCACTCGCGTCATTTGTCATAAATGTTGCTGGTATTTAAGAGTGCGCACTTCTGTAGCTTTTAAGAGTGCACGCGCACTTTTACAAACCCCATGTCGTTTGTGATGTTTTTACTCCTGAAACATGATAAACTCTTCCGATTGCAGTATGTCGACAAGAAAAAGAATTTCAGAACGAACCTTATTCTCGTCGGAAGTAAAATAGTAGCAGCAAGTGAGAGAATTGCAAAGGGTGTCAATCGCAAAGTCAGAGGTCTGTTGCGAAATCATTGGGAATGACTGAGAGTACTTTAAGGAGAAGACTGAAACGAACGAAGTGATATATGTTTTGATATATATTTCACACACTAGTAGTTGTATAAGAGTGCGCAAATGACTATTCGTGAGATTTATTTTCTTCTTAATGACAGTTCACAAATAATTATAAAGTTGCTGTGCAAAATTGTTATTAGAGGACCAAAGATTTTAAATAAAAATCTATAATTTTTTAATGTTTTTACTTTTCTTCATATTGTTGAACAAATCGTAAGTGCTTAGAGCACTCTACCCTACTCATATCGAGTCAACGCTTGAAATTCCAATGGGTTAGGGTACCATAATGTATGGTATTGGGCTTTAAAATAATCAATGTAGGGATTGAGGGTTGAAAAAACTGAGAATTTTTGGAAAATCCAAAAACTCAATTATTATTATACGTAAAGCAGTTATTAGAAATAAATAAATTATTGTGTAAACGCAACGACGATGTTCTGGTTGGTAAATAATACATTTCCATAAATTTGCAGTCGATCGCTATCTGTACTCTCTGTTTGTGTGCATAGCAGCCCATCCCTGGAAAGCAATTTTACCGATGCGTTCTCTGCGGTTTCACCCACTGATTTTGGGCTTTGCAACGATTTCATATTATTCATTCTTCCCCTAGTTTTTTTCTTACTTCGCCAATTCGCACAAAATGAATATTACAACTTTTTCGTGGCACACGTAAACCACTTTTTTTCTTGTATCGGACATTTTTATACATAATAAACGGACGTATAAAAGTTTTGTCCGAAAGAAATGAAATCCCTTAAATGTGCGTGCGTGCTACGAGAAATGTCCATAGCGTATGAAAAAGCATCCCGGGAATGGAGAAACAACGAAACTATCGTGGAGGTATGCTGTGATTTTTGTCCATCATTTCCCATCGACTTTTTTCAACTCCATTCGCTTCGTGAGAACGTCCCGAATGTCGATGTCGCGCGTTTCCATTTTTCCTTTTGATTTTTCACCGCACGTAGGGTACTTGATATACACATGCGATTTTACGTGACTTGAAAACCCAATATATATATCGTGGATGCGTGCAAATAACTATTCAATACAATGTCTCAGAGTTTCGTGTAAATTTGAACCGTGGGGGGGTTGTTGTTTGGATTTTTTTCCTCGCAATACAAGCAATACCGTCTCAACGACGATCCCAGCATGTTACATTTTTTGCTTCAGTTAAACGAGTGACTCAATTCTGTCTGCGCTCAAGGAGTACACGAATATTTTTTTTTTCCCAATCATCAGAAAGAAAAAAAAACTGTCGAGAATACGACTGCGAAGTTGAATTCTGCGCTGAATCAAGAGGTTGCCAAATAAATTCGATCGAATGGATTGAAATTTTGTCCAATGATAAAACTAGGCATAAAATGTTGGTATAATTTGCGTCAGGTCTGTGAAACTCGTTCGCATATATTTTGAGGATCGACTGTGCACACTGACGATTGATTGACGAAAAATCAATAGAAGCCAAGAGTTTTAATCACGGGATAGGTGGCAATCAAATAACAGATTGTCACCTGTCCATCCTATTTTATAGTTGAGCTGATTAGTTTGATACGAGTATATCGAAGAGTCGAAACCTTCACATCAAGAATTATTTGTAAGCCCATTTTCGTTCTCGGTGAGCAGATTAATAATTTAGATGGACGGCACATACAGCTCGAATAGAATATTTTTTTTTATTTAGTTGAAGTTGTTTCGTGAAAGCATCACGAGATGGCGAAGGCATTGTTTGACGAAAATACTCAAGTTATCAAATCTGTGTATCGAATTTTTCAAATCAATATCAATCAATCACAATTAAATTCACAATTCGCTTTCTGGTTTATATTAAAGAGATCGAAATATTGAGAAAACGTCACAGTAGCAAAAAATGATCCTATGCTAATAATTTGTCTATTCTATCCTGTTATTCGTATGCTTGCATTTTTTTTTCATGAAGCTGGCTGTATTTTCAGCATCTTGTGGTTTCGAACGAGTGTTACAGGGGCTATGAAAAAAATCATCCTGTCGTATCCACAATATTCAGGCTCTACCACGTCAAGATGGAGCATAAATTTTCACTATATCCTTCTCTCCCGAGCTCTCGTTTACCGTCCGTTCGAGCTGGTCCTCCTCTAACCCCCTCCGAGTGAACGAAAAACTTTCTCGAGTAGGTGAGCACTCGTCGTTTTTTTTTCTGCATCCTCTCTGCCATCTCTCTCTCTCTCTCTCTCTCTCTCTCTCTCTTTCTCCCTTCCTCTCGAGTAGCAAAGTTGGTGGAAAAGTTCGAAGCGCGCCACTGTTAATATATAGTATATACGAGAGAATCGAGGCAAAAGCGGTTTTTTTTTTGTTCGCAAAATTTTAATCACGGACACTTTACAATCTGCTATCTACTGCCGTTGGAGGAAAAAAAAAAAAGTAAAAGATACCAGAAGCTCCGAGGAGGCGGAGCGAGAAATGGAGTGTAGGGTAGAAAAATCAGCCCACTGGATTTAATGGCCTGATGGTAATTATTTTCATTATTTTTCGAGCACATCGAAAGTAATCCTCGACAAAAAGAAAACACGGAAATTCGATTTGCCAATATACTGTATAACGGAATCCGTAACTTTGCTATACTATGAAAAAAATCAATGCGAGTACGTGACAAAGTATAGTTACCGTGAAGGTACCAGGGAAAAATAATTGCCAACGCTTACAATATGGCCGATGTATGGCGCGGCACTGCGGGTAACCGATCCCTGGTGGCCAGCGTTGGGCCTGAACCTAAGCCAATATATTTGCCATTGCCTAACCCATGCTCAGATCGAGCATTGGCATACACAACAAGTTGCCAACTTTGGGCCAGTATCGTTTTTTTGATGGCAAGCGACCGTTGGAGATCAATGTTGGCCCCAATCTCGGGCCAATGCTATTTTCCATTGCTTAACCCATGCTCAGTTCGAGCATTAGATGTCGTATTGTCGAAATAAAATGTGCGAAACATACAGCAAACAAGGCTAAACGTATCGTAACGAAATTGAAGCCATGAACAAAAGCAAAATATACAAAGTGCCATAGAGACCATGAAAAAAAGTCAGGGCATATGTAATGAGTGTTTGATGGGGCTTTTTTTACTGCATCCATATACGTATATTGACTGGTCCAGAAGGATAGAAGAAGCGTAAAGGAGAAAATATTTAGAGAGAGCGAGAGAGAGAGAGAGAGAGAGAGAGAGATAGGTGAGTCGTGAAAGAGCTGAGAACATACTCGTCATATCTACGTGACAAACGATCTATGACCCGTTCGTACGATATATGTATATATCGATCGAGGCAATTATTCTTTGCGTTTTGAGTTACGGGGCGTGCAACGATCCCGAATTAGATTAAGCCTGTGACACATGGTGATATGAGTTACGGGATCGAGTCTGCTGGTGAACCCTGTGTCGTTCGTATTCGGCGAGAGGTCGAAAGATTGAAGAGGACCTCCCGGAGTCGTGTGTGGGTGAATATCCAAGAGAGAGTTTACGTTTTTACGAAGATATCGCTGTGAAAATGATTTTTTTTGCAAATATATCGCGATGAAAATAATTCGTTATACGAATATATCGCTATATGGAAATGTTACTTGTGCAATTTGAAGTTTAGGGTGAGAAAAAATACTCTTAAAGTCTAATGACAATCTCGAGTAATTTCAGTATATTGTGTATTGCGATATTCTTTCTTTATTTATGACTATGGATTTTCATGAACGGTTAGAAATAAAAATTTGTAAAACAATGCAATGAAGAAATAGCCTATTTTATTATGACAGTCAAAATTGTACTATTGCTTATTATTTTAATTGTTAGTGGTTTTTTTCAAACGCTTTTCTTATTAACCCTGAAAATTCAGAGTTATTGTCAGTGATTCTCAAAACCTCCTATCCTCTTTTCTAATTTCAATGATGTCACAATCACCTCAATTGCATCTTTTTTGCATCCAGCCATCGTTTGATGAAACACCAATATTTGTTCTGTGTATGGGTTCTGTTACTTTTGCGTCCTTGACTTTACATTTCGCTTGGAACGAAAGCTCGTCGTCATTCTCGTTCCTTATCCACTCGCTTGACTCAACTACTTCGAAGTTTGCTAAACGGATACGAGTGAGTGCGAGATAGATGTACGGTGGAAGTGGCCGAGCAAATTTTGTCAAGGATTAGTCAGATCTTGTGAGAAATTCCCCCTTCCCCCCCTTCCTTCCGCCTTTCCTCCGCAAAGTCATTCGTGAAGTGGCAGTTGGGTTAACCGTGATTCAACTCCACTTCTCTTGGACTAACCGGCACAGGTCGCTGCGCTTTTCTCATCTACCTAACTTGTCTCGGATGTTTGTCACGATGCAACAGAATCGTTTGACCATGTGATCCGGTTATACGTTCTAGCCGAGCGATTTATTCCCGGGAAAACATGTCGAAATTTCGAAGGACCGAGACGTTCGAGCGTCTACTTCGGGTCTGAAATCTTCATTCCGTTGGATGATGAAAGTGTGAATTTTGTAATGTATTCAAACGATCATTATAAAATAAATAAAAACTTCGAATTTTAATAATAATTTTATTAAATTTAAGAAATTTTCAACCCCAAGATAATTTCATTTTAAACAATGAAAAATAAAATTGAAACAATGACGAACCATTTTTATATTTTCATCATAGATTCACCGCAAATTAATCATTTTTTAATATAAAAAATAAATGACAAAAGAACAATTTGAATAACTGTTGATAAAATTGTATCTTGGTTTCGCTGATGAGAGGTAATGATTAGGAGTTTAGCATTACTTGTAAAATTAGGATAGTTTGGATACGATTGCAAATAGGTCCATCTAAGAATGCTCGTTCGATGACTTAGCAATCACTAAATCGCGAGTTGATGAAGTATCCAAAGAAGGACTTTTTTGAAAATACATTTTCGAAAAAAAAGTATGAAAAAGTATGCGACGTTAATTCTGGAAATCATAAGTGAGCTCCCTCACCGAGGCTCACATTTTATTCAATGGTTGCACTACTCAACCGATATTTCAAGTAATTCTATACACAAAATGTCAATTCATTTACCGCTAGAGCTCCTTTTATAGCTTCGATGTGGGTCAAGTTTTGTTTTTTTATTGTACCAAAGAGAATTGACACCATAAATTATATGGCCAAGCCCAATAATATACTTCATGAAGATACTTTTTTCACCTCAATAATTGCTTCAATTTTGAGATCTATTTCAACCCTCGAATACATAATTTTTTAGCCTCGCGGCAAGCCTTTGGCTTGATCGATTATAACAAAAAAAAAATTTTTAATAACATTTAACTACGCATGTATTTCACCGTATCGAACAAGTGACTTTACGACATTAAATAAACTCTTTTCAAGAATAGTAATACGCTCGATTGCTTCTATGATGCCGAGAAATCGCAATGAACGAAGATGAAGGATGTGGCAAGAGAGTTTAATAGAGAGGTCGGAGAAGAGCATCCCAAGCCAGGATAGTGATGTATAAGATAGAAAAAGAATGAAAAAAAAGATCGACGGTAATTCGTTTGACTTCTCATCGACCGTTACGTACCACGCTGTGTGCTCGGAGATCTTTACGAACGTACGAAGCGAGAAAAGTGTGTTCTATTTCCCGGAACGAAGAAGTTGAATCTATCGATTTAAGGGAAAGCCCGAGGAGCATAGCACAATGTATAGCCCCCCACCCCCACGTGTGTGTGTGTGTGTGTGTGTGTGTGTGTGTGTGTGTGTGTGTGTGTGTGTGTGTGTGTGTGTGTGTGTGTGCGTGGTTGAATTTATACATTGACTGCTAGCAGACGTAATGGCGTAAGTTACGTGACTTTTCGCGCTGAGTCGTGTGGAGTACGTCTTTATAAGACTGCCACAAGTCGACATGTGTACAACGAGAGAGGTGTGGATCGAGAAATGGAGGATGACCGAGAAGCTTGCAGCTAGCCCAGGGGTCAATGTGCTCCAGATTGGCTGCTGGAGTTTGCAAAGGTCTCCATGATATGAAGAGAGACACAGATTCACCCCATCTAACTCGCGCATAATTCATGTGACTAGCGTACCATGGAAACATTCTTTGTTATCTTTTTCCGTAAATTTTGGATTTAATGAATGTTACGTGTACATAAAGAGTTGTGTACAACTCGTGTGTATTTTTTAGGCGTCAGCAGGACGTCCTTCAGAGGACAGTCTGGAACTGACTGGAACTGGAAATTATAAAGTTTCTATACACGGTAATGGTGAAGCGTTATATATCGAGGGAAACAGAGGTGATGCCTGAGTGGCTTCTATTCGAGTGCGAATGTCAAAATTTCAATTTTAACATATTTGAGTTTGTATGTGCTTGAAATTCAAGTTTCGAAGATTTGATTTCATGGATCTAGTATGTTTATCAAACGAGGGCTAATTAGATTTTTTCGAATTTTCATTGTTTGGAGATCTCGACGTGGAATAAAAGTCGAGTAGAGGATTTCTGAAAAAAACGCTGATACAATTTCGTAGATAGATACCGGTAGAATTCATAATGGATTCTCGTAGCATATTAGGGTTTAGTACAAATATGACAGACTTTGGTACATCAGTGAATTTTTAGTAAACGTGTGGATGTGGTTAACAAAATCCAAGTATACGAGTCTGGAATCATCTTAAAATACTTATTTATTCGTCAACAGTTTATGAAACGCTGATGAAAAGATTATAAATTAATTTTATGTGCAGCTATATCGTAATTTCCATATGCTCCACGTATCTAAATCAGCGTATTCGTTTGATGAAACGTTTGATGCTCGTCAATTTAAGATTTCGTAACAGCATGGACATTGAATTGACGCGAATATCGCAGTTCCCCTTGAGAAAATGGGATGTTCCTGCTATACTGCAGGAATATCCTTATTTTCGCGTGATCGAACGTGAAGGCGTTCGTGAATAGGACTTTAATAGCATTAGCATGACGGAGATTTATCACATTGTGCATAATTGCTTCTTGTCGCATCTTCAACACTGATAACCCCGTTGATCCACGTGATATGTCCCCTCGTCCATCGAGCTATACGGAGTAATAACATTTAGATTGCTTTTTTTTTATCACTGCAGCTGCATGTGCAGTGGCAGTTTCAACGAATTTCCAAAATATAATGTCCCAAAATCTTGATAATCAAAGTCGATATTGCGCGATTTTTAGAGCCCAAAAATGATATGTAAATAATACTATACGGGTCTCACTTTTGAAACCTGAATTTGGGTCCAGTCGAAGTGCAAAGTATTTGAAGGCAAACAAAAATGCCGATTTTGAGGAAAATCGAAAATTTCAAAGATCTTGTGAGGTCTCCAAATACTTCTTCGAAAATTAAAATTCATCGACGTAATTTTCTGGTCATAAAGAGTCCAATTCTCGATGAGGAGTGAGAAGAACAAACGTCGATGTTTTTTTTTTTGGAATACTCTAAGGGCGGTATTCATAGTCGGGTCTTATTTCTAAGACGGTCTTAAGCATGGCCAACGACCAATCAGGACGTGCTAAACGACGTCTTAAGACCGTCTTAGAAATAAAACACTGCATGTGCAGTGTTTTAACGAACTTCCAAAATATAATGTCCCAAAATTCTTGATAATCAAAGTCGATATATTGCACAACCTAAAAGAAAATTAAACGATCCTATTGTCCCAATTGAAATCTCAAGCGCAGTGTCGATAGTCCCGTTTATACCATTGCTTTATGATAATTGTCTTTTGTGATCTTTTTCGGAAATATCTATCATTATCTGTGTGAAATAGCAGATGCAACATAAATATGAATATTAAAAGCCTCTTTAAAAGTCTCAAAGCTACGTAGGATCGCATTAAAGTTACAGCGGTTTAACAAAATGTGTCCCCCAACTGTCACAGAACACGACTACGATCGATATAAAATATTTAGTTATTTACTCTCGGTGAAAAAGTGATTTTCCTCCTCCCTGACTCCAACTCTAACTCCCTGAATCGAGCCGCAGTGCATCGCTTTAATAAACTTGCCCACGACGTGATTCTATAGCTTTTCACTCTTCCTTCGTATACGAGTGAGACCTTCTCGAAGTGTACGCGCTGTATATACTTTGACTTGTTCACGTCTTATACGAGAATCGGCGCTGGTTATTTCCGCGTCAGGTAATGCATACTGTTTGTATTAAGCGCAAGCCTATACCAGAAGTGTGCGCAAACACGAAGAACGAAGATCGGATTGAAGGAGCTTGGGCCCGTAGATGTGCGAGAGATTTTCAAGCTACCGAACTGCGTACAAGCTGTAAGTGAGTAACTAAATCCCGGAATGAAATCGTATGCTCTATACGATATTACCGTGAAGTGTAAATACGCATTCATTGTGTATATACGGGGCATTTCAAACTCAATCGACAGAGATATCTTTCCTACGATTTTTTTTTCTCCATTTTAATATGTTTTATGGTTACATCGAAAATAAGTTTCTGCAAAAATTTTCAGTTTCTCGCGTCATGTTTTTTGCTAATTAAGTGTAACTTTTTTTTTTTTAGAAATCGTTTCATCGATTGCCGTAAAATGATTAATTGTGTATAATAAGCACCAGTCCGATGATACACAAAATCTTCCTGGATTCGTATTAATTAATATATTAATATTTTTTCTGGAATAATTATTTCGAATAGTTTTTCTTCCGAGTAACACCTTGCGCTAATTTTCAATTTACCTTTATGATATGACGCAAACTTAATTATTTCAAGCTAGCAGTCACTTAATGAATAAAATTTAGACTGATTTGCCATGAAATGCCCCGTATTGGGCAAAACTCGATGGCAATCCGAAATCTCGTAGTTTGTTCGAAGAGGCGCCTAACTGTATACAGTTGAGGAGCGTTGAGAAACTTTAGCTTATCCCAAGATTATATGAATCTTTCGTAAGATATGATAATCCCGCGAGTCGCGCTCGTCTCGCGTGGTTGGCTCCAAAAAGATGTAACTTCGTACCCGAAGCATACATTTAGCGGAGAGCTTTTGATTTCATTAATAATGCACGCAGACATTGCGTTGCTGGTATTCCGTGGTCTCTCATCGCGAAATCTCTTGTCTCGCGAATAGGACATTATTTGATATTATATCGTGATCGGAGACGGGACACGATCGTGGTGCTTTTATTATTCTGCATTTGAATTACCATTTTTCGCTGGAACTGTTAGGCATGGGTTCAAGCTCATGAGTGCCTATAATAGGCGCACAAATTATGGGTATTTTTTATCCATTCACATAAACAAATATCGTCCATCGATATAACCATACTACAGGGTTGTCAAATTTATTTATTTCGCTAAAAAGTTACGAATAAAAAATAACCTTTGAATATTCAATAGACGCAAGATTGCAAAAATGAATCATAAATAAAATCATCAGGAAAGTTTCAAAGCTCCCAAATCCAACAATCTCATTTTACTTCGTTAATCGCCCGGGGCCGATTATAGTTGATTCAATCAGCGAGAGAATCAAAGCGCATTTTTTTTATTTGTTTATTTGCCCAATGAGTTAAAGCCACATACGCGAATATGGAGAGTGCAAAAGCGGTTATTTTGCCGGCAGGATTTATCTGAATGCTCAGTTTCTTTTTTTTGTTTTTGATAAAATGCTTCGTAGCTGGCACACGAAAATCCGGTCGGGTAATTTTCGCAACGGCAAACATTGATTTTTTTCACAACTCATACACGTTATATTCTCGTATATAGATAATCGCGAATGGATAGGGCAAGGCTTCGAATGAGCGCTACCCAAGCGTTTTCATATGCAAACTTCCCAGGGCTTTGTTAAGGTTACGGTACAATGATAAGTAGTGCGCGAAATGCGTGAAAAAAAAAAAATGAAAAAAATCACGTTTGTAGATAGCGTAATACCGTTTTATAAAACAGATTGTTTCTCCTTAGTGGGAGTATAAACGCGAAAATGTGCTTTCGTGGGGAGTTTTCGTTGTAGGTGCAAATGAAGCTTTTGCTCCGTACCATTTGAGCCCAATGCGATTCTACATGAAGCCGACAATCATCGGAATAGCATGGGAGGCAGGGAGATAAACAGAGAGAGAGAGAGAGAGAAAAAAAAGAGAGAAAATAAAGTAGTAGGAAAAAAACAGAACGAATAAAAAGAAAACTTGAAAAAAGTCAAGATACGAAAGAATGTAATTTCAAAATAAGGTCATTGAACTATTAAAAAATTGAATGTCAATCCTGAAAAGCTTTATCGTCGATTCCCGTTCTCAGAACAATATGCGATGGACAAAGCTCATCGGAATCGTTGCTGCATAACAGAGAGTCAGAGAACAAGTGGTTGGAATAAATCCATTTCATTCCTCCGCTTCACTGCTACTATTGTATTCCATTGAAAATACAAATATTTCACGTATATATATATATAGGATCGCAGAAAAAATTAAGGTTTCGGGTGACTGTAGACTGGGATTCGAACCCAGTATCCTCTCGGTTGTCGGTCGAGTTCTCTGACCACTTAGCTATACCCAGGCCCTATACCCAATTCCTCTACAATTTATACTTTAGTTCTTTCTGGGGGACCTCGCTCCCTATACATTCGGCCGTCGTGGTATGACATGTGCCCCCACATGTCCGTCTTACAAGAACACTTCGTGTTAGTGTCATTCCAGTCGCTTCATCGTCTTATTTATCTTCCGTCTTTATTAAGTAGGTGGAAGTACCCCACTCCCGGCTGAGGCCCCAAATGTAGGATCGCAGAAAAATTTAGGCTTCGGGTGACTAGACTGGGATTCGAACCCAGGTCCTCTCGGTATCCGGTCGAGTACTCTGACCAATGAGCTAAACAGGCCCTATATACCCGATTCCTCTACAATCCGTATACTTTAGTTCTTTCTGGGGGACCTCGCTCCCTACATATAATATATTCAGGAGGCAGCTGGATAAAAGCTTCATAGTCTGGTACAATCGATGTCTTTTGAAAGTACTTGTATTATATTTGTATAACAATAAGACGCTTAGAGGCGTCGAATGAAGAGAAAGACTGAATGAGAAATACGAAACCAACATTTAAGTACTTGCGGGGTATCTAGAATTTATGACAAAGATCGAATGTCCCGAAAAAAAAGGAAAAATTCGATAAATCGATATTGCTTGCAAAGAACAGATTTCTTGCTTCGATTCTAGTGGAATGAACCCGTGTGTAGTCAGACAGAGATCTACAAACTCATGAATCACGTTTCAGTATCAACTTTTGGTATTAAATCCTTGCCCACATCGTATTGTTCATTCATAGATATAGCATTCGAACAGTTAACAATATTAATTTTCATTTTTTTCAAATTCACGGCTTTTAAAAATTTATATCCCGAAAACTGTTGATATGAAAAATTATCGCAGAAACGCTTTAGGATTTCATTGGATCGGAAAGTCTCAGACTAAGTACTGGAATTGAAGTGAATATTTCTGAGTAAAAAACAGTCATGACACAGTTCCCTCACTTAATAAAAAAAAAAAAACTTGGTAAATATGTAAATAAAAATCGGGATAATTAGTAACAATAATGATAATAATAATAATAACCAGATGTTTTTTCAACTCTTTATCCCCCAGCTTAGTCATTAATCTGACGTCAGTCACTTGAACACAATTTTTTGTTTATCTTTTTTTATACTAAAAAACAACCATACCACAAGCCGTTCTCGTGCAAGGTCGTTTTAAAATTCCACGGATGATACGATCGTGTATATAAATTTGTCGACGATGCGATTTACTTTTTTACACTCTTTTTCTCTCGTACTTTCCCATGAAGCGTGAGCGAGGCACGTAAAAAAAAAGGGCGGTTTTCGCGTGACGAGATGCGTCGCCGATTCTCGAGACGAGAAATACCGAACGCTTTGTATTCTCTGCTATACGCGGAGGATCGTCGAAAAAAACGTGACATCTCTCAGACCAGGAATGACGTACCGATATAAAAGTTGAAAATGACCGTATTATACGGGAGTTCTTTGGTGCCTCGAGACAATAAAAATATATATGTAAAATAAAAATGTCTAGCATATATGCCCGACCAGTTATGTGCAGACAGTGCCAAGCTTCGAGAGACTTTTTTCAACGTCCTTTGTGATATAGCGCGTATACGAGGTTAGTGCGAGCACAAAGACTTTTGGGGACAATTCGAATCAGCCAGTATGGGACTTTAAAAATTAATTTAAAACATTTCCGAAAAATTAATTATAGAACTATTTACATTAAATTTGCCCCTGAATTATTTTCTTCTGCATAATTTAAAAAATGTGTGATCAGGAAATTTCATATTTCCGGCCGTCATCCTTCGAAATTTACAGACGAACCCTCGCGAATCCTTGTTTTTTTGTTTTTACACTCACGTGTGCGTTGCAATATCTTCTCGAGTAATATAAATACATATTTTGTATGGTCACGATATAGCACGTAGCTTTTAATGGTTTTTCGCGAGTTCCTAGTGAGAGATTTTATAACAAGCGAGTAAAACAATATATTACAAAGTGCCTCCCAGGCCTTAATATACCGTAAACAGGTTAATTGTTCCCCGGGCTCTGGGGAACGTGTAGAGCAGCTTACGCTTGGAAATCGCGGTCATGTTTTTTGGCGACGTCAACGATGTTCGTTAAACTCTCTTACAGCGGATCTGTGCATGTATACGCGTTGCATATTTCGTCGACAAGCGTGTATCGGTCGATTTTTTCATATACAAACTTTAAGACGTGCCTAGAAACACGAAGGTCCAGCAGTGTACACGCTTTATGTCTTCTCGTACTACGTATATTGGGATGCGCGACAGATCAAACGAACGAAAAAAAACTCTATTTTTTTCCTCTCCATCTTAGTTCATTCGTTATTATTGAAATTTAATTGGGACGTTATCAGTGATGGTGACTATGGACGATTCACGAAGAAAAAAATTTTTTTAATTAAAAATATGTCTCTATGTATGAACATGTCGTTCGTCCAAGGATTAGTGTGGGTAACAATATTCTGCGAATACATTATTTCAATTCCGCGCGTCTATTAACGCGCCACAGAGCAGTCGTGTCTACTCAAACCATCTCATGCGTGTGCGTTTTGCGGAAAGTACGATGCACTTTGAGGGTCACATACGTAATATATACATACATGCGCATGTGTACCTATACGGCGAATGAGCGAATGAGCACGCTTGGAATACGAAGCCCGTGCCTGCCTGTGATACACCCGTTTTTGCATCGCTCGGTCATATTTTGCCCGTATTGAACGTTAAAAGCAATATGAGACATTCTTTGTCAATCAAATCCTTTTTTTTTTTTTCTTCAATTGCCATCTCTCCTCAAAGAATTTCTTTGATTTTTCAAATGGATTTTTTATTTTGATCGCACTCGTCGCGAAGGTACATTGTTGTTTTCAGCTCGGTAATATGGGTTATACAATCTCTGACGAAAATGTTTTAGTGCAGGAAATGTCATTTTTAAAGGAGGGTTTTCAACGGTGAAGTTGAAATTTTACCGTCAATGGTTGTTTCAATTTTAACCAAAATAATGAAAGACAGTTTTATTGTCTACGAAAAAAAATTTTAAACGCTTTGTCTAAAAAATCTTATCAGAGTGTTATAAAATATAAGTTATAAGTTATAAAATATAAAAAAAAGTTATGGCATATGAAATATAAAGTTATAAAATATAAATTATAAGCGTTATAAAACATTTTTAAATCGCATAAGCGTTATAAGAATAAGGTACGCAAAAAGAACTAGTAGGTAATCGATTTTATACGATTTCATATGGTTGAAGATTTTTGTCGTATGGTATTCCGGCAAAAATTCAACCGACATGTTAAAAAATATCCCATGTATGTCGGGTTTACGTACATGTACTCTCGCTTTGTTTTATTGCGTATATGTGTGCCAAGCTGCGGACGCGATCTAGCGCAAGTAATTAGGTGATGCGTTTATCGCGGATCAGCGATTACCCGCGCTCATCATGCGTGTATACCTACCATACTCATGACGAACTAATTTCTAATCGATTATGCCGAGAGCACACCTGAATCGAATTTTCTTCAGTTCGTCGAGTCACGATGGTCGAACTTTTTGCCGTTAAACTACGGAAGACCGTAAAAAGCTCGTTCAACAAAAACGATGGACGTTGACTCTACTACAAATTTGTGCAAATATTTTTTCACAGTCGAGCTTATAATTAAACGTATATTTATGAGACAATAAAAGTATTTTTACAACCCATAAATTTGTAGTGTTGCTCATTAAAATTTTTAATAGAATTAATGTATCCACGCAGTCATAAAAATTAGTTGCTTTGCAACAAATTTGTTCTTTGTATTAATACTTTTTGTGGGTACATGGACGATGAAAAATTGTTCCGAAACACTACGAATACCAGCGTTGAAACTACGCATTGCAATAAACTATTCTTCCTCAAACATACGATGCTTAGAAAATTTTTTATATGAATGATGCGCTATATGAGCATCAAAATACAGTCAAACCCCGATCCCTGTACACTCTTGGGGACCGAAGGTTTCAGTCCTTGTCCACGAAACAGCTGACTGTTGAGAAAGACGCTCGTCCAATCGCGAAAGAGTTGCAGATCCGTACCGATTGATTTTATGCCCCCGAGCACAAATGCGTCGCAAAACGTCGAAAATTTTCTGTAAATCTTTTTTTTAATACGGCACTGGGACGGCAGACAGGGACTGAAGTTACGGACCGGACAGGGACTGGAGCTGGACAGGGACTAAGGGAACAGGGACCAAGGTTTGACTGTATATTAATAATTCATACTATTGTTATAATTATTAGGTTGGTTAGGTTAGGTAGCTTACACCGACTCCCCTGAGGGTTGCGGGCTCCCACCACCTTCTGCCACTGGTCTTCTCTCGTATTCGTTTGTCCCTGGTTCGATTCCCGCTACCGGAGCTTCGAATTCGGGAAAATTCAGGAAAAAGCTAATTAGGTTTGCATGGATCCCCAAAGCTTCAATATATCTCGCTTACTCGTTTTCAAGAAAATAGGGAAGGCTACCATCTGAGCCACTTTCGCTGTTGTTTCACGCGCGGGTCACGTGGCTTTCACATTGCATTAATAAAAGAAACCTTGAAAACTCTTGGAGGGTGCAAATTTACGGGATCGATCAAGTTGATCTCACGTTTGTACTTCAGATAAATCAAAGGGAGATTGAAACAAGATATCTGGATGATACGAGACTAAGTTCATCCAAAGTTTAATCATGTACAAGCCCGTGAATAAGTGGGTGCAGCTTTTACTGCATCCACCACATCGTACGTACAAAGTTCTTTTCAAGACTCTCAGCAAGTTACAGTGCACGATCATCCAGAGAGAGTGAGTGAGAGAGAGAGAGAGAGAGAGAAAGAGAGAGAGACAGAGAGAGAGAGAGAGAGACAGAGAGAGAGAGACAGAGAGAGAGACAGACAGACAGACACACAGAGAGAGAGAGAGAGAGAGAGAGAGAGAGAGAGACGTGCGTATACCATATATAATTGGATATGTGTTATATAGGTGTAACCATAAGCAAATTTGTTTTTGAATCAACTTTTCATACGCTACCAATAAGGTTACTATCGAAAAAAGAATATAAATACAAAAATATTGAATTTATGACATCGATATCCAATAACCATCGGGCAGCTCTGGTCGAAAGTCACTCTGAGCTACGGATAATAAATTTTGACATCTCACATTACAAATTTTTCACTTTTTCATGTTGGTGCCAACTTTTTATTGAATAAAAACATTATTTAAAGAATATCATTGTTAACGAACCGTTGGTGTAGAAAAACTTACGAAAAATAATTATTCATCACAATTGAGATTGCAATATTAAAAACCATGGATGAAATGCCAGATGGTGTGTGGGTTGGACCCGCAAGTCATGTTCCAGAAGAATATCCCATTTAATACACGTGTAACCTTGTTCAAAAGTTGAGTGGAACGTACAGTGTGTGCGTAGCTCTTGTGCACGGCAATTTATGAACAATAATTACGCTGTTCGCTTAATAGCATATCATTTTGAGGGTTGCGACGATACATCAATGTCGATTTTATCACCGCAGGACGGTGGAGGCTAGAAAATAGGAGGTAGGGATCGCGCGTGGCGCAACGAGAATCGATAATGTTAGTTAAGAAATAGTAGGTCGAGCTCGCGGGAAGTTCCTTCGGCTTTTCTGGACTTTAAACAGCAGTCTGGGCTGTATACAAACGAGAGCCATGGAACTCAAAGAAAATATCGTCCTGGATTTTGATGTTAATTCAATCGGGTCATTTTTTCTTTCGTCGTATTGAATTCTTTCGATTTTCATTCGTACATCTGAAGAAAGGCCAAAATCGTTCAAAGTTGAGTTATTATATTATTCATTGATTCGGTAATGTCCTTGCGGTACAAACAATGAAGGGGAATTTTTTTCTTGCCAATTAAACAATTGAACCGGTAATTCGGCGGCGCAAAATGATTAAAAATTCAGCATTGTTGGAAAATTTTCTTTTCTTTCCAATTCGATATCTCAGTGACCTATAAATCACTCCGATAATAATGAGCTTTAAATTATTTGGACTGAACCGATGCAATTTCGCATTTTACCCTCTAGTCGCTCTTCCGCACTCCCTTGCGATTCTCCATATTTCCACCGCCGTTATAAATGCTGCTGTTACATCGTCCAATATGGATTTTAACGATTTTCTACTGCATATAGAGTAGCCTGAGCGATAAAATCCTTTTTTCCCATTCATATGTATATACACCAATTTCTACATATCTATCATTACGGATACACGCGTTGTACCCTTGCAGCAAAATTATGTAGCTAACTGAAACACACGTTGGCTGTTGGATTGTCACAGCACGAAACATGACGTATACCCCTGTCAGACTCCGTTGCGGCCCGATAATAAAACAGAGAGAAAAAAAAACAGCGAGCCAGTCGCCACGAGCGAATTAATTAACTGTATGTGAAATCTCTCAACGTTTCGCACCGGGTGCTCACCAGCTACGCAAGAGATTGACACGGGAATATTATCTAGTTTTACCTCCGGTTAAAATATATATCATACTTCATATATATGTATATTTATATACTGCATGCAATATGATATGTTTTGCTCTCAAACTTCATTATCGTGTATTCATATCGATGAGCCTTCACTGCGTTTCGTCGCAAGATACATTTTTTTTGTTTTTATTTTTAAGTACATAGAGTCGTTCCGGGAGTGATATGGGACAGGTTTACGGCACCTGAAAACAATTGATGGATCTGAATGGCTTTTTTCACTATTCTTGTTTTCTGCTATGTCAGTCTTCTATAATAACGTTACATTATTATAATAGCGTTATATGATAACGCTAGAACAGCTATTTCTCTCGAGCATCCATGCATGGCAGCTCGGTCAGTGGATCATTTCATCTTAAAGCAATGACTCCGAGAGATTGATAAAAGGATTTCTAGCCTCGGAGGCGGTCTCTGTTTACGCGACTCACGGATTAACGGTATGAATCCAACGGAGGAATTAGCGCCCTGGCTATGAGAGAAGCGTTAATCCGAAGTAGAATTAATGTACGCACTTCCAGAGTAGGAGCTTGGTATCCTCTTTAACGCCTCTCTCACTCTCTTTCCCTCTTTGTCTCTCTCTCTCAGTCTCTAAAGATGGTGTAAAATACGTACACACTCACACATACCAAGAATCACACCGCTAATACCCTGAATCTAGCCTAACTAACCCTAACTCGATTTGTCAGGGGAATGGGTCATATCGGTAAATCCGAGTTACTTAGTCGACGTTACTTCTTGCGAAACGAGACCTATAGTGTAGACGAGAGAGTGGAAGGCTTCCTTGCGGTGTGTGGCCACAGAGTTTGAGCTTTCGGATGGTGAGAAGAGAGAGAGAGAGAGAGAGAGAGAGGCCGAGATAGAAGTCCTGGAATAAGAGAAGAGCTTGACACGTCGTTGCGCTTCGTGCCTCAAGCTTGTGGATTCTCTTGGGCATGGCATTGCACTTCAATTAGACATTTCTATGACGCCACCTTATCAGAGGGGCTATCCGCATGGGAATTGCAACGAGAGATAGTTCCACGACTCTCTAACTCATTCACATTCTTTGCTGCATATATTATATACGTATTTGGAAACGTGGGTTTTATGCATACATGTAACTCGACCAATGTAACGACTTTGCTACTATCGCACTTTATTACCCGTATACCGAAGCGAAGATTCGTGTTCCGTTTGCAAAGCTTTGCGAAATCCCGTTTCGCTCTTTTCTCGTCAAGCTCAACACTAATTTAGCTATGTTGTTTGTGGCCAATCATAAGGCTCGTTGATATCTACAAGGGGGGGGGGGGTAGAAGAGGGGAAGATAGAAAGATAGAGCATGTCTTTGGATAGGTTGAACAAGACGATGAGAGATGGTCACAGATATATATAGAAGATCCGAGCACCACTGATCACGAATCGCAATTAGCCTACTTCGAAGAATCTCCTATTGTTCGTTTGGTGACCTACTTCCAGATTCGTTCGAGACGTCGTCTTGGATGTGAATAAAAGAACGCGACGATTACATGTATCTGAGGTATTCTATCCTAAATGAACCAGCCTTCGATATCCTAATCGTGCTGTTTAATCATCAATATACGTATATTTTTACATACACAATATTATTTTCTTCATACCTCGGTCGAAAGTACGCATTTTCGTCCCCGATTTGCGGGAGGAAAATAGATCTTTTCGTCCCTGCGGAAACGTAGCGCGCGCCATCTGTGCCGCGGGACGAAAATAAAGCAATACGGGAGGAAAGTTAGCCCCGGTTTCAAAACGCAGGGATCCCCCCGATGCGAGGGTTATCTGTCAAATGTTTCATAGCAATTGACAAATAACCTTCGGAGTAATTAGTGAGTGACAGTTGGAGGCAGTTGAAGGTTTCTAGGTATTCAAAAGTGAAAATAAAAACATTTCCTCAGCCGAGGAATCCGAAACACAAGCGTGTTTTGTGCGTGTGAAGATAAAAAGTCATAAAATATGCAAGTCGTCTTAGTTACTAGTCATAAAATATCCAAGTTGTCTTAGTTACTAGTCATAACATATTCAAGGTGTCTTAGTTACTGAAAATATAATAAAAACAGTCATAAAATATTCAAGTTGTTTTAATTACTTTTAACGATAAAATAATGTGTTAAATTAATAGTTATTGGTTGCCAATGCCCGCCGTCGGCCAGCAGCCCTCGCTGGCGCTCGTGCTGCAAATGCCGGCGGGCATTGACCACGAACTCGAACTCATAACCTCAACTTTTGGAATTGATAATGACGATTTAATTTCTACAATTAATCGCGTACTTTCGACCGGCTATGAAGAAAAAAACTATAAGCTACACGGGACAAAAATCGAACTTCCGTCCCTTGTAGCTTAATATACTATTATCCAACAAATCGGAAACGCTTTTTGTTTTTGGCTCGATCGTATTTGGCTCTCTCTTGCGTTCTACTTCTTAATTTCTTAATATAGCGAAAAAAGTTGCGAAGAAAATTAATTTTTTGTATAGAATAAATAGATACATGTATCTATTTATTCTATACAAGCATATCAGTATACTTACACGAGAGTCATGATTCACAAAACGCTAATAGCCCCACACAACGAATATTGTAGTACAATAATGTTGAACATGAGTGAAAGCAGCATGCAAATGCTACAATGGACGCAAAACAGAGCGATGCGAGCAATACTGCGATACGATACATATGCACGAATAAAAGATATGTTGGATATTTTATTATTTATGAGTGTAAAACAAAGAATGGTTTATAACGTCTATGTAATGGTATACAAAATGGTTAATGGATTGGGTCCAAGTTATTTAAATAGATTAATTATAAGAGAAGAAGCACAATGGAGGTATAACACGAGAAGGAGGAATGATATACAAATGCAATAACTGTAGGAGAAAAACAGCGGAAAAAACAATAATCCATGCGGGGATAAAAATGTATAACGAGTTACCGAGCGAGTTGAATGAGTTGACAAGAATGGAGAACTTTAAAAGAAGACTGAGCGAGCATGTTAAAAGCAACGTAGGTTTATAAGTTTAAGTAGGATAAATATGTAAGTAGATGTAAGAGTAAAATATGTAAGTGTTAAGCGCAAAGAACTAGCAATGTTGCTTATTAAAGAATATCAATCAATCAATCAATCAATTTCGTATGAAAAACATCTACTTGGAAATGGCAATAATGAATAAGTCAATAGACTTGGTATCTATAGATTTGTATATACAGATAAGAGCTTTATATATCGCATCGTGGATATTAAATGATTCATAAAGTTTCGAAATTGATTAAAATTTAACGTTGAGACATATTGAGAGCCCGGAAAATCGAGAGCTAGTTCTTGCAGAATAATTTCGACACTAAATATAATATCTCACCTCGAATGTACATTTGCCTTGCGTATTATTCATATTTTATGTTCTTTTTAAAAATTTTCGTAGAGATCGATATAGAATTCATGCATTGTTTAAGTTTTCCCACAAAAAAAAACTCATCACCATTGAAAATGCTAGCTCCTAAGCTTTCGAAGACAAATTCCAAGTGTCAAGGAAATTTCAAAGCTGTCTTGGGAAACACACAAAAGTCATAAAATTTGTACATCACTGGTATCGCGTGTAGTGTACCGTTTTAAAAATGATGCGGAAATTATATAAAAAAGTGTTACATCTCTTTCTCATTTCTGAAGCGATTCGGGACATTTGCCTGAAATATCTGACAGACATGCATCGTTTACCGAACTTTTTTGTTACCACGAAGCGAACGACAACTTTCGTTTTTTTTTTTCCCCCGACACCTCTAATTGACCGCACGACTGACTATTCTAGGGTTAAAAAAATATTCGGGTTTCGTCCTAACCGGACAGATCTCGATGCTAATTCGCGTAGAGTTTATGTTCTGACGTCCGACTAAAAAAAAAAAGTCCGAAAATTGTAATGAAATTTTTATTCTCCCCACAAATGTCAAGACGTCTCCGTCACCTGTCTGATAAAATGTCGCCGTTTGAAATATTCCGCGATAAGCGCTATATGGAGAAACCATATAGGTCGAGAAAACAAGACATGAAATAATTCACTCACATTTGTTTCATTATAGCGCAACCGAAAAAAAACTGATCTTACAAAAAAAAATAATAATAATAGTAATTTTCCGATCGTTCCTCAGGTCATTATATGCACTACCGCGTGCACCATATCAAAGTAGCACGTATAAGTTTTTCAATTTTCACGCTTTCGTCCTGCGAACCTTCTAACTCCCTCTCGGCAAGCACACTCAGCGCTACTATTAAGCCAGGTTATAATGTCCCCTCGCGAACATTCGTGCAATGTGCCGTTGCATTATATCCTTCACGTATACTGTGTCGAAGGAGAGGATACACTAACCCTAGAGCTACACAGAGAGAGGGAGAGCGAGAGAGAGAGAGAGAGAGAGAGAGACAGAGAGAGAAAGAAAGAGAGAGAGATACAGAGAGAGAAAGAGCATAACGCTAATCTAAGCCACCGAACAGGGTGTGAGTTTGCAAGGGTAGAGTTTATACGTGTGAGTGACTCGTGTGGCAATTTTGCACGTAGTGCTGCAGTAAGCGTATTCCTTACACCAGTGAGGAAAGTAAATATGGAGGGACGA
Organism: Rhorus exstirpatorius; assembly: GCA_963564615.1. Classification (NCBI taxonomy): domain Eukaryota; kingdom Metazoa; phylum Arthropoda; class Insecta; order Hymenoptera; family Ichneumonidae; genus Rhorus; species Rhorus exstirpatorius. The sequence continues at coordinate 15,333,333 of OY751316.1, read as the reverse complement.
AGAGCCCCGGAACTGTACATAGCACAACCGTAATTAGTTTAGCCCGTTAAAGGACTTCGAAGTTAACTTTGACGCGATAAGAATGTACGAGAGAGAAATAAGAGAGAGGGAGAGAGAGAGAGAGAGAGAGAGATTTTGGTCTTGTCGAGCTCGCGATGTCGTAAACTTATTCGTATACATATCTTCGTGCACACCTATAAACTTCCACTACTTTGATCCAGTTTTTAGTATGTAGTGGTATATATTGACGAGGTTATGTGTGCATATTCGCTATGTGGCTTCAGTATAGGGTTAAGAATTGTTTAAGTCTCGAAGAAGCCGTTTCAACCACCGTCAACACACTTACACTCGATAACATGGTTAATCCTTTAAGAAGGGGAGTAAATTGTTGTTGGATAAGAACAACGGTTGTTTTTTTCGTTTCTATCAATTATGATCTATCTATTATATTTTGTATCATCCCATTAAATACAGAATTTTTGAGGATTGAAAAATCTGACTACCGATAATAATATTATGAAGGAATTTTTAATTGGTCATCATCAAATTAACACCCAAATAAGATGCCACATAGGCAAATATGTGCACACATCTGTACTCACATCCATCTAGGGAATAACTTCCTCGAATCTGTAGTGAAATAAGACAGTTTACGAAATAAGGACATCAAAGAAAAATCATCTCTCCTGTAGTAACCATAATGTCACTACGAAAGTTATTTCCCGATTCCGATTACCTTATATACTCGTAGCAAATATCCTCATGGTATGTCGACAATTACGATTTTCTTGGGCCACACTCGGTTTGCCTCAAAAGTTTTTTTATCCTCCTTACTGTTCACTAGCGGGTTACTCAATAAAATTACTTCTTGTGGAAACTTTTATCTTCCCGCAGCCCCGTTTGCTCTCTCTCCTCTCTCTCTCTCTCTCTCTCTCTCTCTCTCTCTCTCTCTCTCTCTCTCTCTCTCTCTCTCTTTCTCTCTTTCTCTCTCTGGCTTTTGCTTTCATCCCCTATATATCAGTAGACTCGAACAAACAGGCAGAAACTGCGATCGTTTGCTGAGCGTTTCGTGAAAAATTGCTGGTTTTCCAAGTAGACTGCGACCGGCTGAGGTACAACGAGGCGGTCTCCGGGGTTTTCCGGTAAAAGATGAAGGACAAAGTGAAGAAAATAAAAGCCAAGATTTCTAGCGCGATCCTCGGAAACGTTCAGCTGGAGTGTCCGGAAGATTTGGCAAGATTGGAAATATACTTATGATGCTCTGTGTGTGATGAGAAAAAGTATAAAATAAAGATGAAGAAGACATATACCCGGAGGAAAAAGGGAAAAAGTTCGGGCAATTTGCTCACGAAGTAGAAATGTCGTCTCGTCGTGTTTGTGTTCCCTTTCCGGTTTTCAAAAGTTCACGAGGAACGTTATACGCGCGAAGAGAACGAGCCTGTCGTCGACGACGTGAAACTCGCTCGCCGCAACTTCACTCGTGAATAATTAGAGGAGATGTAGGGTCCGTAAGGACATATACAGACGGAGAGTCTCTCGCGGTGTCGCTTTTATACGAACTGCCACATCTTCCCCGCCACGGATCACGATGCCAGAACACGCCACTCCTGGCGACTCTTCTTAATCCCTTATTCTCTAATTGCATAATTGGCTGATTGTTCTCGAGTCGAGACTCGGCTCTTGTGGAGTTTACGTCGGTATTTTTAGTGCCTCATATATACATCATGGACCATTGTAGACGTTCTACCCTTTGGTATTTGGTCTACAATTTTTTAAGATTTTGTCACTATCTCGAGAGGCATGGAGGTTTTTTTTTCGATTCTTTACCAGCTGCTGTTTCATAATTATAACAAAAATGTCAATAAAATGCGATGTTAAACACATTTTTTAAGTTTCGAAAAAAAAACAATTATTTTCCTGTATATTTCTGTGTAATTACTTTCTGTAAAATTGAACCATAATACCTGTAGTAACTCCTCAACACTGCAAAAATAACTGTATATAACTGTATGTAATGGTTTTATCTGGAATGACAGAAACACCGGAAATAACTAATTTCCGTTATTTCGTTCACCGACCACGTTCTTCGAAATAGCACTCTTAATTCCAGCTTTTTCAAATCTGGTCATGTTCAGGGCCGTCAATTCAATTTGTACCCATTACTTTATTCACGTACGGCAGTATGGACTCTTTGTGTCACAAATTGGATGACGACGGTTCACTCCGATGTCCGTTTTTGCCAGTTTGCCCGATCAGGAAAAGAGCTAATAATGGGCGAGAATGTCACGAGGGTCAGAATGAAAAGTCCAGCAGAAACAGCTAGTAAAAGAGAATGCGACACGATGGAGGTCGTTTCACGAAGGAGGATAGAAGAGGAAGAGGCGGAAGAAATGGAATTACATCCCGGGGGAAGTGAGAGAAGAGTCGTCGGATGGAAGCAGCCTGATCTCTCGGTGAACGACTTAACGACGTAATACGTACAATGGTATGGCAATAATGGCGACGTGGTCATTGTGAATTACCTCTTTTTCCCTTGGCCGTCCTCACGCCAGAATACAGATCTTGATTTTACCGATTTTCAACTTCGCCCGTAAATGAATGGATCATTTTTACATTTATATTGCAGAAATGACGATGTCTCTTATACAGCTCTCACGGGCATTTTTTTTCTCGATCTGCTCCTCGTTGACTTCTACTTCTCATTCTGCTATCTTAGAGATCGATATAACGGTCACGTTGCTCCATGATGTTCAATCAAACCAAATTTTTCAAATCCAACTCTTTTCTTCTCTGGTTATTGCGTCTTATATTGATCCTAAAAGCATCTTCAGAAACTCATAGCTACGTTCAACATTATTATCGAGATTTGTCAAGTGTTTTGATGGAGCAGATGAACATATTGACCGATCTCGACGTCTCTTGATACAGTTTATATCGTCGCTCAAATGCTTTTGGGTTTTTCACTCCACCCTAATTAACGTTCATATTTTTTTCTAACGAGCCATAAAACTCCATAAGCGGAATACTTTTTTAAAATAAATTCTCGATTAGATTTAAGAGCCCGAAAAATGTGTCAACTAGCTTATCAATATTTAAAAATAATGAAAGCACGGGGCATTATCTATTTGGAAGCGTTGGAGTAATCTGCGAAACAACGATATTACTAGCACGATTCCATTCCCAAATACGTCGACATCAACCGAGAGAAGAAAGCGCAGAAAAAATACGTGCCACTGAGTTTGGATATGATTGTTCGCTCTTAATCCTATGATAAAGGAGGGTTGGCTGTATACGTAACAGCGACGACGTTTAAAAGCGTCAAGATTATAACAATGTGTAGTCCGGCTAAGCTCGGAGAGGACAATAGCTTCGAGGTGGGTCATAACGCAACGGCAGAGTATCTCGAGCTCTATTCGGAACAGGAAAGAGACACAACCGAGCTCCACAGCGAGAAATCTACATACGTATATGCTGCTGAAAATCTGTAGGGCGTATAACACGAAATTAATCATGCGAACCTAGATAGGACACGTCCCTATGCTTAGGACACGATCGATATTTGGGTATACGAGAGGGTGTGTAGGGATGCCTGATGCCTCCTATATGGAATGATACGGAGATGGAACGATACGGAGTACGGAGAGACGAAGGCGAGATTTAACACGGAATAAAACTTTGGCGGCCTATATAGCTTCGCATCCGTTGCTCTCATCGTTCGCTCTCTCGTTACACTTAACTATCTCACAATTAATGTTCGTCTTCCTTTCCTGTCTCTGTATCTTTATCCATTTAGATATTCCTTCCTTTTCATCATTTTTTCGAGCTTTCTCCCCACTCTTTACCCTCTTTTCTATCTCTTGCCGTTGCTCCTTCGATTTTAGTCTTTCTATCTCACCTCTTTTTCTTTACACTATATCTATCTTTATCTCGTTCTGTCGTTTTCCCACTTGAACGTTAACTCCCGCGAGACTTTCGTCTTGTTCCTTTCACATAGCCCCCCCCCCCCCCTCTCAGCGTCCTCGCTATACTTTCGGGATAGCCCGATCTCCGTGCCGTGGAAAACTTTAACGCGTTACTCACCAACCGTCTGACTTCCGCTTCCGTAGATGCGTGAATCCCTCGAGTTCTCTGTGCCCTATATATGTATAGCTGTATGTATTAACTGGGAACGCGAACTCAAATCTCCAGATTACAGGAAGGATCGAGTTTACGCTGTAGTCGTTGTGGATATGTGCATATATATATATATAGATGTATATCTATGTGGATGTATAAACAGTGGTTGAAAGACCGGAACGAGGCGATGGCACGGTATGTATGTACGAGGGTGTAGTACAGCTTTGTACCGGAAGGTCCGGGGATCATACTCGACGAAGTGCACCGAATATCAAACATGTGAATTTCCGATTTCACGCTTATTCATGATGAATACGTGAAAATACTCACGGGGATGGAAAAAAATCAAACTTTCGATATTTATACATGAAAAATATGGGAGATTAAGATTTCCGAGGCGCCAAGTTTTGGACCGTGGATTCTTCATGTATTGGCCATTATAATGACAATTTCAGGAGTGACAAGAGTCGAAATTCGCCTTACTTTCAAAGATATGATGCATTTTCAACAGTAGAAAACAATGACACGTAGATTCCACACACTGGCACACACAGGAACACGTGTATGTGTTCAAAATGACTCGTCTACATCAGGTGCAAAGTCGAGATTTGTGGAATTTCCATCCAATGCCTCGTCTAATTCCTCATCGATCGTGACGACGCGTGATCGTTTTGCCGGCACCATTTTTTCGAGATTCTCGCTCTCTACGGTTGGAGGATCAAATTCCTTCAATAGAAGTCCTTCCGGTCGTTTACCATCTACCGCGCCGGGGTAAACTTTTTTTTATATCAAGAAGAAACTGCATGATTTGGGAGCCAAGGTCATTCTTGTACACCATTTCGAGGCATTGCTTTTTGTACTGAAAGAGTGCCATGTATTGATGAATTAGTAGCTTCGGCGTTCTGCGACATATTATGTTTTTTTTCAGCAACTTATTTTGATTTTCTAAATCGTTGATCGTGTTTATCCGCGCGTAGACACGGGCTTTTTTCCTTGGGTTGGGTTGGGTTTAGGTTTGGGTATTTTCCTGGTTCTGGAATGTGTGTTGTGTGTTTAGTTGCTATATTACAATGAGGGTATGTGCCAAATTTCAGATCGAAATTCGATTGACCCTTTTCGGAACTTTATCCTTGTTTTCTAGTGTTGAAAATGCGTCATATCTCTGAAAATAAGGCGAATTTCGACTTTTGTCACTCTTTAAATTGTCATTGTAATGGCCAATGTATGAAGAATTCACGGTCAAAACTTGGCGCCTCGGAAATCGTAATCGTGCCGAAATATATATATATAGAAACATTTTATAAACATGTCGATTAACTTTTGACTGTCATAATTCTGAATCTGATTTATTTCTCTTTGATCTTTTAGAACCTATGGAGATAATGTTAATCGGGACAATCAGAGACTCTCCAGAACTCTATTTCAGCGTTTCCGTCATCCACTTTCGACTCTCACGCTTATATTATCTATCGGGAAAATAAATTTTGCAGTTCGTTCATGTATTAAAATGGTCTCTCCTCATGTGTGAGCTTTCGTTTGAATCACACGTTTTCCCTCTTTCTACATTTCACAATCCTGGATGATCCTAGCTTGTGTCATCGCTCAAAAATAAAGAGAATGAAGCAGCTATTTTGGGTGAAAGATTTGATTTTTTTCAACAATTATTTTATTATTCGTTTGAATTATTTTTTTGGATCAAGATTGAAACTCAAGCAGTATAATATTGTTGCTTCTTAAACTTCAGCATAGGTCAATTTTCTCCTCTTAAATACCCTGGTATACATATATACGATATTAAACTCATTATAAATTTTACTCATACGACCCAACGTGATACTGTAATTCACCGACGAAACCTCCGACGCATCCTCGACTACGTATTTCTACGGTCACGTCCCTATGAATGATTCAACGATATGTACGAGAAGAGCACGAGGGAAAAGAGAGCGAGAGGGAGATAGAGAGAGAGATAGAGAGAGAGAGAGAGAGAGAGACAGAGAGAGAGACAGAGAGAGAGAGAGAGAGAGAGAGAGAAAGAGAAAGAGAGAAAGAGGGAGATGGAGCTCAAAATGCAGAGGGTTTAGCGCGATCTATTCTCTCCTCTCGTGGTCGAGGCAAAACAGAGAGAGCCATTAGTGTGTTATAAAGACGAATGAATTTAGCATGAAACGACAAAACAACGATCTGCATAAGGGTCCGGCTTGTCGTGTATAAATTGCACGATTATTTCATTCAATGAGAATGTATGATCCCTCATGTGAATCCCTAATTCGTAAAGTGCTGATATTATTTTCTCATTCTCATGAAAATTATACCTCCAGGTTAGTTGCAGTAATACAATTACTACAATAATTAATGCTACAGTAGTTTATTCGTTACTATTTAAATACAGTATACCAGCGATTCAAGCTTAAGGCTATCCATTGGTCCACCAGTACTTTTTCTCCGTAAGATTTCTATCTCGCTATATCATCCATATTTTACTGTACATATTTCAAGCTGACGTATCACGGCTACGTTCCACAGTTTTCCCGCTCTTCTCACCGGATTGAGGCATAAAAAGATAAACCCCACAGAGTATCTCACGATGGCCGAGGGGAAGAACAGGGATGAAGGGTTTCACTCGTTCTCTCTACGCGAACCATCGTTCCCGAGCCATCAGTAGTAACGGCCGTCGTGGAGATCGACGAAAGACCGATCGATTTCGGCTTTAACGTCGCGTGCATCCGCCTGTCTTCTCTTTCCTGTAGTACAGATGCCAGCACAGAAAGAAAGGACGAGAAAAATGATCGGGATACACGTATAGCTTCGATCTCTCCTCTCCTCTTTCATATCGGCTGCTCCATATGTATTTTTATATATGTATACATATACATATACATATATATATATATATATATATATATAGATATATAATATCGTCCCAGTTGCGTCAGTGATATCCTTCTTTATCATTTTTATTGCCGAGTTAGAGGTCGTGAAATGAGCCTCCATTTATCCAGGAGCCAATAAAACACACGCCGTGTGCCTCTTCGGCACGGCGACCTATGCCGAACGTACCGTATATAAATATATACACACATGCATACATACAAATACATGCACATGCATACCTTTTTTTTTTTTTTTGCAACTCCAATACCCAAGGTATACCAGACACACTTTTGCTACTTTTGCCTCAGCTGTACATGTCCCGTATACTCTCGTGAAATTACAAATTTCACATTCACTCGAGTCACTGCACATATTGTTATCAATATATATGTGCCGCTGCTGAATGTTGAGAAGATATACATCGGGACACACGTGTTCGTAGAAGAATCTCCTCGTGTTTTTAAGAAAGACGTAAAATATAAGGGTCAATACAAATATGGATTGTATTGAAATGCGTACTGTTTTTTTTTCAATCAATCGAATTTATGTAGACGAGAGTGTGGTGTAAAAAAAAATTTATAAAAAACGTTTTATCGGAAAGCCAGTTTTCTATTTGTTTATTCGCATGCTATCGTTATTATGTCTGGGAATAAATTTTAACATATCGCGTGTCTAAGGACAGAAGGTCGTAAGCGCCAAAAATACGATTTTGGTAGGAAAAGGTTGTATAAAAAATTTTTTTTATTGCATTCGCTTTAAGGATGTATCGGACGTATCTTCCCAACCAAAAGTGACTTTCGTCGACAATATTGCAAACTTTATGATAAGATAAAAATCGGAAAAAAATCAACCACAATAAAGGCGATAAGAAGATTAATTTTGAATAATAATGATGCCAAAAAGTTATCAATAAATTCTTTAAACAAAACATTGTTGAACAAATTTTTAGGCAAATTTTTTTTTTGACACGCGAAATAAATTCGTTGATTTTTCAGACTACACATTAATTTTTTTTAAATTTTTCTATTATTTTGAAACTTCCGTTTTCGAAAATTTTTTAATTTTGAAAAATCAAAGAAAAATAGTGAATTTTGGATATGTTTTCGTAAAAACATTGTATATTACAATTAAGAAGTTTCCAGGGCATTGAACGAATAATTTCGTAAATACAACCTTTACAAATTTCCAAAAACCGGAATTTCAAAATGATAAGAAGATAAGAAAATTTGAAAAAAGTTCATGTGTAGTCAGAAAAATCAACGAATTAATTTCACACGACAAAAAATAACATTCCCTAAAAATTTGTTAAACAATGTTTTGTATAAACAATTTATTGATAACTTTTGGGCATTATTATTATTAAAAAGTAACCTTTTTATCGTCTTAATTGCGGTTGAATTTTTTCCGATATTTATCTTATTATGAAGTATGCAATATTGTCAGCAAAAGTCACTTTTCGTTTTTGGTTGGGAAGGTACGTCCGATACATCCTTAAAAACATAGCAACCGCCTAGATCCATTAAAATTAGCAAGAAAAAAACGTTAGCGCAAAAGGTCGTATCCACCAAAAATCAATGAAAAAAAAAAGTTACGACGTTTTGACATTATACCTTTCCGAGAAAAGTAACAAAAAGTCGTACGATTTTTTTTTTTCTCGAATCGCTCCGGAAACACCTGAAACGCGAAGATCTGTTGAAATTTTGAACTTCCGGACGTCCAACCGAAAAGTCGTATGTGCCGCGGATGAATGCAATTTATTTTTCGATCAAAAATTTTCAATGCTGATGTGATAATATCGCGAAACTTTACGTAATTCGCAACTAAACTCTTGATATTTGACAAAACTTGATCGTATCCCCCAAAAATTATATTTCCGGGGGATACGACCGTCCACAATTAGTCTACGCAATTTTTTCTGTTCACGTTCGTAATGAAAAGTCATATCTGCCAGAGTACATACGACCTTCTGTCATTAGTTGACCGGCTTTTTGATTTCAACGTTTCCGTACATACTTTCGCGTTCTTATTGCAAATACGAAAAAAAAAACGACTATTTGCCATTAAAAACGACAAAAGATCGTACAATGGCGCTTATGACCTTTTTTCATTAGACACGCGATAATTCGTACAGACTTTGAGGTCTCAGTTCAAGAATGAGAAAAGCAAGGGTTCACCTCAAGGTATTAAACACCCCGCGTCGCATCATTCCTCGTATAGACCATGTGCCTCAAGTCAAGTGAATATACTCCCCCGACATCATCGTATTTGCGTTTTAATGCTGTCACCGCGCCCCCCCCCCCCCCTCCCCTCAAGTTGTACAATATTGAATTAAGGGACTAACAAGACAGCCCGCAAGGTAATTGTTGGCTGTGGCTCCGAGCCTGAGCTTACCAGCCACGATAACAAACCGAGATCTCACACTCCACCTACATCCGCATTTTCTGTGTAATTTGCAGCATTACAATTCACGTTCGTGAGACATCTCAAGGCGCTTTTACGATGAACCAACGACGAATGATACCATTAAAACATTGAACGAATAATTTTCTCAAATATTTGGAAATTTTTCGATTATTTCAAATCAAAAGAATAATCAAATAACGAATAGATTAAAGATCAGAATTAATTTTTTTTTTTTTCGGCTGTAATATCTCATTCGTGCCACGAAAAATTCTAATGGTGAAAGAAAGAATTACGAGCTTAGCTTTGATTATGGGTAGCTTTGACATGGGTGAGATTATCAGATTGACGAGACATGCTCGATATGCCAGAGTAAAAGGAATGATATATTCCTGTATCCTATCTGGCTTACGTTTGTGCCATGTAGCCCGGATTTCGGAGCTAGTGAATAAATGCTCACCAAGAGGATATCACGAGCGTCATTCGGATAATGCAAGATTATTCCAGAGTGGCGGACAGTCGAATCCTCGCCTCCGCCCTCCTATCCACTCTACCAGACAGTACATTTACACGGGGAATTACGTGCGACGTATACGGTTTGATATCGAAACGTACTATATTTCAAGGGGACGGACGAACGACGTACTGTTTCACCCATTTCTCCCGGACGGTCCTCGTATCTCGTTGAATACGATCAGTCCATCGCATGGAAACTGAGAGATTTATATCCGCAAAGATAGATAGAAGATGGATATTTAAAAAAATTATTCGTTGATTCTCGAGGCAAAAGTAAAATAATATAAATATCGGTACAACAGAAATCCCACAAAGAACGGAAAGTTTATCAAATATCATGAACATTTCATAGGCCTATTTGTTCCATATGAAAATTTATGTGAACCTCATTACTTTCGACATATTTTTTTTCCTCGCACAGTCCTCCTGTGAGGTACACTGGCTGATAGAAATTTATAAATAATGAAATATAAATTCCAATCGTAAATAACTAAATATTAAAATTGAAAAAGAAAAAAAATTAAAATTATACAAAATTCTACGATATGCATTTAATGATTCACAAAATTTTGAAAACTCTGTATATCCGTATGCCACTTGGGCTAAGACATTAATATAACAGAGATGCACGAAGTGTGCAAGAGTACGATGACAAAAACTTTTGGAAAATTTCGTGAAATTCGACGAAAATGCATTGTCGCAATATGAGCAACAGTGCGCTGTGAACATACAAAATAAATTCGTTACTTGAATCACTAGACGTTTTACGTTTTCATGTTGCATGATTGGGTTGGACTGTATATCAACGACAAAATCTCGACGCGTTAATTACGTAAAATCACGACAATAACAAATTTCTCTGTGAAACAATTTTCACTAATTAACGAAGTTAAACTTTATCGCATCAACATGTTAATTCCGTAAAGTTCGAACCACCTGGTAACACCTTAAACAGCTATTGGTGGTATCATTTTTTGATGCTCCACAGCGACAAATAAGATATACTTGGTGAAATTAATTTTCTCGGAAAAGTAAGTTTTCGTTGTTGAAGTAATAGGTTTGCGGGAAAGACACGATATTTATATATACTGGCAAGAAGAATGACGTTCGTGCCCTTGCTTGGTCGTTTCAGTGAGCTTCGGGAAGTACATCGAAGCCAGAGAGAGAGAGAGAGAGAGAGAGAGAGAGAGAGAGAGAGAGAGAGAGAGAGAGAGAGAGAGAGAGAGAGAGAGAGAGAGAGAGAGAGAGAGAGAGAGAGAGAGAGAGAGAGAGGAGAGAGAGAGTGAGAGAGAGAGAGAGAGAGAGAAGGAGAGAGAGAGAGAGAGAGTGAGAGAGAGAGAGAGAGAGAGAGAGAAAGTAAAAGGGTGGGTGCAGCGTGCTCTTCAGTGAAGAAAACTCTGCCGCGTTTTCGCGTCTTCGGTATATTGGCGGAAAATATTCCACCTTCGTTTTCCCGTCGTAGAGTATCCTGCGAATAAGAACGCAGAAGTGCCAAGTTTTGAGGTCCATGGTGAGGTCTTTGGTGATGTGGAGAGCGAGAGAGAGAGAGAGAGAGAGAGAGAGAGCGAGAGAGAAAGAAAATCAACGAATACTACGAAAGAGAGCTTCTTCGCCCCGTATACTCGCAAAAAGGTACTTTCTCTTTCCTACCGTCAACGACCAACCACTCCTGGTACTCGAAACTTTTTTCGCTTTTGCTTCATTTGTATTCACCATCAACCTGAATTATCGAGTTGACCTCAGCGCTTGTATAAACCTCATCGATGCGTTATCGAAACACGATAGAAGGAAAGTTAGGCGATGATTTATATTGGCACTTCGTCACATCGTGAATGAAACTTGTATTGGAGACTCTAGTTTGATAATTTAATTATACATACAAATATATATTTGAGCTCATCGGAAAATTTTCAAGCATGCGAATAGGCATATCTTCACTGGATCCGTGCAAAGTATGGGTATTGCATGAGACATATACTTTGACATTATGAGAAGGTTATACAAATTAACATTAACCATGCACCAAAATACAGAATCACTGCACCCTTTTAAGTGTCGTTAACTGCGATCCCATAACAGAGGGCATATGGCTTAACGTTAAGTGAATTAATGTCAATGATAATTTGAGGGACGAATTCATTCTGGATTTTCGCAAAGGTCCGATCTATGCATACGTACATGCATGCATTTTTTTACATATATATAGAATATTGGGAGAAGGAGACAGAGAGCTGGTGAGCCAATTAATCGAGGTCCCTGATTACCGTTAATTATCATGAATAATTCAAGTTGCTGCGTGCTGTTGCTGTTGCTCGTGTGGCTTTAGCCTTTAGCTTTCTATGCAGCTTTGGTATAGTATACAAGAGATGGAGGAGGGGGGGGGGGGGGGGGGGGTATCGCATGTCATTGTTTGCATGTCGGAAAGCACAGGGCTTTGGGTCAATGCAGAGTTGCCGTTAGCAAATTGTACCTCTGAGAGTAAAAGCCACTAATGACCACGAGCGCGAGTTTGCCATCGCCACCGCGCCTCACCAAGGCTCTTTACCACCACCAATACCGCTAACACCTGAAAACCAAACGCCACAGTCTCTCCGCTAGATTGTTACAGCATAAATTTATCCCTTATCGAACTTCTTGGTATTAGCATCTCTCTCTCTCTATCTATCTCTCTTTCTCTCGCTCTCTATATATATATATGTGTATAAGCTCAATATTCCTGTTCGCCTGTTTCTCTCGTTGCTATCACCATAGCTATCATTGACAATAAATTATAATTACACGGGTTGAATGCATTAATAACCACAATTTCGAGATATTAATATTCAATCAGCGAACAATAACATTAAATAATTGTCCTAACCTTCCTTTCGTCTGTTGAAGGCAAAACAGGGGCGCTTATCAAGGATCGGAGAAAATTATTCAGGGGATAATTTCTTAATTATCTATCGATTTTTAAGAACGAAATGAAAGATCAAGAGGACTGAACAAAATTACGTGACTATTCGATAATTTAATTATCCTGACCTCTCCTAGCGTTCTGTTGGAATCGCAAAAGGATCAACTTGGAAAAGGTCAAAGTGTATGATTCTGAATGGCTGATCTGTTACTAATTATTGGTTTACTTATTTGCCACTCTGTCAAGCCGTTTCCACAAAACCTATAAATCAATTTTATTTCATGATTATCAATCGATAAGAAACAGTCGATTGAAAATATGTAACACTATTCGAAATTGCATTTACGGATTCTACTACACATTGCACTTGAAAAGGGCACTGGCTAATTAAGAATAATGTTTTTTTTTTACATTGTTATTATTTTCCATATTTCCTTCTTTTTTTTAAGACTGTAGAAAAGACTTGATGCCATGACACTCTGCAAACAAGTGAGGCACACTGTCAGGAAAATTATATACTATAATTTCAATAAGAAACCTCCTTGGATACGATTATTTTGTCATAAAGTCATATTTACATTTTATTTATTTATTTCGATGGCATCCCTCTCAGCTAATCGCATACTCACCCATGCGTTGTCACTATATGTATAACCCATCAGTAACTCGCCTAGCAATATCAGACCCCTTAATAGCTCGCATAACTTTCGATCCTTCCGTACAAAGAGTAGCATTTATATAGGTGTGAGGTCTTCACTTTTTTTTCCCCACTTTTAATGGTCACCACGATATCAGGAAATTATGTACTAAGACGACAGACTATAACAAGGCATGGACAGAACAAATTCGAAATTGTCAACGACTTTTTTTTTGTCACTCCTCCGTTTTTTCTCCATTCGTCAAAATTACTAGCAGAGATGGAGAGGGACAGAGGGTGCAAAAGTATATCCACGAATGTAAAGTATAAACGCATAGCTTCCGTGACGATTCAGGACTACGGGGTAAGGCGTCGCCCCGTTATAATTGTGCAGCACACGAAATGTCTAGACGCAACGAAGAAAAAGGCGGTGCTGGATGAGTGCGACGAGTTCAAGAATCGTAATAACAAGTATTAACGCGATCTTCGACAACCCTTAACGTTTTTCCGTCGGCGTTTGTATATACTCCGAATAGGCAAGGACTACTCCCTTGGTAATACGACTTCTACGTAAAAAGCTAGCGCTGCCATGAACCCCCATCACGTTTTTTTCCCTCTTCTGTTTCGCTCACTGTAATTACTGCGCTATCGTTGGCTGCATCTGCGATGCATGCGAGCATGTCACGATGGATTACGCAAAAACGAATCGTCCAACATGACACGCAGCTAGGAGTCGTTTTGTGTTTTTTTTTTTACTGGATATTTTTCGTAACAGCGAAATGTGAAAATTGAAAGTTGCATGTTGCTTCAAACAGCATTGAATGCACATCTTTCAAGTTCGTAAGACATGAATAAATAATTTGATGTATTGAAACGTATAAATATGCAGCGTAGTGATTTACGTGTTTCACTCGCTAAAATTTATAATATTACGCATTCAGAATATACCGAACTTTCCTGCTCAAAATCGTGATGAAGAGAAGAGCAAGACTGACTCTGTGTGCGAGTGCAGCGATGTGTTCTGATTTCAACTTGGGGGAATATATCAGGCTAACATGTACACGATTTTGCACACACTCGACGTCAACGTTGCGAGCTTTTTCATATTCTCTCTCTCTCTCTCTCTTTCTCTTTCACTCGATTCTCTCATCTTCCGGCTGAGAGAATTATTCGACCCAATTCGATAACATTTTCGAGAAACGAGAGAAATTTCCTAGCAGAATTCTGGCACGTCCGGAGACTATACCCTGCTTAAGAAAGATATATATATGTATATATATATGGGTTCGATGATGAGACACCTCGGAGATTTCGCTGAAATACCCCTTTAAATGGTCATTAGCGCGATAACGTGTGTTAAATCCGGAAATTTGTCGAATTGGGATCGAGCGGATGGGAACGCCAGTGGGTCGACGATTTGAGAATTCTCGAACCTCGGGAATCTAATAATTAGGAAATGTTTCCAAGCACTGCATGAAAATTCACGAAAAAAATGAAAATTCATAACAGCTTAAATAATAATAATGAAAAATTAGTTAAGTTACCGAAATATCTTTAATTTTTTTAAATACCAATGTAAACGGATCGTCTCGAATAAAGAGTGATGACTATTTGTATGCTAAAATAATTCAAGAATTAATTTAATAAATACCCCAGTTTATTACACACATTGTCTCTCACACATTGATTTACTATAAGTGTCCCTCAAACTTTATCCTAGCTTCAATTTAGCTTTGCAAAATTATATGCGGCGTTGCGAGTCTTTGGCATGGATTCCGTGGTATGTATCGGTCGCTGTCCAAACTTCAAGTGCCACTTTGTGTCCGCAGGAGTCGAGTTAAATAGCCGGTGATCGGACTGGCTTGCCTACTCTCATTCGGGGCGAAAGGGTGGGGTGCGTGTCCGAGATTTCGACAAGTAATATGTCGACGGCAAAGCGTTGTAGTTCCGGAATAGTTTTATATTTTTTCCAGAGTTGATTAAATATTGCGACCAGAGTCATTTTGACACATTTGCGACCAGAGTAATTATTTTATATTTGCGACCAGAGTCATTGTTTTATGTTCACAAAATATGATAAAATATTAGAACAGGGAGCTTTGTGCATTGCAGCAACGAGAGCCTCAGGGATCAGTCAAGTATCGAGACTTTCGCTCCCGACTTATAGATTAGCGCGTACCATGGAGAAAGGCTCTCTCGCAAAATCTAAATGTAAGCTAATATGCGAAATGACTTAAGTTGTCGGAATTTCGTGAAGCGAAATTTATAAAGTTAATTTTTCGAAATGCGAAAAAAAAGTAAGAATCACGAAAGTAATGGTAATCGATAAGGCTTCCGTACTTTGCAGCGACGGAAGCCAAGAGAGTCCCTCCCACTATAGCGAGAGTGTCGCCTATAGCCTTATAGACTAGCACGTACCATGACGAGAGGCCGCGCGTACTATGGAGAGCGGCTCTCGCGAAAAAAAAAAATCCCACCGGCGCATATTAAGGATGTATCGGACGTACCTTCCCAACCTTCCCGACTTTCGTTGACAATATTGCATACGTCATGATGAGATAAAAATCGGAAAAAATTCAACCACAATAAAGACGATAAGAAGATTACTTTTTAATAATAATGCCCAAAAGTTATCAATAAATTGTTTAAACAAAACATTGTTTAAAAAATTTTTCGCGAATGTTTTTTTGTCATGTGAAATGAATTCGTTGATTTTTCTGACTACACATGGATTTTCTTCAAATTTTCTTATCATTTTGAAATTTCGATTTTCGGAAATTTGTAAAGGTTGTATTTACGAAACTATTCCTTCGATGCCCTGGAAACTTTTTAATTGTAATATACAACGTTTTTACGAAAACATATTCAAAATATACGATTTTTCCTTCATTTTTCAGAATTAAAAAATTTTCGAAAACCAAAATCTCAAAATGATAAGAAATTTTTTAAAAAATTCATGTGCAGTCAGAAAAATCAACGAATTCATTTCACGTGTCAAAAAAAAACTTTCCCTAAAAATTTGTTCAACAATGTTTTGTTTAATCAATTTATTCATAACTTTTTGGCATTATTATTATTCATAATTAATTTTCTTATCGTCTTTATTGTGGTTGAATTTTTTCCGATTTTTATCTTATCATAAGGTATGCAATATTGTCGACGAAAGTCACTTTTGGTTGGGAAGGTACGTCCGATACATCCTTAAGCGAATAAACTTTACAATATAAGAAAAATTACCTATGATCTTACGAGACCGAAAATACAATATATGTGCGTATAACAAAATATTTCAAGTTGCGTGTAATAACACCATTTTTTTTGTTTTCCGGACCTGCCTGACATTATCTCGATTTTACTACTGTCTTCTCATAAACAGCAGCCTAAGTTAAGAATTTAAAAAAAACTTTTAACGAACAGAAACTATCGCATTTTTGAATGAAAATTCTTTCATATGCTCCCAAATAATTAAATTAATGTTTCGTGTTACAACCACTTCCACATTGACTCGAAACATTGCCTGTTTACATAACACTTCCAGAATTTCTCGAACTTACTTTCAGTAGACCGAATTTCTGTTGTTTTTCTTCGAACAGTCTGACTAGAGCGTGCTTTTACCACTACACTTACATGAGCAGTTTCGTGTGTTGGAATGGGACCGAAAGGAATAGTCCTTTCGACAAAAAAAAAGTATAAATTTGACCGAATTTTTTTATCGGCTGAGCCATGAAAATTTCCGTGAACAACTAAATCGTCGAAAAGGTTTTTTTAATGTAATAATCTTCATGTATACAAAATGACTCGCAGTTTCGTGTCTCGTAAACTGTTTTCTTCGTAGAATACTAGAGATTACACGCAATAAAATGAACTTTTAAAAATATTTTCGATTGGCCGGACAAAATCGTGTTTTTACTACTGAAAGACGTAACTCTTCGCTCGAGTTGTGAGTGCGCACCATCCAGGTCGTATAATATCGAAGAGAAATAGAGAGAGAGAGAGAAAGAGAGACCAGCAGGTTCACCAAGAGTACTCTAGAATTTCCTACTCTGGCCTCCTAGATCTATATATATATATATATATACATAGGCAGTACGTGCTGAAGCCAGAGGATATATAAATGCTACGTATATGAGAGAAAACTCGAGCTCCGCAAAGTCCGAGGCTAGTTCGCTGGTTTTCTCCCAACCTAGCACAATGTGCAAACACTTCTCTCTCTCTCTCTCTCTTTCTCTGGTCATGCTGCAAAAGCTTCGCCTGGCAGTAGCGCCACCACCGGCGTGGTATGTTACGACGCAATAAACCTCCATCCGGGAATCATGCCAGACACCTTCGAGATTAACCTCCCACGCACACACACACACACACACACACACATATATATATATATATATATATATATATATATATATATATCAGCACCGTTAGTGAGGGTTCTCGACCGCCTCTTCTATCCACGACCCTTACTACAATTCCTTGCCACCTTAACCACCCTTACTATTACAGGCGTTGTCCGCTCTCAAGCTAGCCCGAGCTTGACGGTTCGAGCACGTACAAGATCATCATCTTACTTGCCATCCCAGGTCCGGATAGAGGTCAGCATCTTTCGCAGCAACCCCTTCGTTTAGGTCGTAATCCAACTGCAGCCATAGCGCGTTTAGGATACAGATTTTTTTCCCTTGTATATAGTGCGAATGCGAGTATTCTTCTTTGCCTCAGCTACATAACACTCCATCGAATGAGAAAATTAAGTTTAGAGTGTAAATCTGTGGATCCACCGCATTGATTCTGAAAACACGACTGCGGGTATATTGGGTTGGCGTGAAGTATAATTCGGATATTTCGCTCATTCGGAGTTATCTCAATAAAACAATTTTCACACACAATCGTACATCGGAATTTGACAAGAAAATACAAAGAAGCTTCAGCGCTCATTGTACGAAATAGTCAGGACTGTTTTTTTTTTTTGTTATTTCTTTGTCGGGAAAAGTCAGAAGCTCGATCTTTGGAGTACCATCAAATCAAGTCCCGCGAGAACAGAGAGAGAAGTGAAAAAGATCGAGAAAGAGCTGCTAGGAAGTGTGGATTTGGAAAGGGGGCATTGAGAAAAGTGGCTCTGTGAGAGTTCCAAAAGCGCGAATAAATCGTCTCACGAGAATTCGCGCGCACTGAGCCCATCGTGGCATGGCAAAGAGAAGAGAATTGGGTAAGAAGAGCCGAGTATGAGATTTCACGAAGGGCAAGTCGTAAATAACTCTTTTAACGAAAAATCTTTGTAGCGATTTATGCCTCGCGGATTGCGCGCACCAGAAGAACGAAAGGGAAAGAGATCACTGAGAGGCGCAGATGGTAAATCATTCGTTTAACTGGTGTGGCAATTAATAACAATTAAGCTGACATCGAGAAAGAGAGAGAGAGAGAGAGAGTGAGAGAGAGGGGGGTAAGAGGAAAGGCAGCGAAAAAGAATCAGAGGAGATTCTATGTTTCATTTTCTTATTCTTCGTTTTTTCATTCTCTCGTATAAAGTCCATATAAGAAACGAAGTGATAAGTCTTAATAAGCGGAATAGCATAGTCGACACTGGTAGTGGTGGTGGCGGAAAAAATACGCTATCAACGAGCAACCTTGAAAAAGCTTTTCTCTGATGCGTCCCGCAATGATGAACTTCGTTATACAATTACTCTGGTTCGTCTAGAACTCGAGTTGTTCGTGCTGCACGAACAACTCGTGTCCTCGCTTTCAATTTTTATGCAGGAAGTCCTCAGAGGTGTGTATATGTACACAAAAGTATATATTGGATACTCCATGTCAAGTCTACCTGATTTTTAAAACATCGCACGCTGTGGTTTTTTAAATTTAAAAATTCTCACCAGAGATATCCCTAATTTTTGTCTTAACATGAAATTAATATCGAAATGTTACGTAGCGAAAACACCGAGAAAAAGAATGTGAATTTTTTTACAACTCTTAAACTAACATCATATCACCGATAGCAGTGAACGTGTAGTCGATTTGCGGCTCCGGTGGTCTCCGAAGTTAAGAAACTTTCCGCTTTCCGCAGTTTCCCTGTACCCCCGTGCAAATTCGGTACAGTAGTACGTTAGGAAAGAGTAGCTGCGGATAACGACCGGCGGCGGGGAGGAGTCTCAAGGAAAGAAAAAGGATCATGAAAATTAAAAGGAGCATAAGGCGTAAGGGATGGGATACGTTAAAGGCGATGGACGCCGTGTGTGAGTGGAAAACTAATTAAACAAACTAAAATCATATCTTTCTCGGGGAACGTCTAAACAATCATTTTTTTCTTCAGACAAAGAATGCATCTCACCAGTTTTATAAAAATGGATAGAGATCAACGTTATCGATTCTTTGTTCGTCGATAACTTCGAAACTTTTTTTGTCAAATCAGAAATTTGTCTTCCCTAGCTTTTTTTTAAATCTAATGTGACCAGTGGAAAATGGTAAATGGAATATGGCGAGAGTCCTCTATGTGTATATTTTCTTTTCTAAATATAATACATTATATAAACTACAGGGACCTCCGGTAGAGCGTATCGCTCTGTTTCCTAAAAAAGCACTGTTAAATTAATGCGACTTTTCGACTCGCATTAACAACCCTGACTTCCTCCTCCGCTTCTCTTCTTTACAGCACAGTATATATGACATCGTTCGTTACCACCAAGTTATTTTACCTTATATACGCAAACTCAATCTCGTTCCGGCACTGAAAGTCAAAGTTTAACACCCTCTTTCCACATTTCTTAACAAATTAAAAAAATATATTTACAGATATGTATATATATATGTATTAGGCCGGTTTTTTTTTAACTTTTTTTTTCTTCTTACGTTCCTTTCTAAAAGTTAGTTTTTAGCCTCAAACGATGCCTCGTGAAACCGGAACTTGGTAGAAAAATTATAAAAGGTGACTCATCTGGTTTGAATTTTTCAAACACTCTAATCGAAATATCTCAAGAACTATACAAGTTAGGAAGCTGTTTTTGATTTCATTTTGTAGATAATCAAATTTTCTTTAAAAAAGGCTATGACTACTATACACCTAAATGTTCATCTTGCACTTGTTTAAAGTTGAGTTCATTGAATAAATGAATGAAGATGCTTATTACCTTGTAAATTTTGATTTTACCCGTGTTCTAAGCTGATACAAATTGTATCACGCAAACTATTTGATGGAAAATTAAATTATCTGCACAGTATGTCTCTTTATTTTCTCTCTTTTGCCGCTCACTGTATACAGTTCAAAATATAAAATTTAAAAATTGATAAATTTCTCGATAGGAGAATTTTTCCATTTTAGCTCACAGAAACTTTTTAAATTAATTTGAGTTCCAGTATTTTAAAACGTATAGTGAAACACACTAGAAGCAGACTATTGCAGAATAATCCCATTCTATACCTGAATAATAAAACGTTACCACCAGCGCAACTGTACATTGTATTGCTAGTAGATGAAAATTTGAATTTTCGTGCCTTACGGGTACGCCGCATGATCGATACTTTTTTCACTACTTACTTCTCCCTGTACCCAGAGAGGAGTCGCGTTGGTCCAATTCTCTATTAACCAAAAATGAGGAACAAAAATAGTTCGTCATGCAAGTCGTTTACAATCATTACAAAGAAGTCCCGAATTATAATAAAACGAATTTCTATGAATAAACTCTAGAGCAATTTAAAATCATAACCGCGTTTTTTCAATTTTTGTTTTAAACTATATCCTAAGCAGTAGATGATATTATATATTATAGAGATAATCGTAACACGTAACGTGTAAACAATTGAATTTTCTATGAAATAGTTTGCGTGACATAATTTGTATCAGCTTAGAACACGGGTCAGATAAAAATTTACAAGGTAATGAGCATATCTTTATTCATTTATATTCAATGCACTCATCTTTAAACGTTCGTATTGAATACAAGATGTACATTATTAGGTGTATAGTAGTTTCGACCTTTTTTTTTTATAGAAAATTTGATTATCTACAAAATGAAGCCAACAACAGCTTCTTAAGGTTGTTATGGAGATACTTCAAGATGATGCCATGCCTGTGAAACTTGGGTACGATTCACAGTACCGTTTTTGAGAAAAAAAATTCGGAAAGTTAATGCGTTTCGTAGGTAAACTGCACCCATGATAGATAAATTCTGCCAAATTTTGCAGTATTTACGTAATATCTGACAAGAAAATGGTGCCAATAAACTGAAAAATATGAATATGTTTTAAGAGATATTATCTGGACATTCTGTAAAAATTTCAGAATTTTTCACAGTACCGTTTTTATAATATTTATAATGAAAGAGAAAAAGGACCCGCTCGCCCGTGAGCGGCGCAACATTGTATCGTCGCTCACCGCGAACCGACCCCGCCTTTTCCCCTGGCTGAGTAACCAGCATAACAACCTTAACTTGTATAGTTTTCGAGGTATTTCGGTTGGAGTGTTTGAAAAATTCAAACCGGATGAGTCACCTTTTAGAATTTTTCTACCGAGTTCTGGTTTCACGAGGCTTCGTTTGAGGCTAAAAACTAACTTTTAGAAAGGTGCGTAAGAAGAAAAAAACAGTAAAAAAAACTGGCCTAATATATATATACATATGCATAAAATGTGCGGAATTCAAGGCAAAGACCAGCGAGTATTTTTGTTTGATTATTTTTCCTTTCAATGTTGGTTATTAATATTGCGAAGAAAAAGTAGGGCACGACGGACGTGGTCAATGAAATCGTCAGTTCAAGTCAATGGGGTGTGCGTTTTCTTTCTTCTCGCGGTTCCTTTCGGAGCCCTGCGTAGGTTCACAACGTCTGATTTGTTAACGATCGGTATCGTTTTCAAGCACATTGACCAAAACTCAGATGGTGCGGAGATGACGAGATATAATTTCGACTACTATACCCCAACATCAATTCTTGATAGTGCTCAAGGCAGAATGACAAGTGTACTACGTGATACACGAGTGCAAGAGATATAACCAATTCAGAGTTTCCTAATTTTCTCCGCAACGACTAATATTTCGGTAAAAAGAACAGTGTCATCCCCCGTACGAACCTGAAGATATCTGCATCAGACAGAATTTTATCTTTGAGAAGCCATAACTGCCGCGTTTTTTATCGTATAGACGTCGCTCAAGCGTCATTCTCTTCGTTTTGATTTATCTCGATGAGCAATTTTTTTTATTTCATCAATTTCGCTATCCTTAAGATGGTAGGTTAAAAATAAACTTTTAGAAACTCATAAATGCCGTGATTTTTATCGTACAGACTTTGCTCAGGCGTCATTTTCTTTGCTTTTAAATTCTCTAGATTAGTCATTTTTCGATTTTTTTTTACATCTCGCCATCCTGAATGTGGTACATGGAAAATTAATTTTTGAGAAGCCATAACTGCTTTAATTTAAACGCATAGACTTCATTTAATCGTCATTTCCTTTGTTTTTAAATTTTGTAGCTGAACATTTTTTTATTTTTTTCAAGTTCGCCATCCTTAAGGCAGAACATTGAAAAAAAATGTGCGGTGATTATTTGCGGCTATAATTTTCAGTATATACCTACCATGTCATCTATCTCTCAATACGGATTTGTTTAATCATTGAGGTAGGTTGGTTTTTCTTATTATGAATTAATTTTATTTTAAAAATATTCAAAAATCAATACTATCAACTGTATTTCGAAATGAATGGTCAAAATGTATTTTATACTTGTTTAATTGGGTTTTCTTGGCTCGCTGAATACAAATCTCTGGAACTAATATAGCCGAAAAAAGCACAAAGTTACTTGATTTCAACAAAACTCTGTACTCACTGCTTATTGTTAGAAATCTTTAAAGTCGCCGATGACGAATTTAAGCTCAAAATCTAATAATACACAATGCCAAATTCAACATGATAATCGAAACGAGTCAGGTATCCTGAATTTCTGAATATCCAGTCTAGATTGCTAATTGCAAAATTTAATTTTCAATGCACTGCCTTCTTATGGATTACTACATTTAAAAATTGAAAAAATTGATCACCTACATAATTCAATAAAGTAGAGAATGATGCTTGAGCGAAGTCCATATGACGAGCAATACGGCAGTTATTGCTTCCAAAAAATTCATTTCCAACGTACCGCCTTAAGGCTAGCAAAATTAGATAAAACAAAGAGTTTCTCATCTTTAGAATTTAAAAATGAAGACAACGCGACGCTTGAGCGAAGATTCAAAATGGGGCAGTTAAGGCATCCCAAAAACTAATTCTCAACATAGTACTATCTTAAGTATGGTGAAATTAAAAAAATTAAAAAAATTCTCACCTAGAGAATTAAAAAATGAAGAAAGTGATATTTGAGTGAAGTCTGTACGATAAAAAAACGTGGCCATTTTTGCTTCCCAAGGATGACATTTCATCTGATGCAGATTACTTCACGGTCATAAAATTTTAGGGAAAGTCACCGGTAATATCATAAAATTATATTTCTTGTTGTGTCGCTGGTAGAGATTTTAAAGCAAATGCAAAATCTAATTTTTCGCTATAAAAAAAAAGGATTTGTCCTCGTAGCAATGTCGTTATTGTTACAAGGTCAACGTATAGGTATTGTAAAAGCGGAAATGAGGGTGGCATAAAGGGAGGGATGATTCTATGCCCTACATAGAGATGTAAATTTCCCTCGAGACGCATTTGCGTCAGGTGTGCGTGGAAAATAACGCGAATGGAGAAAGTGTTTAGAGGGTCGAGACTTTTCGCTCTTGTATTTTCGCACAGCATATATAGCGTCGGGACTTTATCTATAAAAGCTCACTATGCTTGCCCAGAAACGTGAAAGTTTTGTTATGTGGGCTCGAGGATTTGCTTGGATGGTCGAAGCGGTTCACCGCAGTTTTTATTGCACGAAACGTTTCACTGAAATCCACGTAAATGGGCTAACGAACGACTATTCACTCTCAACCTCTCTTTTATCTTCGTTTTTCTAGCATTCCATCAATTTTTACACCATTTCATCCCATTTTTATCTCTCACTTTCGGACATAAGCGTTGAAAAAAATCATTTAAAAAATCCCATAAAGCTCGGTCGATCAAAAAAAAAAAAAAAATGTTAGAAAAGTTATATCGTGAAAACTAAATTTATTTGAATGAAATAAAATTTATGAGACCTGAAATTTTCAACATGTAAACACTTTTCCAAATAAATTCTACATTGATCAATGAATATTATATCCATTTGAATCAAATAATTATAATAATAAATGAAAAGAAATCATTACGTGATTTCGAAAAACCAGTGGACGACGAAGAATTGTACTTGCAACGTCTCATCTAACTGTTCAGTCTTGTCTTTCTGGAGGATCGGGCGAGAGTCGAGATTAAATCCCGCCCGGCGAACAAAAGTGGCTAAACGTGTACTCTCTGCTCTTCAGTCAGAACGTGAGAGTAGAAACCAGCAGTTAAGATGAAAGCTTCTGTGCCAAGAATATACATATGAATATATATGTATATATGGGGCATTCCATCCCAAGTGTATGAACCCGCCGTGACCCTGACCCTCTCGGATTTGTTTCATTCTTTTTTCCAAGGGTACCTTCAAATTTTTTTAAATTTTCCAAATAGCGGTATAAAAAAAAAATTTTGCTAAAAAACGGCGTTTTTTAAAAATATAAAAAAATTCCTAAAAATCCGTGATTATATGTAGAACATTTTAAGCAATCACCCAGAGTGGGTAGATTTTTTCTCTGTGTTTTACACGCTTTTAACGTCGAAAAAATCCCGAAAATTAAAAAAAAAAAAACACTTTTTTTTTAAATATAAAAAAATTTCCAAAAATCTGTGATAGTATGTAGAACATTGTAAGTAATCACACGGAGTAGGGAGATTTTTTTTTTAATTTCCGGAATTTTTACGACGTTAAAAACGTGTAAAGCACAGAAAAAAAAATCTCCCCACTCTGGGTGATTGCTTAAAATTTTCTACACATAATCACGAATTTTCGGGAATTTTTTTTTTTTTTAAAGGTGTTTTTTTTTCAAAAACGGCTATTTCGAAAAATCTAAAAAAATTTGAAGGTACCCTTAAGACTCAATGTAATTATAGAAAAAATAATAAAACAAATCCGAGAGGGTCAGGGTCACGGGTTCATACACTTGGGATGGAATGCCCCATATAGATAGTGTCTATGTGTATATGTGTGTGTCTTTCTTACATTCATGTATATATAAGATAAGCTATACCTGTCATAATGAGTGAGATCAAGGATTTCCTCGTTTGCCGAGTACTTTACTTCGCGTTGAAAGCATAAAAGACCTTGTCGTAGTCGTCATTGTCATAAAGAGTCCTACAACCGAAGTACCCAAGTCACCGGCAATGGTATAGTATAGCATATGTTAAAATATATAGTACATACATTGTGATTTATATATATCCACTCAAAGTACAGACGTGTATGCGGCAACGAGCGTATGTGATATTCGCGTTTTAGCCAGACACCTGTCGACCTAACTCGATTCTTTCTTTTGGTTTTCTTAATCGCATTGAGACAAGCAATAAGAAAATATTAAGTTAAATACTTGCAGTCTCGAAACAATAATGCTTCATAAATTTGCATAACATTACTCTACGTTTTTGTTGTCGTCTATATTACTTCCTACTCCACACGTATGTATAAACAATTATGGATTTTCATCGATTTAAGGAAAGTTTGTATCATCCGAATTGCAATGTTTCCATTTGAGTGTACCAAGTTCAATTGTAAAGGTTTTTTTAGGGTCTGGAGCAAAATATGTCTAATTCTTGGACCAACAGTCGTTTGCATGAATAGTTAACGAATCGTTTGCGTGAATAGTTAACGAATCGCTAGGATCATTAAGGAAATTTATAGCTAAGAAAGTTACTGGGGAGAAATTCTCAAAATAGGAGAAAAAAAATGCGGAATTATAGGATGAAAGAGACAAGAGGATAGAAAGTAGAAAAGTCTTCGAGAAAATGAAGAAATTTAATATATAAACGTAGGATGAAATAATAGAAAAAAAATTTACAAAAAAAGCCTCGTTCGCACGAACGCTTCTCACTCTCTTAATACCCTCTGCCGCCACTTCTTGCACATTTTTTTTTGCTCAACCAATGTGCGCTCGTTGCGCGCGAGTTACGGCAGCATTTTATAAGAACGTGGTGAAAATAGCGGATCGAGATGGGCGTTTGGTCCTGGGAGGAAAAGGGATGAAAAACGACAGATATATACACACGCACACGCACGTATATCGACATACAGCGATGTATACTATATGAGTATAGAGGAAGCACGCGATGGTTGAGAATAGAGAGGTTTCGGGGCGAGACGAGTTTGGTATAACGCTCACGCTTATCTCAGCGAGCAGCATAAAGTTCAAGTGCATCGAGGCGGAATAAAGTAATAACTGTAATTGATCTGATAAGTTATCATGCCTCCCAGAGGGCAGTAATGTAGCAGCTCGTTCTAGGAAAGGATGTGAGGGTGAAAACTTCCCCACCTGGTGGTAGCTAAACGTACATAGAGAACGCACAAAACCGTCTCATTTCTGTCTATTGACGACTGTTCATCATTCTTCATAGTGTATCTCATTCCTTTTCACTGCACCGCCGACATGCCCTTTCTAGTGGTTGAAATAGCAACCGCAAACGAAGGAAAAAAATTGAATTTTTCTGCAGATAAAAATTTTTCCCATTAACAATTTTTCCTTGTTATTTTCCGAGCTTTATAAAATTTCGATAAAGAGCCTCAGAATCTCATGACTTTCTCATAAAAGGGGTAAGCAGAATTCGAAAAAGAAAAGTTTAATCATGAAATTCTATCATTCATAACTAAAAATCAGTGGAATAATTAATTTCGATGAATATGAATATTTTTCGGAGCGAATTATTCTTATTGTTAAAATGGTATTTTGAAGGGTTTAGTTTTTTATTTAATGGAAACGTCGTTTATTATGTCACGTTGATAATTTTGACAGCGGTGGAGATTTCAAGTTCTGGTACTAATCAGACTGAGGCCACGATGCGAATATCTCCCTGCCACTATTCACCCCGACGCGACGACCGGATGTCCCCTGTACCGCTCTCATTCCCGTTCTCCGCAAACACTCCCCAATGTTCATCCCCCGTTTCTCCACACCTTTGGATATCCCGGACGGCCTCGTTTCTGTGGTCGGTGGTTATTATTATGCAATAACACCAACCAGCTGCTGTTGGAGCTGGTGTGTGCTACTTGTACGAGGTACTTTGCCTTCTATATGGCGCTTAAAGCGTTAACGGTCGATTTCTTTATCGGCGAATAAACATATACCTCACATATCTTTCTCTCTCTCTCTCTCTCTCTCTCTCTCTCTCTCTCTCTCTCTCTCTCTCTCTCTCTCTCTCTCTCTCTCTCTCTCTCTCTCTCTCTCTCTCTCTCTCTCTATGTCTCGTTCTCTCCGATGAGGTGAGTGAACGGATACCGCCCACTCACCATATTATAGTTTTCGATCCGCTACGTGCTACGCCATATTTATTTTATATTTATTTAATCTATCTTTAATGATATCTCTATTTGAAGGGTCAACTGTTACCTTTTTATTTTTATTTTCTTTCCATTTCCATAATGTTCTGATAAATCGACCTTATGAGTGAGCACAAACGTTAATATTTGTAAAATAACACCGACCGTCAAGATATCGATTTACTTCAACATCAAGTAATTAAATAACAATTAAAATGAGACAAGGCATCAGAGACTAATAAATCGAGTTCATAAAACAAAAAATGTATTTTAATAATCAATCTAGGTAAGGTTTAAGGATTTAAGCAGATGAGGTATTGGAAGAGAAATTTCGTTTTCGGTGACGTGGAGATCAACGAAGATGAACTTGATCCATTCCTCAAATCTGCCCCATCCCATCTCTCTCTCTCTCTCTCTCTCTTGCACAGCTTCGTACGGACTCGTCGAGAACTTTGTGAAACGTTTCATCGCTCCCCTGCGATTTTGTGATATGCTGGGACATATATCAAACTGAAACCCGGAGCGTATTTCACCACCGGATGTCTCAACACGAGAGAGAGAGATAGAGAGAGAGAGAGAGAGAGAGAGAGAGAGAAATAATGATAAAGCGAGAGCGGCAAGGAAGTCTCCTCTACACCTGAAAAACTTGTCTGTCTTCAATAGCCACTCCATAAATAAAATCCCCGCGGACACAGAGAGTCTCTGGATCGAATGATATAACTGAGCATCCACATACACACATACAGGAATACGAATAGAAAAATTGAGAAAAATCGTGCCTCGCGCTCTAAGGTATCCTCCCAACCGTATCAATAAAGTAATTACTTCTTGGAAAACTTTCATTAGCGGTTGACCACGAGTCCTTCTCTCATTTCTTTCCCACAGGGGTCTCGCTTGAGAGAAAAATAAGAGCGAAGGAGATAAAAAACCAGATGGAAAAAGGAAATAGGATAGAAAATAGAGAGAGAAAGAGAGAGAGAGAGAGAGAGAGAGAGAGAGAGAGAGAGAGAGAGAGAGAGAGAGAGAAAAGAAGCCAATGCATCGCACTTCCGGTTCACGTATTTCTTTTCGTTCTTGCTCCACTGAACGAGAAGCATTCACTCGCTCTTACGAAACAACGTGTGTGCATCGTGTCTGGGCATACAACAACGTCCTCTGTGCTCTCTGGTAGTAAAACGTTAGCCGCGGCATCGGACCCCTCCGGGGCTTGCTATATCGGAGCCTTGACTACTGACCCGCTCTCGCCGACGCGATTAATCTAGATTCGGCACGCTCTCGCGGGGTAAACGAGACGTGAAACAAAAATATAGCCCATCAGGTAACTCTATAGATTTTTTCCTCTCTTTTCGAAAAGCGAATTAAAGGTTCGCTTCTGTTCGTTCGGCTGAGCCGCACATGTAGGTGGACTGTATCTAGATATGGGGACTGTTTCTTGACGGGTAGTCGGATCGATCAACGCCACGGATGTGTATATGGTTATAAGTCTCCATTGTAACGCTGAGGCGTTTCACACAAAAAGAAACATCAATTATGATTGAACAAATTATGCTTATTGACTAAAGTTTAAATTTAAATCTTGTTCAATTTGCACTCAGTATTTTTGAGCGTTTGAAAGATGAGCAAACTTATCGAGTTATACATTGCAAAATTTGCGAGGCTGCAAAATAGTTTTTTCGTTGAATCAAACGAATTTCGTTTTAATCAAAATAAATGTTGCGCTTATGGCGAGGTTTTTGTCGTCACTTTTATAGGGAGAAAATTGTTTCTACGAGTAACCAACGCACGGGACGCGAGAAAAAAAATTCATTAAATTTTCAATTCCTCAATATTAATTATATTTATTCAATATTTTTTTTTCTTCGACAAGATATTATCTAGATTAATATTCATCTTTCGTTTACCTAATTCAAGTTTAACTTTTGGTACATCGTGTCCTATATACGAATACAGATGAAATTTGATTTTTTTTCCTCATGACTCAATTAATTTAACTATCCGATAGATTTTATACCGACAAAAAAAAAGTTTTAACGAGTAATTTGGTCACGGGACACGGGTAAACACAAATGAACTTCATTAATATATAATTACTATTGATTATTTCATTTTACTTTAATTAAAGTAATTTTTTATGGCATTTCGAGAGACGGAAAGTAGCGATGGTTTCTCTCTTACATACGTCAAATTTATACCGGGGAGGCAAGCACACAGCCGGATATAGGCTCTGAGCGAACATAACCCTAGCGGAACTCTGTGCCGGACGTAATCGACGGGATGTGGGCACCAGCACGAGAGCTTGCCGTTCTCCCAGTACCGCAAAGTAATACGTATGACCTGTGGAAATTACTCGAGTAGATATATACGAATACCTATATACATATATATATGTATATAAATTTCTAGCAAACAAAAAGACTCAACTCATCCAGTTCTACGTGTTAAATGCTATAAGTTACGTCCTTTTGTTTTTTATCAAGCGATGTATGTATATAACGAATGTGTAGTAACATACGGAGAGAGAGATAGAGAGAGAGAGAGAGAGAGAGAGAGAGAGCGAGATTCTGAGTGCGGGTGCAGTGCTGCACTACTGTTAACACTCAGCTGAGTAAGCGCGAGCCAACGGAAGGGCAAACGGTTCAATTTGCAGGGGAATTTCTGAGGGAAATTCTTCGTCCTCAAACCCCCTTCCCGGACCTTAATCGCTTTGCCCTATCTCATCCCCTCGCGCTTTCCTCATTCCGTCTCGGCCATATATATATACATACATATACTTAAAAAAGGATAGAAATGCAAATGCAAATTGCCCGGAATCAATTAATTCAGGAAATTGTTATAAATCGCGGATTATGCAGATATTCGACAATTTTATAATATTACGATATTTATGGAGCCAAGACCGTCGTTGAAGGGAATGAGAGAGAAAATTTTAAATTAAAAATTTTGTGCGAGGTTCATATTCAATATTTACTTCGTAATTAAGAAAAGAAGTTACTTCAAAAGTTAAACAATTTAATTAGATTGACAGAAAAAAATTTCAAGCAGCTCCGTGCATATTTTGACGAATTGCCATTTTTTAGCCTTTTTTTAAATCGATAAATGGCGAATACTCAAATAACCATTTGTTCCCTTTCGCTTGGTCGTTTCTGGTAATTTTTGTAAATCAAATAACGTCGTGAATAAACTTACAATTAGTCGTTGAACTAAAGGAAAAAGAGCATTCAAATTCGAAGTTTGGACATTGCTTCCTCATTATTTCATCTCGCTCGCAAATCTCTTTCCATATGAGCAAGCCTGTCTTTGAATTTTTGGTTCCTCATAGAGGATGGTTTGTGAGCGAGATAAAATAATAAGAAAGCGATCTGGAAGTTTCCAATTTACACGCATTTTTTCATTGTCACATAGACTCTTAGGGTAAACTGTTGTGGTTTGATAGGCTCAAATTTGCGAAAGTTAACGCACGCACATAATTTTCCGAAAATATCAACATTCTTCAAAATTCGAACCACTCAAGCGATTTTCACCAAAGTTCGTACCAATAATTCTTGTCTCCGAGACCATTTAGCGTAAGAATATTTGGCTCCATAGAGTTAAATTTGCGAAAGGTAAAGCGGGCACACACATTTTTCTACAAGTTCCTGAAATCTGAACCCCTCAAGGAGGTTTTTAATATCAAATGGGTGCGGCAAGGGAAACGTGATGGCGTGGCGCGGGCGACGTGCGGGGCAGGTTGTGCTCGGCATTTGCTTATAACCAAATACGTTTTTATTTTATTAATTTGCCATTACTCACGCTCAATTCTGTTTACAAGTATATTTCACAATCGGCACGGTGAAAAACTTGCTTTATGGGTAAACTATATCTATATCAAGGTCTAATACATCGTTTAAGCGCTTCTTCGGGGAAATGTTACCGTTTTTCACTCCTGAAATAATCTCCGATCATAGCTTCGAATACTTTTCCCATAAGAGCCCACGTATAAGCGACATATTCAATGTTTTTTTTTCTCCTCAACTACGTGGTCAAAAAATCTGAAATAATTACGGTGTATTCCTACTACCAGCACAAATTTACCCTCAACCCTCAAGTTTTAGAGTCATTCTTACCATTTTTCTTTGGGTTAAGAACCTCCTTAAGGAATTATTGCCAAATTCAATCAAAATCATCCTTGTCCCACAGACAATGTATGTAAAACTTTGGGCCCGATGGCTTAAAATTTACGAAAGTAGAATGCGGACACCGATTTTACACACGTACACGCACGCGCACACGCACACGCACACGCACACACACACACACACACACACAGACGCGCGCGCACGCACACACACACACACACACACGTAGGCATGCACGCGCACACACACACGCGCACGCACCCACACATACGGACATTTTTTCATAAATTTATTTTCTCGACGTTTTGGAAAAGTTTGAACGTGTTGGCATGAAAAACTCGAAAAAAATTTTCACGAAAACAAAGCTTTTTCTAAGAGGAAACAATAGGTAAATATTTAGGAAATGTGTCAAAATTTTTCCATTTTTATGGAGTTTTTCTGTGAGCTTTCGATCCAAAGAATGTCAATTAACGATAGATGGGAAATTACCTAAATATTTCTCTGTAAAGCTGATTTGAGTATAGTTATTTACTTATAGAGAAGCTTTCGAGTTTTAAATTCATCAAAAGTCCAATCAGCAAACAAATAATGCAGTAACAATACTTTATTGAAAGTTCGAAAATCATGACATAAATTTAAGATGTCATAGAGGAAAAGTAACAACATTATCGCAAATATGCAATAAACGTAAATATGATAATAAATCGGATCGATTAGCAAAAGCAACTTTTGTCTGCAATAATTTTAAACTTACTCAAATATTCACGGAATATCTTTCGTAGCGTAGAATTTGGTGGATTAGCTACACAAACTTCACGTTTTTATATTTAAAGTTTCGAAGATATTTCCTCGTCTGTCCATTAGTAAACAGTTTCTCCGTGGCTTGGCTTAGCTCCCTACGGCTGCTTGGGAGTCTGATTAATATATAGCGATCGTGGATAGAAAGAGAGAGAGAGAGAGAGAGAGAGAGAGAGAGAGAGACAGACAGACAGTGAGACAGAGACAGAGGGAATGAGCGAGCTTCATGAGGGCATCAAGACGAAGAATAATAAACTTTGCTGGAGCGGTGGTGAAGGGTACAAGCGATGCAGAAAATCAAATACCCAAGTTTTCCTGACGCGTGGCTTCGGCTGTTACCACTGGCGCGATCGTGCTAGTTTCGCTTCAAAGCTATGTATATACTTGTATATAAACAAAATATTATGTACGTACACATATTTAACATAGAATTAAGGCCAAGAGGGCGTATCTAGTGGGTATAAGAATCAGCTCGACGTCCTTACTGACATTAAGGTAGTACCCCCACAGGATAGTTGAATTAGGAAATGGTCAAAATTTGACATAGATGTTATTTTATATGTTATCCAAAAATCTTTGCAATTTAAATAAGTTTGACCATCCCGTACCCGAGATATTTACACTCGAAGTTGACTTGATTTATGCGTAACATATGTGCCATGCATGCACAAAGAGTTAGTTATTCATTCTACCGTCAAAACTAAAATTAAGAAGTTGATGAAAAATGAGGAGGAGTTAGAGAAGAATATCAAGAACAGTGTGAAAAAAATTCAGGAAGATTTACCATTTAGTTTTTGAGATATTGTAAGTGAAAGAGGTACGCGCGAGCTTGTGAGCGGTACGACTCTTTCTTGTTTCATGCATGCCCCGCTCACCGCGCACTGCTGCGCCGATATTTCCTCTTATTCCCCGCCGATACTGGTGGGGGAACTACCTTAAGTCATCGATTTATCGACTGGCTAACGAAAGAGCGTGATCGCACGGTGTTCACTGCTACGAGTTACACTATTTTGTTTGCTAATAGTTGAAACTTGACATGTGTATATCACGGAGTCAGTGCAAATTTGGATAATCCGCTCAAACTCGAAGCACTTGCGTTTTTTCTTTTGGATCTATAAAGTTTATTTACCGAATAAGAACAAACGTATAAATTCAGGAAGAATGTCCGCCTAGAAAACGTTTATTATACGTATATACGTACGTATATACGTATATACGTTTGTACTTATTGGGTATGCGCGTGCCCACTTTTTAGGTTATTTAGTCTTCCTCATATTCCAAGAAGACGTTCAAAATGTACTAAAAAAAAATAAAAGAAATACATTCTAGCATCAGAATTTTTTGTACGCAAAACAAGGTGCAAATTCTATACATACAATAAAGAAAAATCTGTAGGATCGCAATCATGAGGAACAGGATATTTTAATAAATAGTGTAAATTAATATATTTCGTAGACATGAAAAAACGATACAATTATATAATCGAAATGAGCTAAGCTGCTCTACATCTTTACTCTTCGTCCACCCGATTTCCACTACTTACTTCTCGTTTTAATCCATTCATGCACCCTCTCATACTCCCTCCACACTCTCCTTACTCTCTCCACTCACTTTCCTCTAAAGTGCAACCTATCAAAACGTTACACTGACCACACGCATTTATTCTGTAAAAAATTTCCAAACCTCTAGCAGGCACAATCACGACCGTCATAAAACTGCTGAACCTCTGGCAGGCACAAACACAACCGTCATAAAACAAACATACTTCTCATCGCACGCTTCCATAGCTTATACTCTTAAACAATACTTCATAAAGAACTTATCGCTTTTAATATTTAGTCTACATTCTTTAATTCACTGGCGACGCGGTGCCTTCTTACTGTTCCACTTCAATCGCAACACGCACACACTCGCACTACTTCACCGATTCCACAAATCAATTCAAAAACTTGGATAAAAAACTTTCTTTTGCTACTTTGATCATCATTTCCTGGCATTATTATTGTCCAAGCTCAATGTTTCGAAGTTTCGATCGCAAACCAACCGATGTTTTTGGCTCAAATAAAACTAAAACTTAAACTAAACTGGCTCGTTGACCGTATCGAGCTCCGTTCAAATCATTTTTATCCGTGGTCCAAAATTTACATACAACGATATGTATGTATATATGTAAACATATATATCGACATGGGTAAACGAGTATGGCGCTGTTTACGAACTCGAACTTCGAGCTTGGTGGATGGGTTCGGTTTAAAGCGTTTAACGTTACTCAGCGTTGAGTAGGTGATTATAGTACAACCTAGCTGTACTACATAACGCTGGCCGGTTGAGGG
Organism: Rhorus exstirpatorius; assembly: GCA_963564615.1. Lineage (NCBI taxonomy): Eukaryota > Metazoa > Arthropoda > Insecta > Hymenoptera > Ichneumonidae > Rhorus > Rhorus exstirpatorius. The sequence continues at coordinate 15,298,171 of OY751316.1, read as the reverse complement.
CTCGCGTCTTTCTAGTACGGGCGCTCACTACTCTGAGCTCCCTGGCGATGAGCTCCTGGCCTCTACATTTCTAGAGCATAAGTGTACACTGCGTTTCCTTCTCTCTGTCACTCTTACGCTGCTCTGTCTCTCTCTCTCGTGAGCACTAATCCTATACCGAACCGTAAAGACTCACCCTTTGCGAGAAGAGGGCATGGAGTGCAATGTTGTTGTGCTTCGTTCCGCTGTACCAAGTATGAAGTGCACCAAGGAGAAATTGTTGCGGTTTAAAGATGTCTGACTGTGCCATAACTATAAGTCTGCCCTGGCACTGTGTTGTACACTTCTACTCTCACAGCTGGACTCTACTCACTCCCTCCCTCTTGAGCCATATTTCGCACCACTAGGTCATGCATTACGTACGTGGGTTGTATGTACCGAGATCATACATTTGAAGCGAGCATGTATTTAGCGAGAGTGTCGGCGAGAAATAGGTACGATTCGCATGGAAATCCGGTCAAAATTATGTTTAATATCCAGCATCAAATATTATTAATTAACCGTTTTATTTCTGAAGCTACGATTTCGTCTAGTTGTGTATGAAAAAAAAAAGTTATATTTGTTATAAAATAATGATTGCATGGAATTATTTTATCGTAAGGTCATTATTAATGGTATTAATCGAATGACCCTTATTCCCGCGGTGTAAGAAAATTTTCGTAAAAATAACAATGACGGCCACTCAAGAAGAGTGTGCAGTGTGTGTTTGGGTGCTCAAATTCGATGAATAAAAACCCAGATATTCAGTTATATCGGTTTCCCGGCAAAAGCTGGGACCGTCGTTAATAATTTCATGCATTTCTGATACGAACTTGCTTTCAAAAAGCTTAGTTCCTACGGATAAAATAAAAAAATAAAAGGAGTACATTTATAAGTCCAGTCATTATATTAAAATTTCCATTTGTACAATTTTCATCCTGTAGCAAAATTAATTCATTATACTTCAACTCGTTTGGATATGAAATAATGTCACATGGCTTCGTTCCGCGCAAGATTTTCGTGTGCCACCTGATTATTTGAATTATGATATGATTTGCACTAATAAATATACGAAATACCTTTTGATATTGATTTTGGTCGGAACAAATCGATCGAAACCGCTTGAAACCCGCAGAAAATAATTATATTAGCCATTGAAACTTACTTATTTTATCTATCTGCGCGTATACTTTCATGTATTTTTAATTGACATGGTGATTAGCTGTCACCCCGCGGTTTTCACCGTTGTCCGCTAGTCGTCGCCGCGGTCGAATTAAGGAGGCACGCAGCTAGCGTATAGCGTTGTCCATTTTTTCATGGGAAGAATTCTACTTTTTCGAAGAACTTTTTCTCAGAAGATTGCGTAACTTTGAAGATGATTTTTGTCAAGAAATAACATTATCGTTGTTTCAATAGTAATTTAAGCTCTGGTTAAAATCGAAATGTCGATAAACATTGTTTATACGCGTTTTAACGAAGATATCGGAGGCCTGCTCATAGTTGTCCATAATACCCATGCTTCCCTATACGACGTCCAATGTTCTCCGAACTTCTGGTAATACATGGCCCAAGAGGTATTTTGAGAATATTCCACTTAATGCTGCGAAGGGATTTGAGAGAGAATCATATTTGTATGTATATAGCTTTGATATAAATCTTTGCGATAGTGCGTGATATACGAAAACATGTAGCAGAATTAATGGAAGTTTATCTTGGAGGGTGAAGGAGGGTGCCAGCACGGATTCGGTGACTCCGAGCTTGTAGTCACTGTGAGAAACTCTCTGTTGTGCGAAACTATCCATGGTGATCAGAAATTATGGCAGTGTGTGAGCTTTCTCCGCGGACACGAACACAGAGGGCGCGGGAGAGTCTCAGATTAGAGATTGCCGATGTTATTTAATGACGTTATTAGGATCGTTTGTAGGAAGTGGTCCATTTCCGGAGCTATCCCGAGGTGCCTATAAATTTTACGTCCATAATAGAGGCTAACCGAAGTCACTGGTACACCTTCCCGGGACTTCATGAGTAAGGTCGCACATGTATCGGTGAAACCAAGTAGGAGAGTTCACGGGACGAGACACCGGGAGCTGAGCTCTAACCTTGGCTAGTGTGGAACGATGTGGTTTCCCGTTGTCCGTAATATACGATATATACATCGTTCCACTCGCTCCTGGTTCGTACTCCCAACGCCTCGTCCCCATCAGCAACCTACCCCTTACTCTCCCGACCCAACCTTTACCTGACTCCCATCTCGATTACTCCCAAGGATGTACGTAAGCTCGATCAACATTATCCCTGTGCCTCTTGGCTTTCGTGCAACGCAAGATAGACCTCGAACAAATTTTCTTCAGCGTGGTCCTCATCGTCCTCGTCGTCATCATCATCACCCGATATGCGCTCTACTATTCCAATCCCCTGGTGCGCCATATTCTCGGAGACTATGAATTTCGATGCTTTAGTAAAAGTACCGTTATTATATTCATAGGATCAGGGTGTCTACCAATATCAAATTAGGACTGAGGATGCTTGGCTTGATAAGGCCATCTATTTATAATCAAGAGTATGCTTATTTCGGCAAATCCATAAAAATATTTTTCGCATGCTTTGCGGTACAATGCACAAGAAGTTTCACGAAGTAACAGGTTCATCATGGACTTGCATATCAGAGATGGCGAGTGCGGGTAGGATGGATTTCGCGCTACCTCTCGGGGTTGATCGAGAGGTCACGCGAAGCTATATATATAGTCGAGCTGCCAGATTGGGTAGTGCTGAGAGACTGCGAGACCGGCGCAGGAGATGACAAGTGGATTCACCGGGAGCAGTGAGTATGGGATATTCCATGAAGAAAGAACCAATGTCTTATCCTTATCTTTTCAGATTTGGTTCACTGTTTCTCACATCATTGAAGTTGTATGCTAAGAAAAACCAAAGAAATTTTCAGATTTCTCTTGATCTGCTCTATTTTTTAAAATTGTTTTTGAAAGAAAAAACTATTTATTAAAAATGTGAAAAGCTTATCAATAATCCGATTTTATGTACAAACATATTTGAGGTGGGATTCTGAGTCGGTGAATTGGTTTGAATATTTCCAAAAAAAAATATTGAACAGTGAAAAAAAATGTCAATACAGACTCTGCTTGGGTTAATTCTTTAAATAACTGGAAAATCAATACATTATAAAATTTTGAAACGTTCTTTATTGTTCCATTTGCGTTCTCATAGAGAAAGCTCCGTTCTTGTGATAGCATGGAACGCACTGATTGGAGGAAAAATATAAAATGTAGTGGGTCAGTTTGATTTAACGTAGAATGGACCATATATATGCATAGAAAGAGAGAGAGAGAGAGAGAGAGAGAGAGAGAGAGAGAGAGAGAGAGAGAGAGAGAGAGAGAGTGAGAGTGAGGATGATATCCCGGTGGAACACGTGCCGGTTAAATCAAAACTTTCCTTGAGCTTGCACCCAGGATCTGTTCTAGGTGGATGTCCTGCAAGAAGTTGCGCTCGCGTCGGTTCTCTCGAAAACTTGGTCGAAGCTTTCGAATCGGCTGCACACTAGTGCCCTATGAATTTCTGGATGTCCCGAGAGAGTGAGAATGAAAGAGACGAGCGATGCTTTGAAAGAGTATGAGTAAAAGAGATGGGCACGGGAAACGCGATAGTTTCAAGCTGGAGAGAAATGAGAATTTATATATATATGGATTATATGTATGGATTTATACAAATGGAGATATATATATGTGGATGAATGAGGAAAGCTATGAGAAAGAGAGATAGCCGAAAGTTGTACTCACTCCCGCGATCCCCAGCTGTCAGCGGTTATTTCACGTTGAACCGTAACAGGATCTTCGTTTACTGAACGGCGTGTCCACTATTGGTATTTTAGTTCCTATATTATAGCAGGAAATATCGAGAAAATGCCAATAACCTAAGGGGAGATATATATTTTTTTTGTACCAAAAATAATTTTTTTATTAATTATTCAAACTTTCTAGGAAGCCTCTGCTACAACATACTTGAAACTTATCGCGTTAAAGTTTAATATCGATTTATATTTTGAATGGCGTGTCCACTAATGATATTTTCGTTTCCATATTATAGCAGTAAATATCAAGAAAATGCCAATAGCCTAATAACGGGACATATATTTTTTTTGTACCAAAAATAAATTTTTTAATTATTTAAACTTTCTAGGAAGCCTCTGCTACAACATACTTGAAACTTTTCTGTTGAAGCTTATTACCGATTTATATTTTGAAATCACCGTGGCCTAATGATTATGATCTTCTACAAACTTCTATTCAAAAATCGAAATTTTTAGATCAACAAGGGCAAATCGTGGTTGCAAGAACCAGTAACTTTGAAGGTATCATTTTCTACATTTACAGATATTAAGTACATTATAAATTAATTATTATTTAAAACGCCTGACATTGAGTTTTGCACTTAAATGCTATTCTTTAAAACATAATATTATACGAAAAAAAACTCTTACAAAGTTGATGCTTGAAATTGGTAATTTTTTTTAAGTTCACAATGAATAATGAATTATTAAAACTTCAACTTATGAAAATCATTGCTTCAATGACCTCATATGTTTTTATCCATTCTGAAATGAATTTCACGCAACGATTCGTTTTCTTCAGCAAACAAAGACGAAAAAACGGTCAGTAATTTTATCTCTCGATACATTGGCCTGAAAATCGAACTTATCCAATCCTTAAATTTTTTTCCTAAAAGCCATCAGGAGAATCTCATTGGCCCAATTAACTGCCATTATCTTTATCGATCTTCCACAGTACAGTAATACATGTGCCTGCATTAGGGTAGACTTTAAAAGGGGTGTTATCGAATTTCAATGGACGCACACCCTAGATAGGTTCCAAATGATGTAAAAAAAAATCTGTGTAAATCGTGGGGCTATTAGACCAAAAATAAGACGTGCCTGCGTATGCTCATTTTTATTTTTACTTGAATATCACGAAGATTTTTGATACTTATGGCTATATATATTTTTTAGAATGCTGCTTTAGGTCCAAAAATTATTGAATACGAGTCATATGTTTATGAATACGAGTATAAAAGTTAAATTTTCGATTCTTCCGTACAATTTTTACTTCGTGAAGGGAAAGAGTAGACAGTGAGGCGAGGTGGAGGTTCAAACCAGGTACACCATAAGAAGTTTCGCTACTTTATTTTATTTGCTGCTGAGTTCGTGGTTGGATTACTTAAAAAAATTCAATAAAATTGAATGGAGGTTGAATGCAGAATGAAATACAACGATAATTTTCGACATTCTAAAAAATTAAAAAATAAATATAATATCCATATACCTATGACAAAATTCGAAAAATTTACAAAATTTCAACATTTTAACAAAATTCCAGAATTTTAAGTTTTTTTTCGAAAATTCTAAGATTCTCAAAGATTTATAAAATTTATAAAATTTATAATTTTATAAAAAATTTTATTATTTATAAGATTTATAAAATGTTTAAATACAAATTCTCTTCAACTTCCAAAATTTTCAAAATTTCAAAATGTTGCGCCCGAGCCACGCGAAACCTAGTTTATAAATATTTTTAAAACTAATCAAATATTTTCCCATTTCGTTTCTTTCCAACCTTCGCGAAGTAGTCTCTGACTTACGTTTTCGAGATTGCTCTTCTGCATCATACATGATCTCGATATCTCCGTGGTAACCGATCCTTCCATCTTTCCTTCGATTGAGAAAACATTCTTCTCCTATCGCATCGACCATGTCCAGAATGTTTCCATTGCTGATATTGAATAAATTGTCAAGCTTGCTAGTGAAATTATCTTCGTTCTTCTTGTTCAACAAACCTCGAAGTTTGTATCTACCGATCGCCACTTTTCGTATAATAATTTCAATTTTTCTACACAGCGGTGCAGTTGTTGAGTCGGTAAACGGGCTTTATCCCAGAACACCGTTGCTTCTTTGATTAGTATTACTGTACTTTGGTGAAATGTTAAGTTTAATTCGATGATCAATAAAAGTAATCCAACCCCGAACTCAGCAGCAAATAAAACAAAGTAGCGAAACTTCTTATGGTGTACCTGTTTGAACCTCCGACTCGCCTCACTCTCTTCTCTTCCCCTTCGCAAAGTAAAAATTGTACGGAAGAATCGAAAATTTAACTTTTATACTTGTATTCATGAACACATAATACGTATTCAATCATTTTTTAACCTAAAGCAGCATTCCAAAAAAATATATAGCCATAAGTATCAAAAATTTTCGTGATATTTAAATAAAAATCAAAATGAGCATTATACAGGCACGTTTCATTTTTGGACTACGAGCCCCACGATTTACATGACTTTTTTTTTACATTATTTGGAACCTATCTAGGGGGTGCGGTCATTGAAATTCGATAACACCCCTTTTAAGGTCCACCCTAGCCTGTATGTACAGTATGCGAGTTCGTCGTCGTCGTCAACCTCGGGAGCAGAATGGGGTTTGGTTCGAGGCTCGAGAATGACAGTGCTTGCGACTTCCGCGGTCGTGGAAATAGACGCTGTTGTATACTCGAGTATCGAGGTGGTGCAGGGACAAACTGTTATAGCTTTATCGCTTATAGCACTAGACTATTAAAGTTATAGGGATGTGCGGCAACCGATTAATGGGCGAATTAAGTGAAAAATAACTACCCCTTTACGCGGCAATATCGTCCTAACCAACATCTCTGTCGAATCACGAGAAAGAAGAAGTTCGAAAAAAAAAATTTTTGTCTAAATTTCTGACGCCGCGATCAGACTTGTCGAAACATCAAGATAGTTTCGATGCATACCAAAATTTTCATTTGTATTAGTCGGTCAATCTAAGAATTTGAACAATATGTGATTATCCTATGAACGATAAAATACGCATTATCTGATATGAGAAATAATTATAAAAAATATATGAATTCGATGAAAAAGTTTTCAATACGTGACTAGTTCAAATTAATTATTTTAATTAATTTACCGAGCATCGATTTTCAGCCGTAACGAGTTTTGATTTTTTTCCTCCGTCTCTATTATCCGGTTGACTGGTCCCTCATTATTATGATTATTTTCACTTTATTAACAGATAGTAGAGAAAAAGTGAAAGTGAGAGAAAGAATGAGTGAGTGAGAGAGAGAAAGAGAGAGAGAGAGAGAGAGAGAAAAGTATGAAATTAACCTCGAGTAGGTAGAGCTATTCAAAAGGAAGGTAGAGAGAAAACGAGATAAAATGATATTGCAATATTCTTCTCCTTCTTCGCTCTTAAGCAGCAGCCGCAAAAAAGTTTAGTAATCCGATACTTTGAACCGTTGCACTGTTTCACAGATACAGGGAGAAACAGGAGCAGCAGAAGATTCCTCTAGACTCTCACCTTTTTCTCTTTCTATCGTTACGGCACCTGTGCGAGCTCCTCTCTCGCGAGAAAAGCCGAAAACAAAAGCTCGATTTCTATAATCGTCTTGGGGCTTGGGGTTTGAAAATTATATCGTTATGCCTAATATCCCAAACACTGAATCGTCCGCATTTCCTCTCCATGCAAGTCTCTCACTTCTTCCTTAGGAAATAAAATCCTCGCGAAAAAATACTTGTAGTTTTCCAAATATTCATACTTTTTTTTTTTTTTAATTTTTGTTATTGTAACAGGCGATAGCTGCGACGCTCTGCCGCAGCGATATTTTGCTTGGAAAACATTGATGCTTGATAAAATGTTCTGTTATATCCCTCTGTGTATGGAGGAAGCTTTTGTTGCGCGCTGAGATAGTCCACAATTAGTACGAAAAGAGAAGCGTCTACGACACGTGGGGTTGCTTAACGTTGGGATTAAATGCGTTACAATGTGGTGCTCGTGACCAAGCTGCAGAACGTAGATTTTCGCCCGGGTGAAAAGGAGATGAGTAGAATCGACTTATCAAAGCAGAGGTATACGTGCTTGCCCGGATATGGTTGTAGTACGTAAAGGTAGTTAGAGCACATAGCTTGGTAAAGTGTTTGTACGGTCTCGCTGATAACACTTTTCACATATGTATGCTCTTCCACAATACTGTGTGCTCTCCAACAGTGCAGTCCATCGTGAAGTACATTTTGAAATACACCAAACACCGTCACAGCTCGTGTTACAACGCAGCCTTGAAGCATAAAATTTTTCTAAATATCACGTATAAATGTTCTCAACGCGAGCGCTCGGCTACAATATATATTTTCCTTTTTTTTCTCCCCTAACGAGACCCGGAGCACGATACTCTCTTTTATTCAACTTTCCACTTTTTCATCACGTGACCCAGTTTTTCCACATTCAAAAGAATTTGATCCTCGGCCGGTCGTCGTTTTAGTAATATTGGACGCCTAAAGTAAAATAAAAAAATTCTTTTTACTGCTATGAAATTTCAGAAATCGGTCATTTTTAATGTGTTCTCCGTTTGAGAAGGTTTCAGTGGTGCGTTCTGATCGATCGAGTACCAAGGTATTAAATATTAAATGAATTTTTGAAATAACAGTGATGCCAGAGTAAATATTTTCAATGAATAATTTCTGGTCCAGCCTGCCGCTGTATGGGGCCTCAGGAAAACGGTTGAAAGTGTAAAATCGTATTTTTTTTTTTTTGTGACATTTTCTGTAAGTTCGTATATACGTACATTTTTTACAATTGTTATGTTTTCGTAATTTTTATTACGTCTGTATACGCATTCACTGACTGGTTTTTTAGTGAAATTAAGGATTTGAAGGGATTATGAGGATTCAGCACATAAAATAAGCCGTGTTTTATTAAAATCAGACGAGTGTTACGGATTCTGATGGAAAAACCGAACTCAATTCCCCTTCCCAACCAAAAGTGACTTTCGTCGACAATATTGCATACTTTATGATAAGATAAAAATCGGAAAAAATTCAACCACAATAAAGACGATAAGAAGATTAATATTAAATAATAATAATGCTAAAAGGTTATCAATAAATTGTTTAAGCAAAACATTGTTTTGTTTGCACATGAATTTTTTTTCAATTATAATTTAAAATAAATTTAATATAAATTTCAAAATAATAAGATAATTATCTTATTATTTTGAAATTTCGTTTTTCGAAAATTTTTTAATTTTGAAAAATGAAGGACAAATCGTGAATTTTGGATACGTTTTCGTAAATACGTTGTATGTTACAATGAAGAAGTTTCCAGGGCATTGAACGAATAGTTCCGTAAATACAACCTTTACAAATTTCCGAAAACCGAAATTTCAAAATGAGAAGAAAATTTAAAAAAAATTCATGCGTAGTCAGAAAAATCAAAGAATTCATTTCACATGACAAAAAAAAACATTCCCTAAAAATTTGTCAAACAATGTTTTGTTTAAACAATTTATTGATAAATTTTGGGTATTATTATTATTAAAATGCAATCTTCTTATCTTCTTTATTGTGGTTGAATTTTTTCCGATTTTTATCTGATCATGAAGTATGCAATATATTGTCGACGAAAGTCACTTTTGGTTGGTGCATCGAATAAGTATATGGGTTATCAAGAGGATGGACTTTAGAGCTCAATTACTCTTACGGCCAGTACGATGTCGCTTTGAACACTCTCTATTCTACATGTAGCAGAAATTTTTTCCTATTTTTTTGTCAGTAAAAGTTTCCCGTACAATTTCTGTGTGCTAATTTTAAATATCGGAAAATATCTGAATATCGATAACAAAATGCTCGTTTTTTCTTTCAATCAGTGCAGATAGGAAACTTTGCAAAGAGCATACAACAATGTGACTCTTATAGACGTAACTCGTAGAGAGTGCTTGTAAGAGTGTTTGTGTCGTTGTGTGCATGACACGCGCATATATGAGATGTGTGCTCGGTCCATTGGGAAGGCTGCATTTTTTTTTTTCTTCTTCTTTCTGCCTTATCTTTTCCTTCACGTTCCCTTTTACAACCTTCAATCGTTCTTTTATATGTCTCCAGGATTTTTACGTTTCTACTATCGAAAACTATACGAGACTCAACGATTACCGATATATACGAGAGCGTGTTTTCGCGTCATTCTTCTTCACGAGGCTTTGTCATCCTGATTTCCCGATACGCGACGAGAACAATTTTCATGTACGCTCTGTTGCTCGAGTACTTTTTGCAAAAGCTGTATAGATATATATAAGAAAAAATATATATATTTTCATTTGGTGCATCGTCGATACCCCTGAGAATTGTCAGTGCGCGGTACAGTGAATATTTTCACAGGTACATACGGGGGAAAAAAATGTATACACGAGGACCAAATATCTCGTCGAATATTGAAAAAATAAAAACTCGGTGACTCCGGAGATTGGTTTACAAACGCTCGAGGGGAAAAAAAGAACTAACCTGGAATGAAGCGTTCCAAAGCTCATTCATTGCAACGCCACTCCTGCGGGGATTTTCGATAGGGTGTAACTACTCTTGGTTCTTTTTTTTTTTTTACGACGCAAGCGCTCAAATCGTAGCGTGACCTCGTTTCAAAAACTCGCGGAGGGACAAGGCATCCCTCGACAATTCTTGCCAGACGACCCTGTATTTTTCCTCCCGAGGGAAAAAAAAATCGGGTTGTTACTTATAGCTGCGAGAGTGTGCACGATAATTTCGATATGTTTACACAGAATCACGTATTCAAAGAGAATTTTTCATTGATTCAGGCAATATTGCAGACTCACGAGCCATCGTATGTGAATTTAGAGTTTTTCATTTTGCAAATTACGTCATTCCAAAAATGACTTCGTCAATTTTTTTTTACCAATATACTTCAGTACTTAATGAGTCATTTACAGTTTTATGTGAAATTGCGAAAGCCAAGAAAAAATTTTTTTTTACCGTTACCAATGGTAATGTATAAGTTTTATTTAAGCGCATAAAACCATGTACTCGTGAAAAAAATTTTAATGCCATCCGCCTAATAATTATATCGTTTGTATTTTGTGAAAAATCAAATTTATCAACTTGAATTTAATGAGTTTATGATACAGAAAAAAATTGCCGTACATTTAGCGGATTAATGCGATTGACGACTGGGTGTACAACCTGTTCGTGAAGTATGAAAATGTTTTTCTAATACGAAAAAAAAAAAAAAAAAAATCGCTTATTTCTGCCAAAACATATAAATCTATATCTAATAAATTATATCTGGATGCCAATTCACTGCTAATAAGTATAAAAATGGATAGCCTAAAGTGGCACTGGTGCACTGACGATAACTGGGACATATCCATCTTATGTATTATGTCATGGCTATACACACTACAATTTTTTTCTCTGTTCTTCGACGAAGAAGAGACCGGAAACTCGTCGTGGCTCGTCGATGAAAATAATGAGGATACATTCTTATTCGGACACACATATATACTCAGTCTATGAATAATGCATAGCTGCTCCAAGCATTCTCTGAATCTCCATTGTCGCAGCATCCTCAAGTTCCCTCGACAAGAGTATATCGATAACTGAAAATGTGCCGAAAAAAAATAACTAATGACAAAGCTTGAAAAAGCCCTCGCATCCACTTCCTACCCAAAGGGAAGTTCTCGTTTGAATTTCCATGATAATGTGTGTGTGTGTGTGGGTGTGTATGTGTACGAAGAACGAATGTATACGAATGGTTCTCGATATATTCACGACAGTGGATTTGTCTCTATAACTAGGATAACAAGCATTGATAAAAAAAAAAAAGGACGTGCGAAACGGCCCGGATCCCGTAGAATCGATAAAGAATAAGATATGACGCACTCACACATAGAACTTTGCCCATCGAAGGAAGTATCACATGTATATATTATGTACTGTGAAGCTCTCGAAAGGATCGTGGATGAGGACAGGAACGAAGTCTATACCAAACAAGATGTTATCCTTGGCTTATTTCAGCCAGACTGCTGGCCAGTCTCATCTTTCTCCATATCCCCCTATCATTTTGCCTCATCATCTTTCGTATATATACTTTGCCTTTTTTTTTTATCTCAAGCCAACCAAAACCTCATCCACAATCATAACTCGCTTTTTTTCACGTCCCAGATATCCTTTGTGCTCTCGTGTATTATATAGAGCACTTCAGGCCAAAACGACCAAGCTGTAACACACACCGTTTTTGTTAATTTTTTCTAATTAATATCCCATTTACAAAAACACACAGTCAGGATAAAATGCCATTTTTTTTTTTCGAAAATTTATGTGGAAGCAATATCGAAAGTAATGAATTGAGCGTTAAATATTTTTGTGAAGTAAGGTAAACGTCCCAATAGTCGGACGTGTACCAGTAGCCGGACACTGTTAAATTATACTTATATATACTATTATATAGACATAGTTTAACACAAGGTGTCCGGCTACTGGTACACGTCCGGCTATTGGGACGTTTATCTTACATACGATGAAAAGAAAAATTCATGGAAGTATCGAAAGATGGACGCAGCTCCATTTCGTTGATTTCAGAATATTATCTATTTCATAATTTGAAAAAACAGTCGTTGCGCGAAACGAATATGTGATCTTTAGAATGAGCACTAGTCAACGGAAAAACCCGGCGTATCTGATAAATTTTTATTTCTTACGAATACCTTTGTAACCTAATTATTTTATCATAGAATTAGTTTGGTTTTCGAGTCGAGAGAAGGTCGTTGTGCACTCGTCGAATATTTCTTCTGTCATTAAATTATTCGAAAAATCTTGAAATCATTACAAATTTCAATAATTATCTTGATGACACAATTGCATACCTTTATTGGAGTCGTGATCGTCATGGGATACGTTTATAAAAATGTTGTTCTTTAAGAAAGAATATTCTGTAAAAATTGTATAAAATCGATATATGATTGTAACGTCAGCACTTTTCTCGATAAGTGTTACATTATTATTATTTTTATCTCAACCTTCTCATTGAAATTTTTTTTGAGAGATCACGCAACGTACTGATTGAAAAAAAAATCAAATGATAAGTGTCGAAGCTAAATCGACTAGACGTCGAATGCCCTGTGTCTAGGCCTTATAGGCTTTTGATGAGGGATTCTTGGCGTGGCGAAAGAGCTTTGGGACTCCCGAGAGAGTTACAGACAATGATATATATATATATATATATATATATATATATATATATATATATATATATATGCAGGTATACAGCGAGAGATCGAAGAGGACGAAGAATGAGCCGGGCTCACAGAAAAGCCTTCTGTACGACACTCTCTACACCGCTGACTATTATATATATCCACTGAAGAAAATAAGGTGTGCTGTGAGGGATCCACCCTCGATATATATATATACATATATAGACATAGTAGCGGTAGATTGAGATAAATAGATTGCTGTTTGGGGTGGCACGTGAGAAAAGTGTGGGCACCGGTCAATGAGGCAAAACGCTGGAAGGAAAGACGAGAGCCAGGAGATACAGAGATGAAAGAAGATTATAATATACTGACGATGAGATTTTCCGTTCAAGTCCGCCTGAGGCGACGAGTTTCTTCTCGTCTCTCAACGAGTCAGAATAACTATACTCAGGAGAGGTTTTCTTTGCCTCTTGGATGCAAAAGATCATGCCCCTTTTATAGCTCATTCAACCGGGCTTAATTATGGAAAGATCGATTAACGTTCGGTTGACTCGATCTCTGTTGGCTAAGCGGATAAAAAGGGAGAATATTTATATTGGATGATTTTATTTTTCATCCCGATTCATTGACTCGATTCAATGAGTCTCTTGCGAAAGAAGGATGTCTAAGAACTTTCTGTAGATGCACATAACAATAACTCGTACTATTATTATTTTTAGAAAAATGAAATAAAAAAAGCTTTAGGTTAATTTGATAAAACGAACTGTTCGATTGATTTTCCCTAATTCGTGGATCGACCGTGAATATTTTTCCCTTTCTCTACTGAAGCACACTGACTCTCGATTATTTTCTTTTTTTTTTTCAACGTCCTTTTCTTCTCGTGCTCGTGCTCCTTGTCGCAAATGACACAAAAGAGGTCGTACCGGGAAAATGAAGAACACTCCTTCTTACTGGAGAAAGATTGAGAACCGGGGCAATCTTCTCCTTCCAACTTGGAAGACTCTCGCTTATTCTCTATGGTGCACGAACATAATGACCACACTCTTTTTAGCCGACCAGGGACGATAATTTACCAAGCAGCACCAGGTGCACTATAAATGACTATTTGCGAGACGTCGTTCATCATCCGATGGTATAGCAGCGTGTAACTTTGGGGTTAGCAATTTTCCAGCCGGTCGTAATTATTATTACCAGTGAAAAATTGTAGCGAGAAATGAATTATTTTTTCGAATGGTTTTTATAATTTTTATTGTATTGAGTGAGAGAAAAAAATAATACTGCACACTCGTTAATTCGTTGAAAAATATTTCACCTCAACCATATTGAACCGTATTGTTTATGCCACCGCTCGATCAGTCATAGAAATACTCTGCTACTGGGTGGTTATTGATTTCTTGAAAATAGAAAATCGTTTGTTCGTAGCGACCTCGTGAAATCGATTTTATATTATTCAAATTGAGCTTGTTATAAATCATTTTAATTAACTATTCCATTTAATGTACCCAATCTTGAATTAGACATATAATTTGAATAATAGTATACTCCGACGGCACACGGCAATCAGACGAATATACAGATCTCATTACGTGCAATATTCAGTAGAATAAATGATGCCTAAGAACGACCAGACACGTAACTATAAGCCTGCGAGATTGCAAAAACAAAAGAAAAGGAAGCTTCATCCAACCTAAATCTCAAAGTATAAAGCTGTTTCGATTAATGATTCGGCAAGCCAATTTGATAAAGCTCTTATAATACATCCACACATATACATACTCACACGCGCGCGCGCACATAAGGGTTAAAGAGATCGACAAAGAAGTCTATACTCTTTCTCTACAACTTTCTCACCATGCCATGCCCAGCACAAACCGATTCCCTGAAGTAATTTTTTCCAACCTCTTTCCCCTTCGTCATCGTGGTCCTTGTCGAAGATAATCCACTACCACCACACCACGATCGACCACAGTGACGTTCTAAGCCGCATACCCCTGAAGGAGTTTCCTACAGGCTACGAGGAAAGTCTAGTGGGGAGGGTGCATCCCGACATATACACAACCAAACTTTCTATAGCGTTTCTCCGTATTCTCCCTGAGAAAAGCGCATCAACCAGTTAAAACCATCCCTACAACCCTAGACTCTTCCACCCACTGCCATTCCAGGCCTCCAGCGCGCATCTTTGTTAAGGAATAGATGGGAAGAGAAGCGAGCGGGGTGGCAGGGGCAAACTTTATGCCGAACTTAAGAAATGGCAGGGCTAATGAGCTTTTAAATTATTCCTGATACCACGGAAGAATGGAAAGGAAGTGCGATGGTGGATGATGGCTTCCGTCTACCATGGAGGGACGCCGCATTCTCGAGTCTTCGCGAGGTAGGGTTGAAAGGCTGAACTCGGAAGACACGAGAGATAAGGAAAGACGAACGACGCGACGACGAGAATGTGAATCGAAAATTGTGGTTGGATGCTCATCAGTGAGGAATCGAATGACACGAAGAAAGGAATATATGAGATGGAGGTCTTTGGGACATGTGCTGGAGGAGCGCAGTGAACCGAAGTTTTCTGAAGTTTCTAGCCTTAGTCTAGATATGCTTCGTGAATTTCTCTTATTTCTCTGGTAGCTAGAATATTAAAATCATGGCGAGACAGAGTTCGATTCAATTGGGCAATCTACATTAATAATAAATCAAATCTATTCGGTAGCGAAATAGAAAGACTTCAATAGAATCGAAAATTTCGAACGTCACGATACATTTTTTCTTAGACTTATATTTGATTCTTGATGTTTATAAAGAGGATATGACGCCACATCGGGCAATTTGCGGTCAGCCTTGCGGTGTACAATTATTTTCATCTTCTACAAGTTAGCCAGGTTGATGATTAATCACTCTAATAATCACGCGTGGATCAAGTCCGGTTTCTAGCTTTGACTCTCTCCCTCCATCGGAAGATGCTCGAGGATTAATCCTTCGGTCGAAAGGACTCGAAAGGTCAGGAGCGGGTGAAGGGGAGGTATTAGGATGGAACTCGTGGGATTTTCGTGATCCTCCAAGTGCTGGATGGACCTGATCCGGACACCTAGCCCAAAGCTCCTCGAAGTCGGTATGAACTCTGGTTTCTCTGGTTTCTCTCGGCTCTATATGTGTAGTTCACTTCGAGCCTCGATAGGGATACTCCTACTCTCTGTTTTTGGATCGAATCTCCAGACTCTCTTCCATACAGAATCCATACTAGAGGTTAAACGGGGCCACGGAAAGGAGGATCGGTCGGGCAGCAGAGTTTGCCACCTTCGAAGTGAACAGTTTCGTAATACACTCCGTGGGGAACTCCACGAGATCCCATAGAACAGCGGTGGTATAGTATAGCAGCCCATAGAATCGATGCTTAGGCTGCTCATTTGTGGCTCTCCTCTGATACTCTTGCTTAGGTATACCGATAAGATTACTCAAGTAATTCAACTCGCATTTGTTGTACGTGTAGGATAGTTGGAAGAGATAGAAGACTCGTCTCAAATTACTGGTATTTTTATCATTATTATTATTATTATTGTTGTTATTATTATAACTATTACTATTGTATAATGAAAGGACATAAAAGAACTAATTTTAAATAACTGGAAGACGTTCCAATAGTTTCTGGAGCTAAAATACTATTTCCCAATAAGAACAAACGTATACATTCAAGAAAAATATAGGCGGACATTTTTCTATAAACGTTCAATAAACGTTTTCAAGGCGGACATTCTTCCTGAATTTATACGTTTGTTTTTATTGGGTTGTATGAAATTTACGTATCTATGGTCGGTTTATTATTTAATAATTTAGTACTGAATTGATAAATAATAATTTCCGATTTGCATTTACGTGCATTTAAAATTCTAAAAATAATAGATTTGTCATTAACTAAAAAAAAAAACAAATAATAATTATGCAAAACTTTTCCTGCATGAATAATGTTCTCGAGAACGATAAGCAATGTTTTCTACTTCTGCAATAATACAGATTGCATAAATATTTCTCACGTAATCCAGCCCGTCTTAAAATCCAACAAAGGAAAGATTCTTCATTACTCGCGGATGACACTAGCCAGCACGTAGTGAATAATATCATCTGTCGCTCTATGTAAAAATGAATTTGCATAAATGCGATTCCTACTAGAATACTTGTCGGAGGCTTGATAAAGGGTTTTCAGTTAAAATGAGCTAGATCGTCGAGCTCGGTCTCTTTTTCTCTTTGTCATTTCTTTCTCGGCGAGAAAACTTTCAATTCAATTACACAGCTTAAGAAATCTCGGGTTTCTCATGGACGTGGACAGCTGAGAGATAAAAGCAGTGCGAGCTTTTGGCCTCGGGAAACGTGAGACTGATCACGAGTTACCGCGACAAAGCATTGAGATATATGTATATAACATTGTATAGTATATACGTTTATATTTATATATGTTATAGCCGACGGTAAGGGAAAGGCAGGAACTGAAACAAACACTAGAAGAAGAAATAACGTACTCTAGGCAACGGAAAAATCAAGACGTAGTGGAGGAAAAGAATCGTTTTGGCATTCTGTGAAAGAATATAAGACGTAGAAAATAATAATATCGTTGCCACTTAGGTCTATGTATGCCTCCCGATGGAATAAGAATATATACATACATATGTATTATATATAAATAGTGATATGCATATACATATATATGTAGTCCAAAATGTTCTCAACCCGCTAGAACGTACTTTTTTTTTCTTTCTCTTTGGTATACTGCATCCCTGAGGAATACTGCCATGTCGTGCCACAAAACGTAAGCGTCCCGCAGGACTTCTGGTGCGAGAAAGCGAGCTATAGCAGCCGAAATAGAATGTTTCTTATTGAATACCATGGACGTATATTTTTTCAATCTCTTATAAGAGGGCGCATCGTGTGTGTACAAGACACAAGCTTGAAACCCTTCTGGTCCTTTTGGCCCATCGACAATATACATACTATACATATAACTGCATATATTTATGTACATATGTATAGTCTACTACTAAAGTATAAAAGCTGATGGCAATCGGGATTAGAGCCCGAAAAGAGAGAATAATGAAAGTAAGAAAAAAAGGAAAACTTATCGTTGCTTAAACTGTATGGGCACATTGGAAAAATACTGGCTCTTCTACCATGGAAGAGAGACCGCATCAATAGTCCATGGTACGGTAAAGCTCCAGAGCGGGAAAGGTTGAAGAGACACTCTGATATGCGCGCATACTGAGGCTTGGCGGCAGTGTACAGTGAGGGTTGAAGAGCAACGGAATATAGCGGTACGCTTACATATCTATTCGGGAATATTGGAATAACTCGGATGCCGGTTTTCCTTGAGAACGGCGGAAGCAAAGCAGCGGGTGCAAGCAACGAGACGCTGCCGGGTATCTTCCCCTGCCACCCCTGTCAGCAACCGTTTTGCCGCGATGGGGTTGAGAAATCCACCTCCTGGTAGAAATAAGTAGTGAAGGATTGTGGGTTGGAAGGGATATATCGCACCGGAACTCGCGTGTGATTGCCAGGAACAAGACATTCTTCGCGGTCTCTCAACCAGCTCAAACCCTCCTCAATACTTTTGCTATATAGGTTTGGTGGAGTTATCACGACGAAATCCTTCAGGAAAGCTCACTATACGCAGTTTGGATGCACCCCCTTCTGAATTGAAGCGAGAGAGAACAGAACAGAGAAAAATTGAACAAAAAGAGGGAACGGGATGACGAGAATAAGAGAAATACAAGTAGAAGAAAAAGAGTGCAGGCAGGCGGGCTGGAAAAATTCTCCTGTAGTGGAAGCTCTTGCTCTCGCTACTCTCTCTCTCTCTCTCTCTCTCTCTCTCTCTCTCTCTCTCTCTCTCTCTCTCTGTCTCTGTCTCTCTCTGTCTCTCTCTTTCTCTGTCTGTTAACGCTTCGTGTGGAACAGAAGAATTCTTCTTCGTACCTTGGTCGGTCGCACATCGGATGTCTCGCCACGTGAACTAATGCCCAACTCTCTAGGTTCTCGTCGTCGAAGATGAATTCCACGCGGTTCGGGACAGAGTTTTTTTTCGCACCATCTCTAGCGTGCTCGGCAGATCACTCGGAATCTTTGTCGTGCTATCTCGTCTTACGGCACACGTAAGAACAATCGGAATCGAGTTTACAACCCTCCAGTGAGAGGTGAATTCGTCCGTGGAAGTTTATTGGAATTTTTTAAGGACATGCTTTTGGCGAGATCGTTGTAGATTGAAAAAATTTCCAAAGGCGAGAGTCACACCTACTTATAACATTCTTGTCCATTGAGTTGCTGCTGAATTCGAAGCTTGTACGAGTTTAAAAAATTCAGGATTTAATTCTTGCATCAATATCGACCTTTATCGGATTTTCGATAATTTTTTCAGATAAAAAACAATTATATTGGAGCTATAAAGAAATGTAAAAATGTGCATGTCATGAACAAAAAAATATTTGACATTTCCCCATTATATATTTGGACACACGCACATTTTATTAGGGGTGGATCATTCCTACAGTCAAGATATTGGAACAATGAAAGGATGAGTTTTCGAATTGATTCGAGATTCTCGAACCTTGCTGTTGACCACACGCACAGATGCCTGAGCCCCGAGCAATGGTAAGCCGGTATGGGTGATATGGCATTCCGTAACTGTGTCTCGCGGTGGCAACGTCTGACCACAATCGATTCGATCTACTGATTAACCGAAGGGGGAACGACAAAGCCACGGATTCCACTATTGCCTCCAAAAGTCAGATATAGGGTACCTATAACGTTGTTGAACAGACCGCCATATCGAGGAGTCGGAATCTCTATAGCTGCAGTTTCCACGCGCAGCGTGCATATCTACGATCCTCAGAATCGCATTATAGTGTATCTAAGGATACCTCGCAGCTTTCCCAGGATCACCGGAGCCAATGTTTCCAATGTTTTACGACCTTTTTGACCGTTCTTGGCACCGATACGAATTCTCACTGGGAACACGAGGACCATAAAACGTGGAAAAACAATAAAATCTTATTCACGTCCGTTGGAATAGCTACATGCTCCCAGTGCTGAACTGTTATCCTCACTTTGCAAACGACGTGCGACTGAGGATGCTAAAGTATAGAAACGTTAAGCGGGTTCTCAGGCAACGACGACATCGTCCTAAATTCTCGCTTGGTTTGACAACCAACACGGCTAGATATTGCTAACATTTCCGTTCTAATTGCAACTGAGATTATCATCATTGCACAACGTTATACTAGCGTACACAAAGCTTTTAAATTACAAACTCAATCGCCATTCACGACACAAGGTGTTGCGCTACTTCTGGGCCAAGTTGCGAGATCGTGTACCATGAATACAACCATTCAATGGAATGCCTTTCTGATCGCCGTAATGGTATGTAGGGTAGCGTTATCGGCAATTTATATAATAATACATGTATACAGTAACTCAAGACTGCTTGTTTCGCTATTATCGGAAAAGCTTCATTATATAGCGGTGTAGGGAAAGGGACACGGGGTACCGTAAAGCGGACAAATCGTGAAATTATTATAAGGTCATGAAATAAATATCTAGGTTCTTCCAGTGGTATTTTCTACGTCGATTATTCTTGGCATGTTTCTCATTTCTATTGAATGTAAATGAAAAAATGTTTATTTTTATATGAGGTTACGAAGAAAAATTATCAGTTGAAGGGATAAATGAACAACCTTTTCTGATCATGATAAATAAGAAAATAGGAAATTATCTTGTAGCTGTAATTTTCACCATTTGTGGCTACAATTGTACTATACTTTTGGCCATCCAAAGTACCAGTTGTGGCCACCAAGCTTTAAATTTTGATAGGGATGCGCTACAAATGAAAGGTGGAGCATTAGACAATCAGTGACGGCAGATTCGAATGAAAAATAGTCATTTTTTTGCATCATAAACCTATTATCGGAGTGGTATAAGTGTGTCTCTATTCATGACCATAAGGTGCCCATAAACATAACAATCACATTTTGAATGTAACACTTTCGGTCAGCGCGTATTTTTCCGGTATTTTTGCTGATATGCCAGTTTTTTGTCATTCTAACTCGAAAAATGAGCTTTAACTGAGAAAATATAAATTTTTGATGGGGCGAAATGACTTTATAGATATGAGAAACAGTAGTCTTCTTACCTCAGGATCCCTTAACACTTCTGACAAGAAACCTACACAAACCGCTCAGCGTTGACACATTTCGTCATATTTCGTTGAAATAAACTAGCAGATATTCAATAAAGCAATCGATAGTGGTGTGGAAACATCTCGAATATCGAAATATTACGCTCGATGAAATGAACACAGCCTTGAAACTTTAAAAAATTCGAGGGAAATGCGGAGTGGCCGCATAAAAGGTACTGTGGCCATAATTAGTACGTCTACCCCATGAATGTCAAAACTTGTAATGAAATTCCAATTCTCCTCGCGAATGCTAAAAAAAAAAAACTAATTTCTCCGCTGAAATCGACGACGAATTATCGGAATTCAGATATTCCAGTATTCTCCATTTATCACGTACTACAGCGCGGTGATAGTAGTTGACAACTCTGAACGCGTATAGTTCTCTGTCCGTTCGAGTTTGGTAGCGACAGTAGATGGGAGCTTAGTTCGGCAAGGGAAAGCTACCCTGTGTCGTTGTTCTGACCTATCTGTATATAAATATATATATACATACATAGACGTTATTCCGGAGCTTTGGTGAGAAACACACGTCACTGCGAACAATTTCATCTCCGTGCGAGAGTAACAGATATATATATATATATATATATATATATGTAGATGGTATTACGATGGTGTATAGTTCAATATCGACGAGGAGTAGAATGTGCAGAGGAGGGACGAAAGGGGGATGTGAGTAAAGGTAGTTGTGGGGTTTATCTAGGGTTAGAAATGGCGATTAGGTTATCATGGGTGCGAGTAAGGCGAAACGTGGGTGGCGCTAGTTCAAGAAGGGCTGAAGGGGGGAAGATTG
Organism: Rhorus exstirpatorius; assembly: GCA_963564615.1. NCBI lineage: Eukaryota > Metazoa > Arthropoda > Insecta > Hymenoptera > Ichneumonidae > Rhorus > Rhorus exstirpatorius. Next base: position 15,276,114 of record OY751316.1, on the reverse strand, counting down.
GGCCGCTAAGTAGCATTTAATTGAACGCTCCATTCGAGTTCGTTAGCGCCGAGCGCAATTATAGCCTCGTAGGTATGTACTATATATATCCTTGCCTATCTAGTAGTAAGAGTTTGATTATAATTATCAGGCGGAATCGCGCATGAAGGCGGAAGTTTTGTGAAGGGGCGAGGAAGGGTGAAGGGGTGCAAAAGAGGTAATAGCGATATTGGTGCAAAAACTCCTCTCTGTCTCCCTATCTGTCTCTCTCTCTCTCTCTATCTATCTTTGGCTCTCCCCTCGCTCGTATCATCACTCTCTAACTCTCTGATGCTGTGTAAACATTTACTGCGATAATCCTGTGATTAGACGAGTTGAGGGTGTGAATCACATGGGAATGAAAAGGGTGGCAAATACGCACTTACCTGGAAATACGCAGAAGCGAATATATTGAGATTACGAGATGTGGAGTTTATCAATACACGATCAGCCCGTGATATGAGAAAAAAAAATTGGATTGGAACTCGGAATGAGCATCATTCGAATGAAAAATTCGTTGTAGATATTTTTACAAAAGAATCTCAATTTTTGTTTCGATTAAAAATATATTTTTCGATATCAATTTGATCCATGTATAAAGGTATAGATAGTCAATGTTGTAATAATAATTAATGAAACTTACAGAATATTATTTCAAATTATAAGCTAAACAAACCTCCAAATTATTCTCTATTATCCGAAAAAGAGCTGCAATCTTTTTTCACGGTGATTTTTTTAAAATCAATTCATCATAAAGTCATGGTGAACGTTTTATTTTTTATTCGAACGATTCACCCGTAAAAGACCCGAGGAATTAAATTTTGAAATATTTTCTCTACGCTGGTACCTTCGAAGCAATTTCGCTGATTGAATTTCCTTTTTTTTTCAAATCAATCTTTGTGATTGATTTGTGATAATCTTTTTCGGGGCTGTTTCACGAATAGCTGAATAAATTTCGATAAGAGCATTTTTGCTTCGTGGGCGAACGCAAGAAAACGAGAATATTCGAGCTCGATTTTTGCGAGAACAAAAATCCGTCGATCGGTCTTTTTTTTTTTCTTTTTCTGTGCGAGAAAACTCCTTTGTATTGACATGCGGGGGGCACAGCTAATATTTTGTTTTCCTTCCCGGCGTCCTTTCAATGCAGTACACACATGACGTTTGGTGAACTGAAATAGCGAAATGGAGAAAGCGCGACAGCTAAACAAACGAGCGAGCTTTTGGTATATCGACACGACCTGGGATTTATCGCTTATTGTTTCTCATACGATACTGCCAATGCTGCTGGCAGTGTGTACATATCTGTATATGACCAGACGTGATTCTCGATTTTTCTGGCAGGATAGGCGAATGATTGTTTTGTGTCGCGCGGTCGACCCTCGGCTATACACCGAAAAAAAGCTCCCGATATTTGGCTGCGAGAATGAAAAAAAAAAAAGAAAAAAAAGTACAGGGAAACAGAACTCGACTAGCGAAAAACCTGCTATCCACGAAGCAAGTATCGCAAGTATCCAAAACTCGAGAATCGAGAAACAAACTAACTTCACATCGTATACATTGTGTTCGATAGAAACTAAAAGTCTTTTTAAAAATTTTGAGATCACCGATTCACTCAAATTTTATTCATTGAAATGTACTTTATCGCATGAAATGGATGCACCTTGATGCGATTTAAATGGGACAGACAAACGTTGATTCTATCTATTTTTTATATATACGATTTAAAAAATCCACATTACAATTTTCCCTATTCTCTCTTTACTTAAGGATGTATCGGACGTACCTTGCCAACCAAAAGTTACTGTCGTCGACAATATTGCATACCTACTTCATGATAAGATAAAAATCAGTAAAAATTCAACCACAATAAAGACGATACGAAGGTAATTTTTTTTGTCATGTGAAATTCTTATTGATTGTTTTGACTACACGTGAATTTTTTTGAAATTTTCTTATCATTTTGAAATTTTGATTTTCGGAAATTTGTAAAGGTTTTATTTGCGAAACTATTCGTTTAATGCCCTGGAATCTTCTTAATTTTAGAATACAAAGTTTTTACGAAAACATATCCGAAATTCACGATTTTTCCTTCATTTTTCGAAATTAAAAAATTTTTGAAAACAAAAATTTTAAAATGATAAGAAAATTTTTTTAAAATCCATGTGTAGTCAGAAAAATCAACGAATTCATTTCACGTGTCAAAATAGTATATTTTTTACCGAGCGAGAAAACGGTCGTTTGCACGCCGAGTATGAAGTTGAACACCGAGGCGAAGCCGAGGTGTTCTCAACTTCATACGAGGCGCAAACGACCGTTTTCTCCGAGGCGAACATACTATTTTTTACAACAGCGGAGCGAAAACAGCGAGTTCCCATCCGCAAACGAGGACCGGCAGTCGACTGGTTTCCATCCTCGTTTGCGGATGAAAACTCGCTGTATTCGCTCCGCTGTTGTAAAAAAAAACGTTCCCTAAAAATTTGTTCAACAATGTTTTGTTTAAACAATTTATTGATAACTTTTTGGCATTATTATTATTGAAAATTAATCTTCTTATCGTCTTTATTGTGGTTGAATTTTTCCCGATTTGTATCTTATCATAAAGTATGCAATATTGTCGACGAAAATCACTTTTGGTTGGGAAGGTACGTCCGATACATCCTTAATCAGCATCGTGTCGGTAGATTTCACTGACAGATTTCTACTGACGAGACAGCATTCTATACACTTCGTCTCATCATTCTGTACGGATGACGACGAGAGTACGAGGATTTTTGACGAGATGAAACCGATCATTTATTTTTCACAAAGATTCGAGTCCGCTGGTTCGAAAAAAAGAAAAACAATGATCGGGCAACGACGAACGAAGCATACAGTAAATTCTCTCACGGTCAAAGATGACCACAGATCGAATCGAGGAATAATTTACATCACTTTGTGACAAAATTGTAAATAAATTTTTTTAGAAAACATCAATAGCAATTATAAAAAAAATTATCATGCGAAACCATTTTTAATTACACGTGCGCAGATACCATGTGTTTATGACGAGAACTGCTCATTGGTGTTTGAATTCTTAGATATTCACCATGATAAGTTAAATTGGATTCTTGTCAGAGAAATTATAAAACTCCGATAGACGTAATCTGAAAAATGATAGCTCTCCTCAGACAAAAAGTAGAAAGAACAAAGGAAAAGGGGAACTTCTTCTGGCACATCATTGGTTAACAACGAACCTATCACGTTCTCTCTTCTCGATCCCACTTTCTCTTTCTCTCTTTCTCTCTCTCTCTCTCTCTCTCTCTCTCTCTTTCTTTATCTTTTACCCTTTCCCGTCCCGTCTTTATAGGGTGAAAGTCGCAATGCTTCGAGAGACGGTACTGTACAGCACGGTTTATACTGCTATAAGGGGATCTGTAAAACGAACGGGATATCCACGAGGAATAATAAAAGCCTCGATCGTTGACGACTACCATTTATGTAGGAGAGAAAAAGAGAGGGTAGGAGCGAAAAAAACCGTTGTTCTCTCTGGCTAAAGCACGTTGTTGGTAACTGCTCTCGCGATAAACGAAAAACGAGAGACTCTGTGTATATGTGAAAACGAGGACAAGAGTGAGACAGCGCGATAGATAGCTCGTTTAAATCACGATTTTTCCGGTAGCCCGTCATCCGCAGTACACAGACCAGAGGTTAACACAAGCATTGAGCTTCTTTCTATAAGCGCGTTCGTGTGTGTGTGTGCGTGTACGTGTGAGTATGAGTGTGTCACAAGGCGTATACACATGTGAGCCATGACGATGTTAACAGGGACTCTGGTTAGATTTCACCAACTACGACTATTCCACATCCTGAACATATATATAGGAGATGTGAGGAGTACCTATCCGTGCCTAGAGCTCGGGAAATCACACGAGACAGGCCAGTGATATCGATTTTATTGGGTCAACCGAGTTATCCACAATCCATCGCCCTCTCTCCACCATATATTGATATATATATATATATATACCCCATATACTTCGACAGAAAATCATCGTCAAGCATTTCCATTCCCGTCGCATATAATGCATCATAATCATATTTATGTAAAATGCTGGAGCAATTACAAAATCTACATTTCTGAGACGAGACGCCCTCAGCGTGCTCTTGCTTATAACGTCATTCTTCAAGAACTTTTTTCTCCTTGGTATATTGTTTTATAAAAATTTATCTTTTTAGAATTTCATACCCAACAAAAGAATATACGTATACGTATATTGAAAATCTGGTTGTCTGTGGTGTACAGCGATACGATGGGGCGTGGGTTCCCATAAACTTCTTCTTCGGCAAGGAAATTAGAAGCTTTACCATGACACAAAAGAGGAGAGAGTGAGAGAGAGAGAGAGAGAGAGAAAAACAAAGAAAGAAAGAAAATGGGGACGTACAACGTCGTCTGAAATAAACCGTCGAGGCTGGCTGCTGGGAAAAGTGCGCCGGGAGGTGGTGAGAAATAGAAAGAGGAAAAAAAAAATTAAAATGGGAAACAACGAAAAAAAAAGAAAAGAACATCCAGCGATGCAGAGCAGAAGAAGAGAAGCAGGGGATTCCGAGAAACGTCGAGCCCGCGAGTATAGCGGGCGTGGTATTAACTACATAAATAACACGCAAGCTGCGGGGACACAGCGGCGAGAGGTGTGTGCGTCTGTATGGACCAAGTCGGCGCACACAGATCCGTACCAACCAAGAGAAAAGAAAAGGAACGTTATAGAGCCCCCGGAGGGGACGCATTGCTCGGAGTAGGGTTAAACCTCCTTTCGTTATTTTTCTCGCTTTTCTCGAGCCTTCCATTCTCAATGGGGATATAATACAATGACCAGACGTGAGAAAGCGCTCAGGTCTTGCAAAATTTTCGTATAAGCATCGTGTAAAAATGTCAAAGTATTAGGCGTAATTGATGTCAAATGAACGTTCTTGATAAACTCCAAATGTTCGAGATTAAGGCAGTCCTCGTGCTACAACGATGCGAGAAAGTTTCTTACGTAACACATGATAAAATATACACGTCCCTAGCGGTCATATGCGGCGAACTTTTGATTGAGTCTGTACAGAAATGACTGTTACAGATGAAACTGTGCATATTCAGATACATTCACACCATAGAATATGCAGCTTACGCGTCGAATTTTAATTCATATTGCATTCATTTTGTGATCGTCGTTCGTAAACGAAACGGTTAATAATTTTGTTATTTTTTCCTAACATGTGAATATTAGTCTTCTCTCGTCTACAATTTTTTGTATCAAAATCTGGTTACGCATTTAGTTGTAATATTTAAAAAAACCGTGCTAGTATCAGGGTACAGCAATGCTTGCTATATGCGCTACACGTAACGATTGCTAACGCTGACATTGAATATCTCAAGTTGGGAACGGTCAATCTGCTTCAAATTTCACGAGAAGTTGGGTATGTACTAGCATTCTCTTCGTCCACTATAAATTTCAACAAATTCTCATTATAAACGCATTTACACGAGGAAACAATTACTTTTTCGGGGTCTATCAGTAGAAAGAAAGACAGTATTTTGCAGTAACTAGACTGTCAGCGTTCGAAGCTATTTCAACATAATTTTCATGAATTTAACGGTGCACACACACCATTTGGATTTTTCGATGCCTACGAACCCCTTGCTTCATTCCTAAGCTTCTCGGATCTTGCCAATGTCCACCGTATCCCCTGACTCTCAAGACGAGAGAACGAGTCGAGCGACAATGTCTGACGAAAATCTCTCAGGCGCTTCGGTCGAATAAAAGTCCAAAAGTATTCGAAGACCCCGGACAACGACGAGGGCTGGAGTCAATATTTGAAGAGGATAAAAGAAAAGTAAAAAAAAAAAAACTCAGGAGTAGTTCGAGTGATTGCCGGAGGTTTGGACAACGACGATCCTGCTGATTAAACTCTAGCCGATTATCATCTGACCTTTACTCTGTTTGCTCGAGATCCACGAGACTTTGTTTCGTTGGAGAGAAGAGAGCAGAGGCTAAGGAGCGCCAAAGGATATGTGGCAAATAATGAGAAAGTCAAGGACACTTGTGGATTTTTTTTTCGTCCATGACTATTAGCAATAACAACGCGTGGTTCGGATGGTTCCAGCTTCGATGATACAGCTAACACAAAGGTATAGAAGGTTTTCCCGTATGGCCCCAGCAACTCCAGCAGCGGTCGTTTGGCTCTCTCTCATCCCTCCCAATTCACAATTTTCCTCGTAACACGTATACGCGTATACACCGCGAATCGATATCACGTTTAATAGCCCCAGCCACAGCACTGGTCGTGTGGCAGTTCAAAACCCTTCGGGGAACGAGAAAATCGAGGAGTTAGAGGGGCGGCGGGGAGTAAAAGAGATATATTGTTGAGGGAAGGGAGGAGAGCTTGAATAATTCGAACGATCGTCGTCGTGTTAAAGTGATACCGCACGAAGCACGAAGCAAAAGAGATACAACACCGGGGAATTTGGATCGTATACTACAATGAACAGCGATATGTAAAACGTAATATATTTCTCGTCGAAAGGTCACGTTGCTTGGAAATAGGAAAATTGTAACGTGGAAAATACAAAATGCACATCCAAAATGCATATCGTTTGTTTTACATACAAATTTCTGTTTAATGATACAGTTTTGAGCGATCTACTTTGAAGCATTACGTATATCCAGCAAATATGAAATTAGAGTTATGAATGAGTTGTTACTTTTTAAATACATCAATATATACAATACATATTATTGTGTACAAAAATTATTTCACAAATTAAACGTTGATCGTTGAAATCACATATTCGAATGCATCTAATCCACCGAATACCTGACGCAGATTTGGAAGTTAGAAGTGTTTGTGTGATGATCGTACTTGTGGGATGATCAAGAAGTTGAAAAATGAACCACTTGTAACGTGACGTTATAAACTTTACAACAGTCATAGTAAACTTTATCAAAATCTATGTAATATTTTTTTCTAATATTTTTTTGATGGTATCAGGATGAAAGTCAATGTAAAATGTTAGATTTTGTAAAAAGATGGTTGCAGCTTTCCTCTGTTATAATCTCTTTGTCTCTCATTCTCTCTCTCTCTCTCTCTCTCTCTCTCTCTCTCTCTCTCTCTCTCTCTCTCTCTCTCTCTCTCTCTCTCTCTTGCTTTCTCTTTCACCTCTACGGAATAAAAGGAGAGCGAAGAGGGAAAGTACAGCTCCAAAGGAGCTCGGAGACTGAAGAAAAGGATTTGTTTTTAGGTCGAACGGTTTGGCTTAATTTAACGACTCGAACGTGCCAACCCCAAGCCTTACAGCGGCTTTTCACCAATGAAAAGGGCCCCTCATAGATTTTCCACCCGGAAGAATGGGGGTAAACCTTCCAAGCCGGAATTCCGTTATCAAAGTTCTCCGGGGAGAGTTGCTCGCTCGTGAACTATGTGGCATTTGAGAAATGAATTAATATCGATGCGCCTCCACCGGCTCTTTTTTTGTGGATGAGAGAGGATTGCATTTATCTCCGGGTTATTGTTGGATGCGCTCGAACGCTCGGAATAATTGTAATCGCGATACCACTGACGAAGATGGCGACTTACACAGGCATCCATTTATCTTCGGATTCGTCGGCATTTTTTTTCATAATAAAATTTTTCGTCACGTGACCACATTTTTCCTTTCATCTCGCGGTATTATCGAATTCATCACTTTTTGCTGGATCCCGCCGAATATGATTTTTTTATCCAAATTTTAATACTTTTGGTTGATGCATTAAAAAAAAAAGAGCAGAAAATTTTTCTGGCTTTTATGATATAAATATATATACATGATACATGCGTACAGATATTCATAGGAGAGGGTGTAAAATGGCCATTCGAGAAAAAGGGTTCCTTTTGAAATGCTCCGATGGTCTTTCCTATAACGGAAAGAGTTTGGTTCTAAGGGGGAAAAAATTCATCAGAGCGTTTAAATTGTTCAATATACTCGGAAAATTCCATTTGGAAAAAATCCCGGATTATGTAGTATGAGAGATTGAGGTACGAAAAATGAAAAACCATTATATTTAATTCGAGAACGATTTTAGCAGTCACCTCGGAATTTGATATACAAGTTCAGCAATCATTCGTGGTTCTTGATGGTATTTTTGGTTGTTATTTAGAGAAGATTAATGATCATAAATTGATAAATAAACACACAAAAAAATCAAGCAAATGATAAATCACCAACTGTACGAAAAGCGGAAAATTATGAGAGATTAATGTGTGCGTATTTTTGGATGTTAACCAATCACACTTTGACAAGCAGACGTATGTGAAAAAACGGTTTTAAAAAAAATAAAAATAATTCGTTCATTCTGCGATTATTTGAGGCAGTACTAGCACACACCTCCCGATTAGATAAAAATCTGAATTTTTTGTATTCTGTAGCATAAGTCTGTAGGATATTACCTGCAAAATTTCAAAGCGGGTAACAACTATTTACTCGAGTAATTAATTAATCAAATCAAGATATTTGGGTCACGCCATATCCGAATTCTGGGTTGACAGAACTTCGAAACAGAAATATGAATTTTTTGCGATCAGATACGATCAATAACAAAAATTTGAAATGTTCAGAAAACTATCGCGATTGCGTACGTTCCATAAAAAATGAGAGTCAATGAACATTTTGATGCAAAATCATCGAATGAAATGACTAATTTGTTGCGTGTGTCGGCCCCGTGAGCGGTCCGACTTTCTCTTCTTTTATCCACGCACTCATTCATATCATGCTCCACCGCATCAACATTTCCGCTTATTCCCCGTCCACAGTTGCGCTTGTGCTACCTCAAGCGATAGTGCATAAAAATAACAACGTCAAACAATTTTATCGTGATACTTTTTATCGTACGATTTATGTGATATTTGCATGAAATTCATAGTCTTGCAATAGTAACCGGTTTTTTTTTTTTTTTCACTCTTTACTATGCGTACGTACCTGATCTGGACTCATCTCCATTCAAAAATGCCTTTCATGGACTCCGCAAACACGCACAACACAAACGCATGCGCTACACGCGCAAGTATGTCCAGCAGTACACACATACATACATCGTGTTGGCTCTGAATCAATCGTGATTGAAAAAAAATCATGTTAAAAAGTATACGGTGATTGGGAATGGGTTACACCTATAGGGGTAAAAGTGGCGCAGAGAGGGAAGATTGAATTGTGCATGCATCGAGGCTGCCTCACACACTGACACACATATACGTATATGCCCACACAGATGAAAAATAGAAAAGGATGGTGATGATATATATAGCCTCGTGGCTCGCCAAAATCGTTCGCCACGTTTCTCCTCTTCAATCCACCCCTAGAGTCGTTCACGTCGCGTGGTCTCTGCACTCTATGATGCTGTTGCCTTTCAACCGGGTGCTGGTACGGTAAAACTTTTCGTTATATGTACACGGGGCATTCCACCCCAATTCGACCAGCCTCTGACCCTCACCATTTTTTATTCGACTCGCAATTTTTTATGTTGTTCACTCACATGAGTAGAGACTACCATATTTTTTTTAGATTTTTTTTCCATCCCGTTCTGGAGTAACAATTTTTTGAAAAAATCGATGAAACCCAATTCAATCAGCGATATCTTCTAATTAAAAAACGCTATCGGAAAACTTCACCGGGTAAAATTTTTCATCTTGAAGTCTACTTTTTTATGAATTTATTTTAAAAATTTTCCAATTTTTTTTGTTCTATCGAAAAATCAAAAAATCTATTTTTCGAAATGAGTGCCAATTTAATTTTTTTTTTTAAATCACAAAAAAAGTACATGGTAAAACAAAATTTTTGAGCCCTGTCTCATTGTTGGCAGATTTTTTTTGTAGTTTTCCAGCTATTTGAAGTTTATTAGAGTACTCTAATAAACTTCAAATAGTTTATGTACTTTTTTGTGATTAAAAAAAAAAAATTTTAATGGCACTCATTTCGAAAAACTGATTTTTTGATTTTTCGGTAGAAAAAAAATTTTTAATTTTTTAAAATAAATTCATAAAAAAGTAGACTTCAAGATGAAAAATTTGACCTGGTGAAGTTTTCCGATAGCATTTTTTAATTAGAAGATATGGCTGATTGAATTGGGTTTCATAGATTTTTTCAAAAAATTGTTACTCCAGAACGGGATGGAAAAAAAATCTAAAAAAAATATGGTAGTCGCTATGCATGTGGGTGAACAACATAAAAAATTGCGAGTCGAATAAAAAATGGTGAGGGTCGGAGGCTGGTCGAGTTGGGGTGGAATGCCCCATACATATATCGCATTGGGATCGAGAGTAAAATGAAGAAAGACCGATAGAATATAGGGATGTTTCATACTTCACGTGCGGCCCAGAGTCAGGTGCGGCTCGATTACAAAGAGCGAGAGAGAGAATGAGAGAGAGAGAGAGAGCTAGAGAGATAGCAAAGGTATAGAGGGAGACTAAAAACAGATAGACGATTGATAAAAAGCAAATCTGAAAGCAAAACGACGAGGGAAGAGAAAAAATGCGCGATATATACGGGAGCGATGTAGAATTCAAAAGATGAAAAAAAAAAACCAAAAAGTTCATAGAATACTTTTCTTTTTTTTTAATTTATTATTTCAACTTCGATGCTTCACTGCGATCTATGGCACGTATGGAGGATTGAGCGATTCGATCGCACCAGTGCACCCACTTTGCAGAGACCCGTTGAAGTTTCAAAAAAATGTCTACACTCGCTAGAAATTGCAGTCTTTTTCCATTCTATTTCTCAAATAATGCGTTCGTTCAAGCTGGGGGGGCTCTCCTCTCGCTGGCTCTTGCATCAGAGATTGTCATTGATGGTCGAGAGGCATCATGCAGCAACGTATCATCGACAGACATATCTGGTGAACTGCCTCTGCTCATATTATATATATTTATGCGTATATTATATATGGTGATGGAATTCGTAGTATCATGGCGACAAGAAAGTATTTTTCACTCGACATAAAATTATTCGTATCGGTGTGCGGAGAAACTCCAAACTTGCATCGTGCAAGGTGAATTTACAACTTTTTTTGGATGCACGGTTGCAGAATTTTTTAATACGAAACGTGAAGCTCGAACGTCTCGTCGACTGAGGATAAAGTTTACATTCCAAGCTACAGAAATCGTCGAATGATGCTTTTTTTTTTCGTACATCACGTTTAAAAATCCGTTGTGATATTGATTATAAAAACATTTAATCCTCGATCGATCGAAATCATTTGAATCAACACAATGTAACACACTTTTTTTTTCAAATCAAAATAAGTCTACGGAATTTCGCACAAATGCGGCAACAACTTGTATTATAGGCACCCAATTTAAGAGAGAATATAATCATTTGTCAAATTTTCGGTAAAGTTCTCAACACAGGAAACAAGATAGCGTAACTCGTGGAAGTGTCAGGCAAACTGGAACATGCTAAAGAGAGAGAGAGAGAGAGAAAGCAAGCGATGTCCCGAATGACTGAGTTCGCTCGCTTGGTGTTCACGACCGGCATTTGCCCTGGCGAAATTCTGCGCCAAGGATCCTTGAGTGGCGAAACTTTTGCAAACTTATCCGACACTGAGATCTCGTAACTGGGATCTCAATTTCTTGGTTGGCAGAAAGCGGATCGCGGGAAAAGCTTGCGGGAGTGCAAAGGGTGTAGAAAGCACAGCTAGTGGGGGGGGGGGAGAAACGATGAAGGGATCCCACAGAAAGAGTGAGAGAGAGAGAGCGAGGAAGAGAGAGAGAAAGCTTGAAAGTACGATGAGGTGGAAGAGAATAGTAGAGAAGGGTATCTGTATATGAGAATGCGGCAAGAAGAGAGAGGGTGAACGCGTCACATGGCCGTCGGCGCTTTTCGAATACCGAGTCCGCGAAAGCTTGCCTACCGTCATTCCAGTGGTGGCCTGGAGGAACGTTATTATACAGGTAGTCTAGCAAGGAGGCCTAGAAAGCTGTATATAGGCTTATGCAGCCACGCAAACGTATATACAGTCACGTATCTTGTAAGTTAACACTGCACGAACGAGGATGCCTGGTCCGTTAACTTGCCTGTGTATAAGCTTTCTATAACAGAGGCCAAGTGTAAGTCGGGTTATTCAAGGTCTACGATAATCTTACGAAAATTCAACTGCTAACGGATCGAGTGACCAAGGATCAATTCGTGAGGAATGTAGCTATGAAGAATGAGACTGCAAAACTTCAACTTATGCAATGCTATGAACGAGGACATTAATCTATTCCTGCCAGTTGATCTATATACGCGATATTTTACTGTATACTTCAGCATGAAGTGAAAATACCAGGATAGTATGACAAGAACAGAGTAAACCGCAATCTGTAGCTGTAGCTCGCGAGCTTGGGATAGCTGCGTCGTTTCGTGCGGTGGCACAAACGCTGGCTTTCAACAATGCGACCGTTAACGATAGTACGAGAAATCGAGAATGAATCGCGATGGTAAACAATGATCCTTTTTTCGATTTTTCAAAGAACAAAAAGAATGCAGCGTGAGAGAACGTCTATTGGTAAAAGCAAAATAGAGAAGCAGGGATCTCTCTTTGCACCAAGATACCAACAGATTTGCATAGCACTGCTTCTTACTCGGCTGTCTTTACAGTATTTTTCCTATAACAAAATATATTACGCCTATGTTCGAGACTATATACGAGTACTCCAGTTCACCGGAGTCCGGCACTTTCGTACGAACGTCGCTGCATCTCTGTTACAATATATATATATATAGCGCATAAATATGTTATACGTATTATGTTGTGTGAGTAAAGTATTGCGGAAGTGTACTTGAGCGGGTGAGATTGCGAGCTTGGAAACTGGCAAACGATAAGAAATAGGGGTTACACGTGCACAGTCATACAGTGTAAAGATATATTACCGCGAAGTGTATACTACAATCCAGTGACTCGTACCTATATATTCCTGTACTCTCTCTACCCTATATAGAAGTTGCCGAGTACTTGGATTTCGATTTTTACAGTTTTTCTTTTTTCTTTATTGCATTACTATATTTCGCGAAAGAACTTCAGTGAGTTTTGCCGTTCTAAACATTTTTTTTTCATTTCTGGCATATTTTTGAATATTATTTCGACCCCTTCTGATAGATTTAATGAAAGTTAAAAATTTTTTTTTTTTTTTTTTTTTTTAATAAATCAGTGTCAGGAATGCCTAAGATACTTTTATATTTTTGCGCTATTAAAAAAGCTAGGATTTTTAAAAAAAAAAGCTCGAGAACTCTGTCAGCTATGTGCTTTTCGATTTCGAGTGTATCGAAACTGTGCTGTGATGAGCAAAATAAATAATGACGATTTAGCAATTGAAAAATTACTTGATGAAATAGACGTAGAGAAGATGAAGAATTATCAATAAGACGATACCAAGCACACAAGGATTATCACGAAAGGATTCTTATAAAAAAAATTAAACTTTTTAATAATTTATAATTCTCTTATTTTTATTATTAAAATGAATAAGTACAGGTTTTTTAAAATTTGCTTCACTATATTACCCGACTATTATATTTTTACGAAAAAAAAAAAAAAATGCATATTATCGCTCTGGATATTAAAAACCCTGATCAGCAAGTCTGACCATACCGAGGCCATATCTACTGGCCGTTTCGGATGCAACGAGAAGCACTGCACAATGCGCTATATAGCAGGCAATGCATTCATGCAAGCCGGTGTTACCAAGCAACCGTGCTGGGAGGACAAGAGGGGGTGTGGGGGGGGGGTGGATTCACGACCGCAGCCCTTGCAACATCGAAACGACACGTGATACTCCGAGGTGCATTAAAAATGAACGAAGAAGTAAAAAAAAGGCGATGATGAGAAAAAAAAAGCTTCGCACATTTTTGCTTCCTCTCTGTCTCGTAATCCTTACATTTTCGTATGTAAACGAGATAGCTGGAGGAGCTTCGAGTGACTACCTTTGAGATGAAAAAAAAAATCGCATTACACGCTCATAGAAACGTCATGTAGAGAGCTGCTTTTAGGCGCCTTTGAGAACACACTTAAAAAAAAAAATCCGCTCACATCATCGTTCCTACAACTACTATTATACGTGAAAAAAAATTTCCCACTTTTCCGAACGACGAATCCACTGGCCCATGCAGAAATTTGTTAGGGGTGGTCTTATGGAACACAAGACCCTTACAAGTGTTACACATGAACGTAAACTCTTTATATCCTTGGGATTCTTTCGTCTCAATAAACCCTGAAAAGCTGAGAGGATTTTACATACGATCCATGAGTTAAAAAAATCCGGTCACGAATATGCCTCCAAGTGCATCGCATGAGTGGATAACTAAAAAACTTTTGACAGGAGGTGTACCGACCGAGCAACCTCCCCACGGTGTACACATCGGATAACGCTAATCCCGGTGGTTCTTAAATGCTCAGCAATGATTAAAAAACAATGCAAACGAACGCCTAAATACTTTTCAATGTCGAACAATTCTGTTCATCGTAGAACTCGTTTTCATTTTTTAATTCTTTGGCAAGATTGACGCATTGCCACTCTTTTCACGAGAAAACTTCGAATAACGTTTTGGGCCTGTTCGACGACGAAAACCAAAAAATAACTTGGAGTAAAACTTACTCACTTTTCAATGAGAAACAATAAAATGCAAGAAAAAATAGGAAGTTTTTATTTGAAAAACAAAAGTTGGGCCTCAATGGGCCCAGCCGAGGCGCAGCAAAGGCTCCGGACCCAAAAATTAGGATGCTCATCTGATGTCCTCATTCATATACAACAACTTTTGTTCGAAACATTTTTCAATTTAATGCTTGGTTTGCGATACATTTGAGCATATTTTTTCAAATGGGACACCCTGTATACTTCATTTGTGTATACTGGGAACTCACAAGTATCACTCTGACCTCTGGCGGCCAAATATCTAACTGTTCTTCGCCTGTCGCTGTCCCATGATTACCATGCGAATTTGTCACTTTTTAACAATAATTTAAAATCTGCTGCTTCATTACTAGAAAAAAATCATAAATAAAGATCGAGAAGACATAGTCGATATTTGGTGCGAGGGCATGAGATTTTCAGCACACGCAGAATATGAATCATTGTTTTATTTATGTCGTGTAAACACAAGCGACGTGACTTTCAATTTCATAACTTCTGAAATATGGACAATAATTTATGAATAAAACATTTTTCATGCGATAGCTTGATATTTTGAGTAATAATTTATTGTTCGAAGGCATTTATTTAGCCGAAAAGTGACGGGAATTTTTTTAACGATTTTGAGGTTAAACATGGGATGTCACGTAGATTCATTGTAATCCTTATGGGGATAATCACTTGATCCGTATCCAATTTGCGCAGTGGATTCTATCCACGCGTAATCCTCAACGGTAATAAGCCCCATTATCAAATCTTGCCACAAGAAATCGCATTTTGCCGAAAAATATGCGATAATCCAATGTTTACGACTGTTCCCTATGCTGCCCCATGCTAACTAGAACTGGCTACTGGCAACGAACTGGATACGAGAGACCATATTGGATAGGCCCCGCCTCCGTGTTGATTCCCAATATATATTTGAATATTTTCTACTACGGATATGGAGATCGAAAAAACTTCCCTAAGTTAGTTTCGATATTACCCACGATTGTAAAAGAGGAAGTTACAAATTTGGCTCATATTGTAAATTTTTACTAAACGCTTTTCACAAAAAATATGGTCTGTTAATTGTATAATATTTGTTTCAGCAAGGCTGACTTTCATTGCTCGATGATCCTGCTACTCTGATTTTTTTTCCCACTTTTCTTGATTTAGTTGTGTCTCCCTGTATATGTATCTGGCCTGATGCCGTGATCGAACAGCTGCTGCGTGTGCAACGAGACTAAATGGAAATTTTAAGTGCACCCCGGTAGCTACATCAACCCCCGTTTCCCATCCTCATCCGGATTTCCCAGCTGGTACAGTAGTAGTATGGCAGTCACGCTAAAACGTACACACGATAGAATGCGACCGGCCGATCAAGCGAAAGAACGAAATAGCGCGTGGAGGTAAAATGTACGCGCAATATGGAGTGAAGACCAAATAGAGCGTGTAGAATATAAACGAGCCCTTGTCGTCGTCGTGATCGATTTTACGGTGAAAGCTCTCCATAATGTTCTATCTCTTATCACACTTTTCACTGTAGATGCTACACATACGACATGGATAATACTCATTCGATGAGTGATCTGACCGAAATTCAGGTATTTCTTGCGAGATTGAAGGGGAGAAATAAGCGGAAATGTCGGGGCGGCTAAGCGCGGTGAGCGGAAACGCATGAAACAAGATGAGAAAGTCGGTTCGATTCCGCCTAAAAAGTTGCGTTTTTTTAAACGGTAAATACAGTTAAGTTTTCATCAAAATCTTCAAAAATGTTTATTGCATTGATTCAGAAAAGTTTCGTTCATCAATCTAGTTATTATAAGTGGTAGAATTTGAGAAGAAGCTCTAGCTTGGTGTGTCGCTTTGAACACTCGCAATATAAAATTGACAACGTTTACCTGCTCATATTTCCGAAACCAAGCGGTAAAAGAATCTGAAACTTTATACGTATCGTCTAGGAACTTTACTTTTTCCTTTCATCATACTTTTACCAGTCTATCTATTTTAGATCTATTAGCAAGAACCACCTTAAAGATGCGGAGAATAACATTTTGCCATATTTCAGTTTTTCATCAGAATGTCTTTCGTGGCTTTTAAAAATTACACGTTCATTTTCTCATCGAATTTTCAATGTATACTTAAAATTAAATTATTCTGTTCTTTCGCGTCGTTCAATTAAAAACTTTCTTCGTCCGTTTTTATAAAACTCGTTGATTCATGTCGTCTATGAAGTAAAATTCATGCTCATCGATAAAACGTGTCCTTCGAAGAATATGAAAGAAATGAGCAAGAGAAATAGTATGAGTAGACTGTTGAATCGATTAACCAGGAGAAAAGAGCGCAACGCTATAGGGTCTCTTGGTCTCGAGTTCAAGTCCTTACGGGCCCATTCTTTAATCTCGTTGCCCGAGAAGCAGTTGCACGAAATGGAATTTTACGGGTCTTATACCCTTACGAAACGTATGACTCATGCCCTTTTGATTGCTAATAGTGTACCTGTAATATTTATAATGCACATTATATATTTATGCGTACACTATGTGCGTATGGTGAAACTGATCTCTCGTGTTACTGGCGACCACTCGTAGATTTTGTACTGTACATTTGATGTATATATTTTGCCGTTTTCCTCGACCTCTCGTGACTGGCGAGCTTATCCCTTCGTGTGTGAGCATAGTCGCGGTTTCGCACTCTCTCTCTCTCTCTCTCTCTTTCCCTCGTCGGTATCTCGTATCTTTCAATTCCTCGGACTTTTTTGCGCACACTGTTAGAGTAAATCTATCTGAAGTTGGTCGACATTTTTTTGCAACGATGCTATATCATGTACCTATATATAAATTAGGGTGTTTCAAAATGATTTTTTTTTTCGATTTTCCTGCGGGCATATGGCTAAATGGTTATTTTGTACCTAAAAAATTATATTCCCAAAAGCTGAGTGCTGTAGCTCAAATGCTAGGGTATGCTAAAACTTTTTTTTGTAAAAAAGCAGTGAAAAATCGCATTAAATAGGTTTTAAATCTAGGTTATTGACTTTTTTTCTCAGGAAAGTCCGTACCAGTACAACTTGATCAGAAAAATGTCTGTCGGTCCAAAATTCATCCTCCCTTCAACCAAAGTTTATTTTACATCGGAAAAAAAACACTGTTCTCCAAAACCTGTGTCGTAACGTTTTAGGCACACCGTTGGTCCGATTCAAGCTTTCAACGTCTCATTCTCCTCAGACATCATTTCTACATCTTTTGAACGCGGGAATCTGAAAAAAAAATAACTGTGTCAAAAGTTACAGCCAATTATCTAAAATTACCAAAATTTGAGTTACTAATTTGCAAGTAACTTTGCCAAAAAAAAATCCCCTCGTTTAAATTATGAGGATTTTGTTTCTGAACAAAAATGAGCCCTTAACGACTTGCAAATTAGTAACTCAAATTTTGGTAATTTTAAATAATTAGCTGTACCTTTTGACATAGTTTTTTTTTTTCAAATCGCCACGTTCAAAGGATGCAGAAATTATGTCTGAGGAGAATGAAACGTTGAAAGCTTGAATCGGACCAACGGTGTGCCTACCTTATGACACAGGTTTTGGAGAAGACTGTTTTTTTCGACGTGAAATGAACTTTGGTTGAAGGGAGAATGACTTTTGGACCGATAGACATTTTTCTAATCAAGCTGTACTGGTCAAGACTTTTCTGAGAAAAAAAAAGTCAATAACCTAGATTTAAAACCTATGTAATGCGATTTTTCGCTGTTTTTTTACAAAAAACGTTTTAGCATATACCCTAGCACTGGAGCTACAGCACTCAGCTTTTGGGAATCTTATTTTTTAGGTAAAAAGTAACCATTTAGCCATGTGCTCGCAGGAAAGTCCCAAAAAATTCCATTTTGAAACACCCTAATATATATATTAGGGTGTGTCGAAAATGAAATTTCTTTTTTCTTTGCTCCTACCACTCAAAACTTCAGGTTTTGACATTAAAGAGGTCCTCGTTCAAGGAGGGCGCTGTAGCTTGAAGTTTAGAGGTCGCCCAACGAGGATTTAGGTTTCCCACATCTAATTAACACGTAAAAAATATTTTTTTTTCGTTTAAAATGATGTCAGGCAACCAAAAAATTAGCAATGTCTGCGTTTCTTGGCTTATTTGAAAGCATGACTCATACCCTAAACGATGATAGGTCGTTTTTCGACTTACCTTGTTCCAATTGTTTTTCACGCCACTTTTCGACCACTATAGTCACTTTTTCAAGTTTACAAAGTCTCCAAGGTATCAATGAATCCAAAATGAATTTCTACAAGTATTGATTTTGTTAATTCGAATATAAATAATCAACAAGCAATACCTGTAGCAATTCGTTTTGGACTCATTGATACCTTGATAACTTTGTAAACTTGAAAAAGTCACTATAGTGGTCGAAAAGTGGCGTAAAAAAATTGGAACAAGGTAAGTCGAAAAACGACCTATCATCGTTTAGGGTATGAGTCATGCTTTCAAATAAGCCAAGAAACACAGACATCACCAATTTTTTGGCTGCCTGACATCATTTTGAACGAAAAACAATATTTTTTACGTGTTAATCAGATGGTGTTCAGGAATGAGGAAATTTACCGGGCGACACGGTCAAGTTTTGGGTAACGCGAGCGAGCGGGTCGGGTTCGCGCTTTTCCGTCGATGGCGCCACGTACCGGGGGCTACGAATTCACGGGCGATTCGGACGTGCGGGGGGTTTTTCTCATCGATCGCCGTGATTGATTTTCTAGTCATTGTTCACCTCGAGAATAGATAGGACGCGTGCCGCGCTATAGTTAGCAGTTAATTGGCTTTTTCTATATTATTTAGGGTTGAAAATTAAAACGACGGGTTCAAATCAATTCGGGCAGATTCTGACCTTCAGTGTACAAAGCATTCGGGAAAGATATAATCACGATTCAACAGATATCTCGGGATTTCGGCGCGGCACGAGTCGTTCTCGGTTCACGGGTTTTCTCGAACATCCACCAGCAGCGTGCTCGGCGAGCCACGTTTTTCTCAACGGACATTTTCAATCGGCCATAATCATTTCGCTTTTCTACCACTGTAATTATCAAGACGAATTAAATATATATTCTTGTTATATTTTTTCCACCTTGAATTCGCGCCAGCATTTTTTATTTTTGGTTCCACCTACACCGGATCCCTTCACAAACGGATGGGAAACCTAAATCCTCGTTGAGAGACCTCTGAACTTCAAGCTACAGCGCTCTACTTGAACGAGGGCCTCTTTAATGTCAAAACTTAAAGTTTTGAGTGGTAGGAGCAAAGAAAAAAAAAGTTCATTTTCGACACACCCTAATATATATATATATATACGGAAAAAATAGAAAAAGAGCTCCAGCAAAACAAAAATAAGAAAACATAAGATAAAAAAATATAGAATTGTGAATACAGAATCGATTTCCTTTCTACAAAGAAGCTTTGTATACTCAAGCGCTGGATACACGGTTGAGACACATGAGCCAAAGGCGTTGGAGCTTTTCTCACGATCGATCCAACTGGGATAATTGATATCGATCCGGCAGTCTATCGTGCATATATATATATACATAGGCTTTTCGGAATTTCTACAGTTCTTTCGCAATCTCCTTGATACAACTCGATTAACCCTCTTTCGCACCGCATTAACTCGTTTCTTATTGATATTGTTGGTTCTTTGTATTCCTTGCTTGTGTATCTTTCGTCCACCTTTATTTTCTCTCTCGATCTTTATTGATTAAAGACAGAATATCGGTCGCAGCTTTTTTATTCCTCCGCCCCTTTCTGGTTTACTACTTTACTCCTTCAAGCCCCGTCGTTTCGTGGGTCGTACTCGGACGAAAAGCATATATACTATACGAAGTACCTAATAGCTGAATTCCGTGTCGCGAGGTCGGAGACCACGCAGAATACTTAACCTAGCTACACTACCTGGTTCCACACCTTGAAGGAGGGAAAGCGTGCTTTGAGGGAACGATAGGGGTCACTTCTGGAATACTATATAACCCAAATATATAACTATCCTCCGCCCGCCCTCTCCCTATGCCAATTTCCGAGCTAAGAGCGAGAAGGTTCCAACCAGCTTATATCGTCGTTATTATATATCGAGCTATACGTTTCAGGTCTCAGGATCAGGAACTTCCTACGTACTACTGCGTTAAGGTCAATACGCTCCTGCGCACGCGCGCGTGTGTGCGTGTGCGTGTGTGCGCGCGCGCGCGCGCGCGTGTGTGTGTGTGTGTGTGTGTGTGTGTGTGTGTGTGTGTGTGTGTGTAGCATCAACTATGTAGTTTAATAAAAAAAATTAATCAATCATACACGAATAGAAAGGAAAAATCGATTCCTTGTTGTTGAACATATAGAATCATATAGAACATATAGAACGTATAGAATCGACTACCTTCTACTAATTATTGGCAGGAAATGAAAAAAAAAATTTCCTCTATTTCATGAATCTATAATCACGTGCATAATTGCACGGAAATTAATTTTTCGAAAAAATCGTGAAATAATGAAAATAATTGAAAACGATAGAAAAGGGTCATAATTCATTACCATCTCATTGAAAAAGCACCAATATATATATATATATATATATTTGCTGATCGTTTGATAAATTTCTCGAGTTAAATTTGAAATAATTGTTTCGGCGTGTATTGATTTAATAATGACGAGTCGTGAGTGTATCGAGATGGAGTGGGGAAACATATGGAATATGCAGGATTGCCTGTAACACCGGATATAGTAAATTTACATCATTGATACTTGAAATCGTGCAGCGCACGTGTGTAAATCAGATGAACAAATTACGAACGTGTGAAATTATTGTTTCATCGAATGATGAATCAATAATGACGAATGAACGAACGGATTATCGACGCATGTTTGGAGAAATTGGAAACTGGATGGGAAATAGGATCGAGACGAGATTCAGGAATTTCCAATAAATATGTTATTGAAAACGACGTTTTTTTTTTTTTTTTTCATTTCAATGCATGCAAACGACTGGAATATCAAAATGTTCACTCAGATATGATAACCATTGAAGTAATAGAAAAGAGTCCGGGCATAGTGAGATAATTTTTGGAACCATTTCGTAAAATTATAAAGAAGAAAAATTTTACATACTTATACATTTTAAGCAGCAGAATGAATTTTTTGCATAATTATTGAAAAAAAAATTTTATGATTGGGTAATTACTTAATGTCTATGGCGAATGATCTTTTACGCCACTGGTATAGGATGTACAATGGGACAAAAATTCTATGGGATTCTGTCTTGGGGAGCTTGTAATAAAATATTCAATATTACAATGTGGATATTATTTCATAACGATTACTATAAAAATGGTCCTCTTTATTTTACGTTTCTTATAAAATATCGAACCATCGAATATTTCGCGGCAGAGATTATTTAGCTACAAGAAATTTGACCTCAAGAATCAAGTGTATCAAATCATGACTACTGGATAATTTTTTCTAACAAGCATTTTAGAAGTTTTTTAAAAATAATTATAAAAGTAATTATATAAAACGAAAATAATATTTACTACGAATTAGTTAACGGTAATTTGTCACTTAAAATGTCCCCCCCGATGAACGCGTGAGTTTGAAATAATTATCAGGTCAGTGGTCAAATTCGGAATCATTAAGAAAAAAACTTCCAAGGAAGTTTGCGTCACTCTCACTTACTTGCTACTCCACAACGTGCCGTATCATCTTATATGGTTAACGTGATAAACGGTTCCCCAGGCGAGATGCACGCTGTGGACGGGGCAACGAGAATCTCGTTATGCACTAAAGTGAGATGGTATCCTTCTCGAGAGGCCGAAAAAAATGAGAAAGAAGCTGCCAACGAGAATGAGGTAGGTAGAGTTTTGTTCAAGTATTCGCGAGAATGAGCGAGATAGAGATTCACACGGTCGGCGCCTTCCGGACGTCGAGACGATGCCATTTACACATAACATAGAAAGAGAGAGAGAGAGAGAGAGAGAGTGAGCGAGAGAGAGAGAGAGATGACGCTCTCGTACTCTCGGTGATATTATTTTTAATCCTCTTTTTCTTCCCATTATCCTCTTCTTTCCATTCTCTGCCCCGCTTAATGACAGGCATTAACCAATTAGCGACCCCCCCTCTCCCTGGATGATTACCTTCTCTCGTTTTCATGGGTTCAAGATCCTCGGACTCTTAACTCCTCTCCTCTCTTCATTCAATTAGCCCTCGCAGTCGAGGAACAAGCGGTCAAGTTTGCTTGGGCTCGGCCAATATTTCTACTGGCCAAGTATAACGTACTAAACACGACAAAAGATCCATACAAATTACGGTTCTTAGAAACCATCGTTTGCAACAATGCGTAGCGTTTTGTTTTGTCTCGTTTCATGATAAAATAAGAGAAAAAAACCACACACGCACATGTTCGTCAGTTGAGTAATGAAAAGCGATTGTCCTGTAAGGCGAACGAATAAATATTGGGGTAATTTTCTTACCTAATAATGCGCCTGCGAACGGGCAAAAGTGCAAAAATCCCCACAGGGCATCCGACCTATATTTTTGGCACGAAATGAAGTTCGTACCTCGAGCTCCGAGGATTGGCACGATAAACCACAATCTTTAGGTGCACCGGGCTTTCCTTTCTCTCTCCCTCTCCCTCTCTCTCTCTCTCTCTCTCCCTCTCTCTCTCTCTCTCTCTCTCTCTCTCTCTCCCTCCCTCCCTCTCTCTCTCTTTCCCTCTTTCTGTTCTTTATAAAGCTATTCGTTCTCTTCGGAAAAATTACGAGCACAGAAAGGTCAATTTTTTGTGCGACTATATAAAAGTTACACGTATCAAATTAAATATAGCTTTCAAGATGGATATAGCACAACTGCAAGGATTTAGTCGCGATTGTTCATTTGATTTTATTAATCCACAAATCTATGTAAAAATAAGAAAATAATAATTGACAAAAGGAAACTCAGGCACACTGCTTTCAACAGATTTCATTGCTATTTAATTTAATTGAATTTAAAGCTCAGCGAGTAATTATATTTTCATTAATGAAACATAAAGGTATCGTTGGTGCATGAGAAATTTAACAACAATAATCAAGCGGCCATTCAATTTTAATAATTCATTGATCGAGGTTGATTTGATTTGAAGGATGTACTCATGTCTAAACAATCAAGTATAATTTCAGAGCAGAACATGTACAAGTGAGACGCTTTAATGAAATAGAGCTTTGAATATGTGAAAAGACGATATGTATATAGGTGTATAGAGTTTATGCATAAAAGGTGAAGGGATGAAGTACCCTCTCCAGCGGGTACACACGCCTGTAGTGCGCTTCGAGCTGGTTGTGGTGACATATTAATTCATAACGCACTACCCAACACTGAAAGCCAATCCTGCAAGCTCGAGTGAGATACACCAGGGGAATGAGGTTGGTCGGGGAAGTGGAGGAGAAGAAGGGGTTTGCTGTTTCGTGCAACACCCTGAATACTCTGACATGGAAGAGACACACAAACGGGTGCCTCTCGTCTTGCGGGCCGCTCGTTGAACGTAATTAATTGTCTCGGCAAGTACACTTCGCGAAACAGCTTCATACATCGTATATATTTGAAAATTCAATTAAATCCGCGAACTTGGATAACGCGAGCTCAAAACTATAATGTCAAGTAACAACGGAATTTCGTGATTAATACAATCTTGATAAAAACAAATTCGTCCAGCAATATCTGTGAAAAAAAAAAAAATTTCTGTAATTATACCGAGTCAATCTAATAAAACGGCAAATGAAAAATATTAATAATAATAGGAATAACTATAATACGAGCAATGAAGCGAATGAGTAAGTTCGTTATAATCAATCCAGTTTGTTATAAACAGACGAATTTGTTTGCATTAAAAATTGTAAATGCCTTATGATCGTGTAAACCGAGAGCAACGAAAAATAATAACAAAAAATTGTATGCATGGCAAAAATACACCTCGTTAATTTTGCTATTTGGAAATAAAAAAATCCGCGCTATCAATAAAAACGTTCAATCGTTCAAATCACACTCACCGAGTTGAGTTGCTCCGCTGGAAAAACAAAACAGGAAGGATCTTCTGTCAGCCCGAAGAGTCCCGTGGAATAGCTGTCACACACTCACATCACTGTCTGTCCCGCAGTACCGGCTCCTATCATATACGTTATGGTGCAAAGCGAAACTGCGTTTAATCGTTATTATTTTTTCTTTTTCATCGATAACGAGAAATCACAAGAAAAATCACAAAAAAAAAGGGGTATGATATTCAGGATGCTAGAATCGTATACAATCGATCGTTCGATGAGGCGACCATAAGAACGTCGATTTTTTTTATTGTGTCAGGCAACGATTATGCAAAAACCTCGTGCCAAACCACGATGTTGGATCCCCGTTCTGCGCGCCGTTTATATGTATATATATATATATATGTATATAAATATATATGCATGTATGTATATCTGTGAGAACCGGGGGAATAAAGTGAGTAGGCGTGCGCGCGTTCACCCACCAAAACGCGTTAGAGATTGTAAAACAACACGATAGCAATAACGCCGAAAGATAATACGGGAAACGAGTGACGCGCCGAGGCGTCAAGGTAACAGCGGAGACCGGGCTCTTTCCCGATGCGCCGTTCGAGTACGACTGAGTGCAAAAGCCCCGCGCGACCCCCCGGCCGATCAAAAACCCGCAAACCAGGAGCCAGCCACCCCGTGAACGTATATATATATGAGCAACGAGACATATCCAAGCCTGCCACCCCTTCTTGGGTGTTCTCTCGCACCAATCGGCGCTGTCCCCTGCGCACAATATAAATACATATATGTATATGTACCTTCGTGTACCGGGATTGGACACCCCGCGAGGGCGATTGACCACATGCTCTCTCTTAACGCAAATATATATATATATATATATCTTTCCCTCAAGTATTCTCACGGAGATTTATCCGCCGGATATCAAATACGTTACCCGGATGGATATGAAAGATAATTGTTAGGAAAAAAAGTTCATTGCTTTGGCAATCCTCGATCGCCAAGAAAACTCTTTAAAAAGTTAATAATCATTCACAAGGGGTTAACAAGTTTTTGTATATCATTTTTCATTTGAAAGTTTGTGAAAAATGACAATGATGAACCATGCAAAGAGGTCAATATGAATTTAATGGCACGATGGATAAACAAAGATTGTAATTTCAAATAAACGACAGCCTGGCCATCTCCGGGAATGTCGATGAAGTCTTTGACCAACTACGTATACTGCTGTCCCTGGTGTAGAGGAAGGATGAGGATTGGAACTCCTCATAATTCAGATTGCAGGCTATCAGCGAAGATTGGAATTTGTCGGAGTTCTCTCGATTCTCTGGATCCTGTCGACCGGATCAAGATGGCAGATTCATATATATCTATAGGAAGGGTTTTTGAAGCAGAAGCTTGGTAAGAGAGGTATGAGAGCCAGAAGCGCCACAGTCCGAAGGAGATTCGACATGTTTAATTGCCCTGCAAGAAATTCAACCGATCTCAGCCGGGACTGAAGCTGCAACGAGAACAGATAAATCGAAAAGTCTCTCCGTGGTCCACACCAACGTTTCCTCGGACCTCAAAGTTTCCAAGGGAACTTCCAAATACGAATTATCGTGATATGAAAGTGGATCGATTGGATTCTTCTTGATTGGATCACCACAAATTTCGTCGACAGTGAGGCTTAAAATTTTCGCCCGGAGACATTTTCGAATTTTCTCGTTCTAAATTCAAGGGAGCATTTACTTTGTTTCTCTATTTCTTATGACAAAAACTTTTCGAAAGCTGATACAACCAAAGGAAATTCCTTGAAATATAAGTAACCCTGATGATAAATAATAAATTTGGGGGAAAAAGTACTCAAGAGTTTGCGGAACTTCTTCAAAACCTGCACGGAAGAAAGTAATCCTTACTAAAGTGCACTCACACACATACGCGCCCACAGCCCCGAGTTAAAGAGAGTTCGAAATATTCTACTCGGAAAAAAAAGTGAGTTCTAATACTCGTCGGGGTTGGACCACAGAAATGGGAAAGTTCCAATTAAAATGCAAAGAAAGACATTTGGTCGCGAGTTATTTCTGTACACGTCATTCAACGCCAAATCTACGTAGTTGTGACCTCCACAGTTTCAAATTATTCATTTTTTTTTTTTTTTTAGAGAGAATTAGTATGCTGTATTTATTCACAAAAAACCTTGGTGCACAAATTTTCTAATTTTTATTAAAATACATCAATACAATCAAAATATATCAAAATACATCTAAATTTACATCTAAAATATAATTTTGTCCCAAATATATAGTAAATATTTAACTTTACGTACCAAATATATTTGTCAAACATATTTTTTGTATATTTCGTGTATACTCCATTTTCACGGGAGGGGCCGGTTATAGTGCTCGCTTCTGTTGCAGGTCGAATGAAATTTTGTTGGTCGGAGGAGTTGAAAATTCGAATGAAAGTCTCGTGTGTAGACGCCGAGGTGGCGAAGACGCATTTTCACGAGACCACCAGATATACAGCGTATAGATGTGCGTATGGGTCTTTTCACGTCCACCGAGTGAAGCGAAATACGTCGAAAGGGGGTGCTGCAGGGGGCAGAGAGCTGGAGTGACAAAAAATTTTCCATTAGAGCAGCACGGTATAGGCGTATATATTGCGTTGTCTGAACACGTTTTCTACGTGACGCGCGTGAACATGGCGCTTGCAAGGTGGTTTTTAAGAGAAACCAAGACAGCGGTGGAGTGCAAAGGATGAAAACTGCGTAGAGGAGAAACCGAGGAGGAGCGTGGAGAAACATATATACCTCGGTTACAGGGAGGAAGTTAAATTCTTGGTATATATTAAAATACAATCGCGAACGAAGATGTCTCCTGAAAAGACGAAACTGATGTTTCAATGAAACGATGGTCCATTTTCAGATCGATATGTATGAGCGGTAATACGTGCACCCGCTCAGGCATGTAGATTGATTAAATAATATATTCATTTAGCAGCAAACCCGGAGCCCTCTCTGCTCAGGGAAGAGCACAATTGATCGGATTATTAGGTCACCTTCGACGGTACAATCGCTTTGCTCAATCGAATAATGCTTCGGGGAAGGAGGGGGGGGGGGGGGGCAACGCGAAGGATGATCGTGTGTTATTATATTATGCACCGACAAAAGTCGATAACCCGATAAATACATTGCAAAATTATTCAGCGTAAAAAATAATACCGATTACATCTGTTTTGTGTGTTATTCCTGGATAATCCGATTCCTACTCCATTCGAATGAATTTTGGGAAATGCCAATAATATCACGATTACCGGATGTGCACCTTCATGAGAAGTTTTCAGCGATCGGCAGGTCTCGTTACTTTAAAAAAAAATCATTCTTTTCTATTCTCATCTTATTGGTAGAAATGATTTTTTGCAGTTTTCGTAAGTGAATATTCACACAAATCTTGATAAATAAATATAACGACTATTACTTTCTTTGTCACTCGTTGCTTTTTTTTTTACGATTTTTCCAGTAATGTCTATTTTACATTATGGGCTACAAAAAGATGGTTTTTATGAAGCAATTAGGCGTGAGGAAATTATGGAAGAAAGTAATCAACGAATATATTTTCCAAAACAACGAGAGATGCCCAAGACTGGGATGAACCGGTAGCTCGATACATCGTTCAAGTTCATTGTCTAACGCTTCAGGATGAAAGATAATTTTTTTTTTTAATTATGATCTCTGTGGAACAATGATTAATCAAAATTTTTATTTATCAATTAATAATTTTCTTCTTTCATCAATGTAATATTTCTTTTGTATGACAATAAGATGTATATAACTTATATTTTTTACCAACAGCGATGGATACGCGGTCGGCGGGCGGCTCTGGCGATCACCGAGTTAAGCAGCATTGGTCGAGGCCAACACTTGGAGCGGTGACCGTTTAGCCACGCGCTAGCTGGCGCACCGAATCGCTGAGTGGGAAGCCATCTTTCGGTAGAGTCCGGGTTCCCTGTGGGGAACGCGAACTCTGCCAAAAGAGCCGACTGTATCGATACAGGTTTTCCGCAGTTTCCCTGTGCCCTCGTGTGAATGCGATACAGAAGGGGATTAGGAAAGAGTGGCTGCGGACAACACTCTGGGGGGCACTCGTGGAATAGAAAAACTGGAACATGGAAAAACAGGTTAGGGACTGCCAAAAAGGGGAAGGACCCGGGCAAAGGTAATAAATGAAAAAAAAAAATTTTTTAATTAAAAAAAAAATTTTAATTTTTGTTCAATAATCATTCACAATAATACGAGAGCATACATTTATACATGTTTTTATATGCACATGAACTATTGATAATTATTTTTTCAAAGAATACAATAATGATGTTTCATTAAATTTTTTCGTATCACGTATACATCTTTGTGTCAGTTGATCATGTTGCACCTCTCCCTTTTTCGGTGCACATACTCATAGTGGATGTAATATATATCGTTCTTATGTTATAAAGATGTATTACCGCTGCCGCCACCGCCGCTGTTTCAGGAATCAAGGGTTACCCAGAATCCCCCAGGAATTCCTGGAAACTCAACCTACCCGATGGGAGGTTGACGCGCGAAGCGCGCAGGGGGGTGGAGCCCCCCTAGTATATATATATATAACATTACAATAAACATTTGCAGTTCGAATACTTGGATTCACAGAACAGGCCAACAGCCGGTGGTTTGGTTATCCAAACAAAACTGCACGTACAGTGAATGTGACGTAGTGCTCGGTGCCCCGAATGGTTGGTGGATGGAGAGGGGAGGAAAGCTTCGAGTGCCTACTTATTCCTCGCTGAATCTGGGAGATGAAGCAACGAAGGGGTGAGTGGTTTCGCCGCCAAAGCGGAGAATCGCATAACGTGCATGTTGAGCCGGTGTATACTCTGGCACTGCTGGTGCTATCCACTGTATATAAACGTAAATATACCATAAATATTTGTATATGGGGTATTCTACGTAAAATATAATGATTTTTAGTCCAAGAAATCTATGGAAACAACTTATACTTCATAAACAGTGGTTAAAAATGTAAATTGAGAAAAAGAAACCTCTATACATCTTGTTTCTAAGACAACCTTCTTTATATTCCACGTCTGTGAGACACGAGTACAGGTGTTTATCGTTTCATGAAAATTTCCTTCGTAAAAAATTATATTTTATGTGGAATGTCCCATATAGGTATATGACGTAAAATACAGTATACCCGTAGGTGTGTGCGTGTGTGTGTGTGTGTAGTATAGGTAAGGCCGATGTTGGCTAGAAGCTCTGATGCTGTAGTGACGCGAAGGGGGCAGATGGATTTGAACAGGGCCTAAGGTGAGAGCTCTAAGGAGACAGAGGCACGGGACGAGGCCAGCACTGACAGAATTCCAATACCAACATCTCAGACACTGGCGAGAAGCAGCAACATCGAGACCCTGCGGACGGGGGGGGGGGGGGGGGGGGGAGAAGATGCTGGTGGCTTAGACGAAGCACCGAAACGCCGAGAGTTTCCGGACGAGATACTGCTAGCCCTTCTGTCGTGTTTTTGAACACAAAATGGTAAATACCAGATGCCAGAGATATTTATGATATGTACAGAGGTCGTTTAAGAAGTTTAACATGGGAGAAGGATTTCAATACACCAACTGCATTATTCACTTTTTTGTTTCGCGCGAGAAACAAATTTTTCCGTACTTCCTATGGTAAAGCCAGCTATAAATGTATCGACCGGTTTCCGGTAAAACAAGGAAAGAAATGCTTGCCCCAATTCAATGATATCATCATGATCATCATAAATTAAAAATACAACACCCCATTGAAATATTAAAAAAAGTAAACAATAAAAACAACAGATTGGAAATTCTAAAAATCCCCAACTGAAGAATTCGCGTTACATTTAGTAATTAAAAATGATTCATCGAAAATCTTTGCTGCAATCGATGGGTTAACCATACTTGGGAAAAAAATGGGAGTAGCCAGAAATTGTGTCAAAGGAAGACCGTTTCTCCGACGATATTAGTGGAGATTATTGACGAATTACTTTTTTACTTTTCGAATTGACCAGCTTTTTAGTCAGGGGTTGGAAATAATCCGTATGCAATAATGATCGATCCATACTTGCAAGCGCGACTATTTTTATACACCTGCGTATGAGAATTGCGAATATGTAAAAGCGATAATTATAGATTGCAGAAGCGAGCGTCGCATAGGAGTGATTGAAATCGTCATCAGACTTGAAGTGACGTGGACGAGTATTTCGAGATTCTCAGAATTAATTTCCAACATGAACCTGTTTGTCTACAGTGATGATCATAACCTACATATTGGCCATGACAGACGGTTTCATGTAATTTATGCGAGTTTCAACTTATCCGACTCTCGTGTGGTATACATCGACGCAGTATAGATTAGGTAGCGATAGTGAAGTGGATGTATGCTCGCTGCATGAATGCACGTCCAGAACGTCGAGACTCACGAAGTGGAATCGACTGTACTACGGTAAATACACATGCAGAGGTGTGTATGTGTGTGCTGTGTATGTGAGCGAGCGAGAGAGAGAGAGTGAGTAGGTTACTGCAAGGGGGGTGTACAGCGTTGATTAGCTGCTCGCTTGTACGCCTGCTATGCGTGAATCAAGCAGCATGCACCATCTATATAGAGATGTTGAAGCTGCTAGGATGGGCTCTCTTGATGTGTACCGTGCTCAGAGCTAAAACTAAATCCAATATAGAGATCGCAGGCTTCAGGAACTAGCTATAACCCGTAATTGATTACATCCAGAAACTGCGAAATCGTAATAAATATATATATATATATATATATATTAGACTGGTTTTTTTTTTTGGAATTTTTTTTCAGCTCCTACCACTTTTTCGGTAATGTTTTGACATAAAAATAAACATCGCGAAGGCAGGGCACAATCCGTCAAGATTTAGAGGTCGCGCTCTCATCGTTAATCTAAGTAAACGGCGAGAAAAACAGATAAACTTCGCGGAATTTTTATCTCAAAAACTAATGTTTCGATTGGATCTTGGTTTGTTTTTATTGAAAAATATGTACATTAAGGTATGTTTAGAAATTTTTTAAAATAAATTCGCTTACTGGAAGCGCCGTTATTGTGGTCATAGCGTCAGACATGTTGTTCGTTGACATGGCTTGTGGTGCCAAGGATTCCGGGCAGTCGGTTTTTTCAGCTCCTATTACTTTTTCGGTCATGTTTTGACATAAAAATAAACATCGCGAAGGCAGGGCACAATCCGTCAAGATTTAGAGGTCGCGTTCTCATCGTTAAATAAATAAAGCTGAGTAAGCGGCGAGAAAAACAGGTGAACTTCGGGAATTTTTATCTCAAAAACTAATGTTTCAATTGGATCCTGGTTTTTTTTTTTTTTTTTTTAATATGTACATTGAGGTACGTTTGGGAATTTTTTAAAATAAATTCGTTGACTGGAATTCGATCAACCGACTGCCCGGAATCCTTGGCACCACAAGCCATGTCAACGAACAACAGGTCTGACGCTGACCACAACAATGGCGCTTTCAGTCAACGAATTTATTTTTTAAAATTCCTAAACGTACTTCAATGTACATATTTTTCAATAAAAAACCAGGATCCAATCGAAACATTAGTTTTTGAGATGAAAATTCTCGAAGTTTACCTGTTTTTCTCGCCGTTTACTCAGGTTAACGATGAGAGCGCGACCTCTAAATCTTGACGGATTGTGCCCTGCCTTCGCGATGTTTACTTTTATGTCAAACCATTACCGAAAAAGTGGTAGGAGCTGAAAAACAAATTTAAAAAAAAACCAGTCTAATATATATATATATATATATCTTTCTATAATATAAAGATACATCGCCGCTGCCGCCGCCGCTGTTTCAGGAATTGAGCTTATACCGGGTGTCCAATTTGAAAAGGATGACCAACCCAAACCCAAACTAAACATATAAACAACCCAATACCTGCGAGGACGCGTAGCGCCCGAGCCATACGAACCCCTAATATATATGGGGCATTCCAGGTCGAATTCACCATCAAGTAACCTTGGTGGTAATTCGACTTGTGTGTGCGCTTGAATATACACAGAGGTTTTTAGATGTTTTAGAATACTTCTGAACACGTTTTCATTCATCTCTCAAAAAATAAACTTTCTACGAAAATCGGCTTTCTCCACGAAGTAACCAAGCTATTCCAAAATCTTTTCCTAAATTTCAATTACTTTCCCGATGGTCGTTGCGTTTTGGAGAAAATATTCAATTCTGATGGAAATAAAAAAAAATAAAAAAAATTGATAAAAAATTCCCGTTTTGTCGGCCCATCTTCATTTTAGTTGGCATATTCTAGGTTTTGGCTACAAAATTTATGTAATTTTTTTCATAATTTTCAAAAATGTTGCAATCACTCTTTTTGAAAATATCATTAATTAATTAGCTCTGAGGGGGCCAGGGGGATTGGTAAAAATCTGAAAAAAATTTGGAGATGTTATTTTAGGCTGACAGAACGCCTCCGGTCGGTTAAACTCAAATTGGAGAGGGTGAGGGTCTGACCCTAGTCGAATTGACCTGGAATGCCCCATATATATATATATCGGAGAATGGCCAGCTATCATCTGTGAAATTTTGTCGTCTTGCGTGTGGGGCGCATATTGAACCGGTTTATTTAACAATAATAAATGAATAAACGGAGTTTTGATTGACAAATTATTTTAAGGAGGCTCGATATTTAATTTCACAGAGCGACGTCAATTCTCGTTGAGATTCTTTCGTTGACTGACTTCCGCTTCTTCTTTATTTTCTTGTTACCAACTGTTTCAAAATAATCGAAGGAAGCAACGACTACTCCGTTCTTCTATTCCTCAACATATATATATACTCGTTTCACATAAATAGCTGGACCCGAAATCGAATACCCATCCTACACGCAGTCCGCTTTATTGGCAGCTTTTCTGACCATATATAATCGAAAATGTGATGTACTTCGATCGTCACCATACGTATCGCAATAATATATTCACATAATCTCAATCCAAATGACGATTCTCTGTGAATGCGTTAAGAGCTCAGCACTGATACTTCCTTATGCCTTTACGGTTATTTCGTAGGACGAAACCATGAATGAGAACTCGAAGTCAATGAAAAGCATCAGGAAAACATCATAGAACGAGAATGTCCTCGATTAACGTGAAATTTTTCAGAATCGACAGATACACATCTGCAGAGTGAGATACTTTGACGCGACGCGTGATGAGTGATAACAGCGCGCATATAGGACAGGACTATCCGAAAATCGAAGCACGAATTGGAACGGTAACTACTATTAACTTGTGGCTGTATAAACGTACTCCGTGGGCTATCGGTATAGGTTATGTGTTATGTAATCGTGCATGGCGTTGACGCGACATCCTCCCTATCTTTTGACCCTCGGTATGTGCGATAGTACAAGCTTCTGAATATATATACAGACTCTACTATATAATGTATTTTGTACAGATATATATGCCGGATAGCTGAGATAGCACAGATGCAACTGCCATATTGCCGGTATAAATGGGGAAAAAATATCACTGCGAACAATGTTCGCTGGATCGTACAGACGGAAAGGCCCAAACAGGAAGGAGTTTTTGCGTGACACTGCTCGGGAAAGAGCACGGTAACCGAAAGAGCGTATGCTGCCCTTGCGCTCGCGCATATACTTTTCTGACGGCCAGTATTTTCCACGAGCAAGCGAAAAAGCGTCTGCTGTCCGTCTCGTTTTCTCTCAGCTGCGATGCTATGACCGTGTCGCGCAAGCGCCCCTGCAGGTGGCGTGAGCACGCTATTAGCATGTACAACTCTACACCTCTGGGCTAGAAGCGAAGAGCGACGAGGCGAGACAGACAGTGAAAGGCGGCAGGGATGAACGGGTAGAATCGCGAATAGAACGGCACAATCGAAGGCGAGAAAAAGAGATAGGTATAGATGGCAGCACGTGACCAGAAGGACACATAGCTTCGATGAATGCGAGGCTGGTGGTAGAGCTAAAAGTACGGGCAGACGGAAATAGTGAACATACATGTATTATAGGCGGTCTGGGCGAGCCAGAGGATTGCAATGATAAAACGTGGAAAATCGTCATTACACGATCCAAGAGGAGGGTCAGGAAGAAGAAGGTAATGGTAATTTCTGTACAGCGGAGATTCCGTGTGCATCGTTTCAGAACGGGGCTTTCCAGTCCCACAGGCAATTCTGCTGCTTCTCTTCTCTATGTTGATGCCCTCTGTTTCCCCTTTCCTGAACATACAAACCATGTTCCATTTCCTATTTCCACAGGGGTGAGACGGCAGTAACATAATTGCCGCGAATTCCAACGATCCTACAATTCTCGTGTGCGCGCAATTCCACATTAGGCAGTGAGTATGCGCGAGAATATAGTAATTATGATTCCTCCGACACACATTGCGTTCCTTGAGATGCACTATATATATATATAATGTATTTATATAATTGGGATGATGGGACGAAGGATTGTGGGTTGCGGGTAAGCGGCACAAGAACGAGGGGAGTGGAAATGGGCAGAATGGACTTGCTGGCTCTCTGACACGCGACTTCATTAACGGATGAGCACAGGGTTGAATAGAGCTAAACATCCGTTTGCAACCCAATGTACAACAAGCGCATATATACATATATATTCACACAAATATATATATATATATAGAGCATGGGAAAGCGAGAGCGTGTATTCTCGCGGAGGCCATCGCAACTACTATCTACCATCCCCGCTTTGGATTCCACTATAGTAACCGTGCCAAAGCACGAGAGAGCCTCGTATAGCAGAGCGGGACGACATTCACCATGCTGGGTCAAGCGATGATTAATTGCTTACTACCAACCCTCTTTTTCAATCTCGTCCCCACCTTCCCTCGTTGACTAATTAGCAATTAGTCAGTTCCGCAAGTGCAACCGTGTACGACGATGACGAAGACGAACATTCTTGCCGCAAAAGAATAAGAATGATAAAGAGAGGGTAGCTTTTCATGAATTTTTCATGTTACACTATTTCGTTGTAGACTAGGGTGGAAATATCGATTTTTTTCTATTTCCGAGGCTCTGAAATTAATTGTGCTTTTGTAGTTAACGTAGAAATGATGTCACAACTTCGAGGACCCATCACTGAGTGCGAAGTTGACTTGGAAGGAAACGTAGTTTTTTTTGTTAAACGAGCTTAGGTTGAGTCCATCCAGATTTTTCACAGTTGCTATCGAAACGTTTATAAAATACTTTAAGCATCGTGTAAATTGTCTTAAATATCGTTGCCATTCTCGCCTTTCAGTAACTCTTCTAACGGCTTAGCTGAATTACTTTTTGCTCGAAAATATGAATGCAAAAACATACGTGATGAATTTTTTACAGCTTGCTCTATGCTATGTTATAAATCGTTTCTTATTCTTTACGCACGTGTCTGCTCGTATGTTAGCGTGTAACATTGAACAGCATGAAAGAAACGATGGAATCGACAATGAAAAAAATGGCGTATGAAAGTGAGGAAGGAATGAAGAGACATATGGATAAGGCAAGAGCGTCGAAAACGTGATAGGGAAACTCTTGGGCTATCGTCGATTTCAATCTCGGAGATC
Organism: Rhorus exstirpatorius; assembly: GCA_963564615.1. Taxonomy (NCBI): domain Eukaryota; kingdom Metazoa; phylum Arthropoda; class Insecta; order Hymenoptera; family Ichneumonidae; genus Rhorus; species Rhorus exstirpatorius. Next base: position 15,239,810 of record OY751316.1, on the reverse strand, counting down.
GCTCGGAATATTTCGCTTCGCTGATCCTGCTCTCTCACAGCGTACGAAAAGGAAAGCTTTGGTCCGCATATATACTGCCGGTTATAGAGGTTAGGTACTCTAACTCGCCCTCTTTCCTTCTCTCTCTCTCTCTCTCTCTCTCTCTCTCTCTCTCTCTCTCTCTCTCTCTCTGGCTCTCTTACTGTGCTACGAGTGAGCGGAGGATCACTCGTCGAGACTCTCAGTTGAAAACTCACGTACGTTTACCTGCCCACTTGAATGTCGACAAGTTCTACGTCCAACAGCTCGTAAATTCCCGAAGCGCTTATGGAACGTCAACGAAAATTTACATGCGTAGAGTCGAATCACCATGAATTTACGTACAGGTGACTGAACTTTTGATTCTATAGCTATGTAGTTGCTGAAAACGAGAGTAATTCCGTAGGTCATCTAACCATAGGCTATATATGCCTGGCTCTAGAGGAAGATGGAAAAACGTTGAAAAAATCAATTCAGTTAGTCATCTATCGATGCTGCATTTCGACTTATTTACATCTTTGAGTGCGTTTTTATCTCATAAGCGGGGTGATCACGATCAAAACCGGCCAAACGAGAGTATTGCTATTTTTCTTGTTGGTCGGTCTTAATAAAGTTTAATATTCTCCTATCGTTATATTTTAACCCTCACGACTTTACTTACGATACAAAATGGCACTAGAAAGACAAAACCTGTACATTTTCTATATCGTTCGAAAATCAAATTTATTTTTTGACTCGAAAAAAATTCTAGCCGATCTATTGCGGAAAGAACCCGCCAATTGAAGAAAAGTGCATTCAACGAGCTTTGACTGCAGTATAAAGGCATAACTGGAGCAAAGGAAAAAAGGGCTTCTGTGAGCTGAACCGTTTTGAAATATTTACACGTGGGTACGCTTCAAAGGAATAAATATCACATGTGCCGCTGAGCGGGAAAAGGTTGTATCCGCTGTCTCATTCACTTGCGGGATTACACCCTTCTGACAATTCAGCGTACGATACGTGTACTGACGCTAGCGATGATGGGAACTGCTCGGAGCCAAAGAGAGCCACCGGAAAGAGGGCAAGAGCGAAAAAAAAAATACATACTCGGAGAGTGAGTCTAAAAGCAAACATAAAATTCAATGTATCGCTGAGGCGTCCAGACGGTTGAATAAAGTTCATCGTGAAATTAATTTGTCCCCGTCGCGTCGTTTCCTCAAAGCTTGAATGTTTTCGAAGGACACAAGTCTAACTCGTGAACTTAGCTGCACGGAGGATCATATATATGGATAATGAATTTTGGGGACAGTGAAAAGAATGTCTAAAAAAAAATTAATTTGCACACGTACCAAGATTTTTCGTTATGATCAAAATCACGATATTTCCATGGATAACGTGTGTTTCATCATAATATTATTCATCCGACTAACAATAAGCTAATAATAATTTTATTTTCCTTGAATGGCTGTCCTCAATGAAACCTGAGAACTTTTCTCTTTTTATGTAATTAAACATTTTTTTTAAACTCAAAATTCTTTCTCCTCTTGTGGAATATTAAGTTATTGTTTGTATGGAACTACTAAAAGAAACGTGCTAGTTGGGATATTAGCTGCCAGCCTGAGCTGGAACATCGGAAAAGAGAGAAAGAGAGAGAGAGAGAGAGGCCAGTAATTATCGCTAATACGCGGTCAATTAACGCGACGAGGGTCTAATACCTGTGCTGCACATGCCTCTACGTGGTCTTTCCCGGTAAAGTTTAAAACGAGAACAGAACGAAAGACCGAACGTACGGATAGAACGTGTAAACCACTCTGGTACACACGGAGGATCGTTCTTTTCATGGGCAAAAAAATAATCGAGTTTAAACAGTGAAAAAAAAAAACTCCAGGAGGGCAAAAAGTGAACTTGAATTCGATCCGGAAGTACATGCAGTATACCGTAATTACGGTAGATACGATTCAAAGGTGTATATGGGTTTTATCATCCGAGCGTGTACTCACGTGAGTGGGAAAGGATCATAACGCTCTCGTCGAGTGTAAGAAGAGGCTCTTGAACGTCCCTCGGCTAGAACACATTCTTGCCCGCAGCACTTGACGTTTTCTCTATCATCCTCCACGCCATACGCTCGTTTGAACGAGATAACGAGGGGAGGAAAATAATTGAAAACTGCTCAAGGGAATTGTGAGAATATAAATTCCCTGGCTAGTAAGGTTTGCATGAAAATTTTACAATATGTGAACTGGCCAGTTTTCATTCCAACATTCATAGTGTAATACTTTTATAGTTGTAAAAAGAATGAACAAAATTCTTTGATTTTTGGGTAACCTCGTTTTTTCACGAATAAAGCCGTTCGAACGCTCATTAAATTTATAATAAATTACATAATCATCGTAATCTTATCTTGTATGCGAGTCATGATTTGAAAAATTGATAGCAACTGTAGAATAACAAATTTTATTCTGGCAGGAATGATTCTTTAAACGCATGGATAATATTAAACGAATGGTATCGTACACGACACATTGTTGTCAAGTTATAAAAGCTTAATTGCTTTTTTGGTTGAACTAGAGCAGGAAGGCCTGACGAGAATTTAAACCAGAAACCACATTTATAAACGAATAAATAAAAATATGAAGCACATGCCTTGCTTCTGTATTTTCTATATTACTTCTCGAAGCATCATGATAAAATTTCGCGAACACACCATTAATGTGTAATTTATTTATGTCAAGCTCGAACGAGTCGTGGGGATAGACACTGACGATATACCAAAAGTAGAAGGCGGTTGTCTTGTTGTCACTTTGCATCCGAGAAGGTTGGTCAAAAACGCACCTAAAACGATGCCTGCAAGGGTCCCTCCCTAGCTTTTTTAATCCACATTCCACCGTTGGGCATAGACGTCTTCTCCGTGTTAAGGATGTATGAGCACTAGCTTCACGATCATATAAAAATCTGAATTTTTTATATGGTGTAGCAGAAGTTTATATGATAAAACCTGCAAAATTTCAAAGTGGGTCAACGACTCTTTACGCGAGTAATTAATTCGTGAAATCAAGATATTTATCCCACGCCATATACGAATTCTGGGCTGACGCAACTTTGAAACAGAAATTCGTATCTTTCACGATCGGATACGATAAATATTAAAACTGTTAAATGTTCAGAAAACTATCACGATTGCATACGTTCTATAAAAAATAGGGGTTAACGAACCTTTTGACATACAATTATTGATTTTAAGGAAATTTTTCGCGTATGTCGCATAATGAGCGGTCCGACTCTCTCTTGTTTCATGCTGCCCCTCGCTCACCGCGCTCACCCGCGCCCACGTTTCCGCTCATTTCCCGCCACCTTGTGCTCATACATCCTTAAGCGTATACATTGTTTGCCCGAATACCTTTCTCCCACATCACATAATTTCCTTCAATGCCCACTATATACATGTACAGATCTACAGATCTTACTATACTTATACTATATACTATGTACAGATCTTTGATCTGAGACGTGATGAACGTATTACACCATTTAGGCGTCAATTAAGCTGGCTATCAGTTAAGGCGAGACGGCTTGCTTTCTTGGCATCAGTATGTACAACATTTTTCGATCTAAGGCTCCATTTTATATTCTTGATCTGTTTTCAAGGAACGAAAATATTCTTACGCGATCTCGGAGGCGACCAATACCCGTTTTTAACATTCCTATTACATCGCACTGCAACTCTTCACAATTTATTCTCTCTGTCCGCTATATATATTTCTATGATTCTCTACCACTTCTTATTACGTCTTCAGCCAATCTCGATATCTTGAAAACTCGTCTATTTGCGTATCTCTTTGATCACGAAGAAGTAACTTATAGTTTTAGTTATGCGATCATATTATCTTTCGTAAAATAGTAATTCTGTTCTTTTCATTCTTTCTATGCTATTCTTCCATGTATCTTTCATAGTGTTGAAATTGTTACATATCTGGTCTATTCATTAAGGCGGCCCATCAGTGACAACACTAGTCAAAAATCGTGACGTGAAAAAAAATCATAAACCTATCATAATATTTTCTAAATACTCTGTCTAAATAAAATTTATGAATTTCGATGACGTTTCCCGTGATATTTTATTCATAATTTATTATAAATAATATAAATAAAGTCTCAACTGTCAAAAGTATTTAACGCTGTCAGAGCGATCAAGTCAAAAACGATAGCTGATATTCATATGTTTCCTCGCGTGCGGAATGACAGACATATATATTGTATCCGAGATTTGCACACACGATGACTTTCGCGATTAAATTTCTCGGGAAAATCCCTGGCAAGACACAATTTTTTAAATACCATTGGAAAGTTCACGATTTCATCTTTCAATATTCAAAATTTGAATAAGAACTCTCGTCTTTATCAAAAGGTATCATGTCACTTCCGGTGAAAATGGAATCAACTGCCATAAAACCCATGCTAAAATATGTAATTTTAAATTACTCGTTCGCAATAATTTGCCTGGCAACATACCCTGAAATTTTGAGAGAGCGTTCATTGCATCTTCTTCATTCATCTCCCGAAGTTTCATTCGTATCGCCGGTTTTTTAATTCACTGATGAGCCACCTTAAGATCATGTTTCTATTGATTATGCTTTTATTTTTATTTTTATCATGTAATTGACAATGTAATTGCCAAGGCAAAATAAAGTTAATCAATCAATCAATGAGAATTTTCTGAGATTTTGCATTACTGTATCACATTCTTTCGATTTTGGTGATCCTATTACTATCCTTCAATTCCTTCATTCACACTACCCTACAGTATATGCCATTAAACGCTAAATGCCAGATACCCCTTTTTCATGTACGGATCTTGAAATGTCATCACCCTAACAAGTTGGCCCAAGCTCGATGCTCTAAAACAATTAATCGAACACCTGTAACTTGTTTCCTGGTTACGGTATCTCTGAATCAAGAGAATGGCAATGCTGGGTCTTCGTCCTGCCTCAGGGTAGTTCCCAAGTCCGTAGAACTCATTAAGTGAGCTGTTCGAGATGGCTCGTCGTGTTGTAATGTCCCATCTAAGATTGTGTCAATAAACCTTTGCCCAAAAGAAACGCATCGATTGTATCCTCGAATTAGAGGACATAATAACATGAACTGGTAGAGTCGTCGATCACATTGATCTATGTTTGATGACCAATTCCTGGGGATTAGTCTCCACGTAGCAAATAATTGTGTGGATGATTAAGCGTTAAGCTCTTGGAAATTTGTTGGCTTTATATTAATAGTTATGTACACCTGTATCATGTATGTAGTACACTGAAAGCATGCATTGTAAGAAATTTAATCGAGGTATATGGAAAAAGTACCTAACGTGCTCTCTTTTCTATTGCGGAAAATCAAATCCGAGAAAGCTTATAAGTCCATGTGAATAGCTTGAAATCGTGAATTCTCAGTGATGAGGCCATCTGTGTGGGTCAACCCGGTACTTTTCTGGATAAACCGTCTACACACCATTGCTAAGTGGTTTTTTTTCAAATGCAGGAAATCTCGAGATACGGAAAATTTCGAAAAAGCTGATTTCAGTCACCTACGAGTGTATGTATCCGCGATGGCTAAAATCCGAGGTTATTACGTGAAGTCGAATTGGTTTTTCCCGCCTGGAGCATGCATCCGTTGTATGGGCATGTGAGCGAAAGAACTCCTCTATTGTCCTGATCGGACCGGGTATTTTCATTCTGTTACATAGCTATTTCCTGTATACATCGCACCGTATACTCTGCCAACCCTGATATGGTTACGCGCTCGAATCGAGAACGAAGTTTTCCAAGTCTTGCGAGTCTTGAAAGGGTTCTCGGTTACTTCAGTAATAAGTAATCAAGATACAAGGAGGGGTATCACGCTACTGCGAATCGATGGTGAAAGTGTCGTGGTACGTTCGCTTGCGTCTCCTATTTTCGTTTCCTTTAGATTCACCTTCGGGCCACACGCAAACTTCGTTTACCGCAGAGCGAACGAAGATAGTATAAAATTCATGAAATATATTTGACCCAGTGAGTTCACGGCGATGTTCTTTACATCTCCGTATTAAGGTTTAAACGGGAAAGGAGAGAATAGAATGAGAACTTTCCTCTTATTGCGAAGATATAGTATGCCATACAAGAGGAGAGAGAGAGAGAGAGAGAGAGAGAGAGAGAGAGAGAGAGAGAGAGAGAGAGAGAGAGAGGTGATTGGCCTGAGTATGAATCTGAAGTACAGATGTGTGGGAGTCTTGCTCCTGTACATGGGTGTGTCCATTCCACGCTTTCAATTCCCGTGCGAGAACTGTTACTTTTTCGGGCGTTTTCCATCTCTCTTTTCTCCAAGGTGTGTGCCGGTACAGCTGACACTCTGGGTACAGCGAGAAGAGCACCAACAATAGCACGAACTGTAATGCAGTCAGTACCAAGAGTTTCCTTGTTAAATTTAAATTAAAAAATAAACTATCGCCAACGAGGGAGATACGAGGGTTGAGAAAAGTACTGTATACGTAAAGGTAGGATAGGTGGAGTCATTCAGTAGATATCGCGGGTAGGAAGTGAGAGTGCCAGGAAAAATGAGATTGGAGCTTGAGGACTAGGGCAACGCATCGCGAGTTTTCAGCATCACTGAGGGATGATGATGAGGTGGTATGAGTCTACTGGCGGAGCATGGCGTAATCATGTCAGAGGTTTGAGAGAGAGAGAGAGAGAGAGAGAGAGAAAGAGAGGGAGAGATACAAGAAAAAAGTGAATAGAAAAAAAGGAAACATGGAAAAGTTAGTCGTGAATCGAAATTTGGACCCTCGGGAAAAAATGTCAATTCCGAATCTTCGGGCTGCCAAGGTGGCTCTGGTTGAACTGTACTGATATGGTTATTTTTACCGATCCATACTCAACGGCAGGTTTTTCAAGGATCTTCAACCGCATTTAGGTTTCACAGGGTTCTTGTGTTATTGAAATCTTACAACGATCTTGAATGTTACTATTTTAACCATCGCGGGTGGGTGAAATTCGGTACTGCCCGACCTCGCGTTCCCTTTTTACCAAATCCAAAAAATGGCTTGGTTGTGACATATTCAAATTAAACGAAAACTCATTAAAACTCCATAGCCTACGAGATTCATAGACGAGTCTACCTGCGAGCTGGGTAGAAAAACGATGCTGGTTCTCTGGCATTGCACACGAAAAATAATAACCATAAGATTTGGTCACAGTCCTTCTACCACTGAATATAAGAGGTATTTTTAATGGAGTTACAATAAGGATTTGCATAGACCAGAAGGATGAATGAGGCGAGTGCGATGTATCGTTGAAAAACTTTTAATGTATAACTCGGTCGCACTATAGCCGGAGTAATGAATAATCCCTAAATAATTGCATTCATTTCATGACTCGCTCCGGAGGGAAAAAAGGTTTTCCTCTGTTTCTTCCATTTACCCCTGACTCTGTCAAACTTTCCTTCTGTAACGCTCAAAATTCATGATCTTGCGTTCTCAGACGAGAGATAAAGAGACCCCTTGAAAATTTTCCACGGTCATCTACGAAGGAACTTTTGGTATGTTCCATCGAGATACGAACATCCTTGACTGACGTACAATTTTCAGTAACACGTAAATGGGGGAAAATGGAGAGACACGGGAGTTAAAAAAAGTACCGGCCAATTCACTACCTCAATGGGCCAGGAGCAATAAAGCTTCTTATATCGCTTCGTGACGGGGTGAGATGAAACAATAGAATTTAAAGAACAAAACCGATGATAGTAGGAGAAAAAAGGGGGGGGGGCAGAGGCAGAAAAAGAAAGGTGGTGACTTGAACCTGCCCCGGGACACTCGGGGAATCGATAAAAATTGACAAAATCACGGTAGGGTAATGTCGGATGCACGGGATGCCTCAAGTAGTTGCACGTGAGAAAAGTGTATTGAAATGCATCCCCTAACCGATGATAAAGAGAATTTACGTTCTATTTTGTTGTACTGACTGCTAATATCCCGTCTACAGCGAAGAAGAATTTCTGAATGGGTAGGAATATTCAAGAAACTACTATACCGACGGAAAATATAGGCAATGCTCAGAGGTTGTGGTTTCCTAAATGAGATGGCGACAGAACGATCGTTTTCGGTACAATATATTATATATTAAACCTTAAAGGACGGGAAAATTTTGGTTCAAATCGACTTTTCATTTGACAAAAAATTTATGCATTACTTCCATGGATTACTCATTTCAAGTGTCCCATTTGACAGGTGGTCCCTAAAGGGACCACTTCCGTCCTCCAAAGGTTAAGGGACGATTTTTTTCAAATAGGCCAGTAGGAGACTGGAAAATCAGATAGATTTTTAAAATCTAATTGCACTTAAATAATAAATTTCAAGTGTTTTTGTTTGACTTGTTATCGCATCATTGCATACAACTATAATCAAAATAACATTTTTATTCGCAGTTACCTTAAATATTTAAGCTGCATCTAGTAAAATCAATGTAGGTTCTAATCATCGTTGAATCCAATATGAAATTAAGTCCCACATGGAATTCATCCCATTTTCCAATGAACAAAGCGAACTATCGAAAATTATAATATTGCACCAACTGTGTGAATCAAATTTGGACAAAATTAAATGCCAAAGAAAATTTGAGAAATTCGTGTATACTCTGATGTATCAATTCGATGTTAAGATCAAGTGTTTTTGTGTCATAACCATTTTTTCACCCCCCGACTCAGAAAGGAGAGAACGTTTTACCGTCAAAACTAAGCACGAACGAATGATAAATGAGAATAAAACAAAATATAGATTAAATCTTGTTAAAAAAAATTTTGCACTGTAAAAAATTCGGCTAAAAAGGTTTTGCATTCGCACTTCAAGCGTTAAATTTAAATCTAATTCGTGTCGTCAGCAGCGCTGTAGTTAGCTTAGCTCATACGTCGCCGTGGCAACTGTATTACAAAAGGACTCATTTTGGACCCAAGAATTCGTCAAGCGATTAAGTACAATACGCGAAGACGAGAAAACATATACCGAGTCATTAGCAAGTTGTCTTATTAACGAACGCATAGAATGCCTGTTGGAAACTCATTCATTCACTGTCTTCGTGCTGGAGTGACGGGCGTTTACTGGCGACGACCGCGAGAAATATATCGATCCAGTTCGCGCTTGGGCTTTGATATATGACAGCCCGAAAGAGAAAGGGAGTGTAGGATGAGCAGAGAAGGCCAGCAATATGAACAGCAGTGCATATATAACGAAAAGAGCCCAAGACAGAGACACCGAACTAGTTAATATATATTTTGTTTCACGAGACACACGAGCGGGTGGACAGAGGAGGGGGGGGGGTGGGGGAGATCCATAGAGCCGGTGAATTTTAGCGCGAGAGAGCGAGTGAAATGGAAATTTTCGAGGAGAAACATCAGCGAGAGGATGAGACTCGAGAGTCATTACTCAAATTCTCATTAGTACGCACGAACCGAACCAGCAGCGCGTTTACCAATTAACGACTCTGAAGCGCTTATTGGTATGGGGAATATATATGCAGCCTACGATGAAAGAGAGAGCACACAATATTACGCACCGAAAAGTCGTTTACTCTCGCATATCTACAACTCCGTGGGTTCAACACGCGCGCGCAAGCCTGCAGCGAGAAAAGATCGATATATGTCGTTTCGACCATGATTTTAATTAGCGCCGAGAATAAATGCCTTGCGCCTGGCGAGCACCGTAGCTCGCGCGTCATCATTTATTTTCCAACAAACGATATGAAAAGAAAAAAAAAAAAACAAAAAATAACAACAGCAACAACAAAAAGAGTTACGATCGGTAGGAAGTTTCGCCAACGGGCACTACGGAGCTAACTTGAGCTGTCAAGAGACAAAGTGCCTGCTAACGCACGCCTGATGGTAAGCGTGAATTGCATTCGCTACTGATTGCTATCGCCGTTTGTCTCTTCAACGAGAGCAACATTTTTTTTCGTTAAATTTATGGACTGACCAATGCCTTTTAAAATTCATCGTACTACATCCACTCACTGATTTACTGCATATCCTTATGACAAATGATATCGTCTCCATTTTGGACCCAGATTGTAAATTTGGAAGGCATACCCTCTTTGAAAAGGTTGTCTAGGCATGCAACACTAGTCTATACAATAAAAACTTTCTCCAAATACGCAAGATCTACCCCATATATCGAGGAAAGTTAAAAAATATTGTTGTTCCAACCCGTACAATATTACCGGCAGTACTCCCGCTATTATTACGAAATATTCAAGTGCCCATGATGGTAAGCACGTCTTCTGATCCTTTTCCCCCGCGTCTTTTACCGAGTATCATTTTCTTCTATATCTGGCATAGAGCTCTCGTGTCGGGATACCGACAAAGTTTCGAATGGACAAAGTCCCGAACGGACAGAACCCCAAAAATCCGTCGAACGTCAATGTCAATGTTTGGATGGTTTCGCACGGCGCCGGGCGATGGCGCTGCTATTAAAAGACTAAAATGCTGTACATTTGAACAAACGAGATATGGGATTTTTTTTTTTCGTTACTCCTGGGTTTTTTTCGTACAAACTATAAAACCGATCGACTGCCGGATCCGATAGTTTCAAGGGCAAAATAATTAATATTTCAAAACATCCGAAATTTCGATAGCGATAATGGAAGCCTGTACATTTGACCAAGGCAGAAAATGAGAAATTTCGGCAGGAGCCAAAAAATTGGAATGAAACAAAATCGAAAAATTCTGGCCAGCATGAAATTAGCCATTTCCTTTTAGTTGAAAAATTTTTGCGATTTGCGTTTTGTTGCGTTTTGCATTTTGTTGCGTTCCGCGTTTTGTTGCGTTATACCTTTTTGTAAAGACAAAACTATAAAACCGATCGACTGCCGGATCCAATAGTTTCATGGGCAAAATAATTAATAGTTTAAAAAATTCGAAATTTTGGAAGCGAAAGGTATACAAGTCCGTGCATTAATTTGACCAAGGTAGAAAATGAGAAATTTTTGCAGGAGCCAAAAAAGTGGAATGAAAAAAAATCAAAAAATTCTGGTCAGCATGAAATGAGCCCTTTCCTTTCAGTTGAAATATTTTTTGCACTTTGTTTCGTTTTGCGTTTTCTTGCGTTTTCCGTTTTGTGTTTTTCGTTTTATTGCGTTGTTTACGGATGATGAAAACACAAAACTGTTTACTGGTGGAATTTACTGATGGAATTTTCAAATTAGCAAATATTTCCCCGCAGGGAGGGGTGCCAGACATTTCGTCTCCTCGGTCCACCCTCGTTAGTTGATAAGTGTTCGATTTTTTTTACTGCTGATTTTTTTTCAGCTGATTTTTGTTGAATTCGAGTGTCGATCGTCATCGAGGAAAGCCTTGGGGAACGATATTTAAAATTTTTCAAAAATTCCCACCAGCAGAAATGAGAAATTTTTTTTCGTTACTCTCGGGGTTTTTTTTTTTGTACAGACAAACTACAAATCCGATCGTAACTGGGATCCAATGGTTTCATGCTGGGCAAAATAATAATTATTTCAAAAAATCTGAAATTTTGATAGCGAAAGGCACAGAAGTCTGTACATATTTGATCAAGGCAGAAATGAGAATTTTTTTTTTTGTTACTCCCGAGTTTTTTTTTCGTACACAAAGAGCTGAGAGTAACGAAAAAAAGATTTATTATTTCTGCCTCGGTCAAATGTACCGACTTTTCGTTACCAAAATTTCGGATTTTTTGAAACGATTATTATGCTGGCCTCGAAACTATTGGTTCCGAGTATCGATCGCTTTTATATTTCATCTGTACGACCCCCGACAGCAACGAAATTTTTTTTTTTCTCATTTCTCACTTTTTTAAATGTAGCGCCATCGCCCGGTGCTGTGCAAAACCATCCAAACATTGACATTGATGTTTGACGGATTTTCAGGATTCTGTCCGTTCGGGACTTTGTCCATTCGGGACTTTGTCTGTATCCCCCCTCGTGTCCATTATCTTTCTGTGGTAATTATTCACGCACTGAGTTTGGGACACCATTCTGAACCTTCATCACAGATGGCGCTATATGGAAATTGTTGTAACGCTTTCCGTGCGTTAAAAGCGCGGAATTCAAATTTCATGGACCAGCACAAACGTGTGGTTACCACCGAAGTCCGTGGGAGCTCGTTTCCGCGTCAAAGAGTTTAACTCACCTCGCGCGAGCGAAATTATTACCTGAAAATCGCGAAAAGTAAACGAAAATCGAATCTACAAGGGTTTAAAGTCAGTTAATCAATATAGGACAGTTTTATTGCAAAAATTCTATCGTTCCAAATCCAAGTGATGGTGAGACGCGTTATGTTAGATAAGGGATGTTGTTCGCTTCGCGGTTCGACAGAATCTTCTTGGCTACCCTGCTAGCTGCCACGAAAAAGTCAAAGTTCCCGATACTCCCCCTACTATATGCTGGGCCCTCCCGTTGGCCAATTACAAATTTTAACTCGACCACCGAAGTCCGCGCGGACTCTCCCCCACGCAAGGGTGGGTCCGTGCGTGTGTCTCTTTCTCCCCTTCCTTGTCTCACCCTCCCTCTTAAGTCCCAACTCGAAAAGTTATTTACCTCTGGAAATTTTCCCTCTCCTCCGCTCTCGAGTTTTCCGTCGCGTCGAGCGACGACTTGTGAAAGCCTCGCTTTGTACTTTCGGGTAGAGCAATAAAAGACAAAAAGGTCAATAGAAAAACTGAAAGAAAGCAGGCCCGTCTCTGTTGAGAGTGCGTGTTTTTATGCATTTACTTTTAACCCGTGTGCGACGAGTTGTTTCGCGTTCGCGCGTCACGTGTTGAACACTCGTCCTTTTATTTAATATTTTCAAGAAAGTATTTTGTTTTTGCAGCCAGCAGCGTACCCATAAGTCTCCGTCTCTCGCGTTTCCTTTTACAATTTATGGTTAAACATATACGTATTTCCTAGAATATATAAGAACGTCGACAGCGCAATAAAGTTGCTTAAATGCTACAAAAGTATTCATATTATCATTTTCATGGTATCGTAATTACACCTAAAGTTATTGTATTCATGCATATATCGAGACATATCGTAAGTAATATGCTGGTATTTAAATCGTTCGTGTAGCACATGATATATAATTCAATTTAATTACACTATTTTTGGCAAAGTCAGCTCGTTCTCCTCTCAATCAAAATCTCTGCTCTTATTTCGTTTCGAATCTACGCGCGATAGTACGCCCCCGGTTGATAGCGCCCTACGCGGCTAATCCGCGAAGTGCGTATCGCGGAGCGTTACATTGTGGGTAAGGCAGTCAGGCAGCGTAGCTACTAGTCGGTTCGTAGTCTCAAACAGATTGAAGAATCTTTAGCATACATACTGCGACACTTGAAAGGAAGATTCACGTAGAATTATCGCCCTTCAGAATACAAGTAAACAATTATGTCTTTGTCGGTGATCGTGTGTAAAGATTCAGGGCCCTTGCTTCACATGGCTTCGCCAAGATTCATCGGAACAATAAGGAGAACCTTCGATTAGAGTGTATAGAGCCAAACCGATCAATACCGATATTTTTTGATTCGTACAACGTACCGATCTATTTTTTTTTTGTCATACAATATCTATTTGCGATAAAAAAATATAGGAACGTAGACGAGATGTCCACTATGCTTGTTTGTGCTCCCTCGCCTGTGGCATGACGCGGCATATTCGTTCAAGAAATTTATCCCGGCGTCTGTGTGCGAGTATGTGCCTGGATTTTCGGATGATTAACGATCGCAGTCCACACGGTTGATGCTACATAGAAAAGAAATATGAAATAAAAACATAGAAACGACGAGGAACACGCATAAAGTACAGTATGAGGGTGCAGTATGAGTGAAGCAGAGAGCACACCGATGTGAAGCACTCAGACCATTCTTCTCATTTTAGGATTTTCTTTTCGCATGCTCCTGACGTGTTTCCGCCATGTTTACTCGGCAATTAATGTTTCCGCGGCATAATAATGGTATAAATCATTCGGGCGAGAAATGAACGATCAATTATGGGCGAGAAAAGACGGGAGAAAAATCATAAGAGAGCAAGGTGGCTTGCTGCGCTTGGGCGACTCTCACAGCCATAACTGAAGCGTCACCGTGCTTGATTCTACGCTTATGTGTGGATGAATGCGCAATCATTGATCGATTTGCTGTATGTGAAAATGCAAAACGCGGAGAAAAAAAATTTGGTACTAGGAGCAGAAAATAGTCTGGTTCCAATACGTATAAGCCCGATAGAATCCAGATCTGGCTGAAGCATAGACCTCAATAGTCGCTATCTGTGTATAGCATAGATGTATATCGTGTCCTATACTGGTGCACACCACAAGCGATATTTATAATGTGAAAAAATTGACAGCAAAGAAAAAAAATATGCAACAAAACCGCGAGCAGGAAATTGTCCGAATGATGTACGATCGAATGGCTGAATAATGGCCGGACGAAGATGCGAAAGGGAAGAAAAAGGAGAAGGAAAAAATCACAGATCGAATGGTAGTCCAGGAAGAATGTATGCTGCGTGAATACATGAATCAGCATTCATCTATGAGCAATTGAGCATGCACGAAAAAAAAAAACTTTGATTTCCCATCAATGTGAGCATTATTCTTTCACGATCTCTAGAATTTCAAACGAACTTGCTTGCTTGAATGAAATGTTGAAATGAAGATTTTCTTCCCCTATCCTAGTTTGAACTAGTATCGTAAAGTACGAAGCAGAAGCTGTCCAACTGACGCGAAGTAGCGTCGAGCCTTTCGCAATATAAGATTTACCTAGAAGAGGAGCATTAATCGGTGGCGAGAAACGGTGGATTATTCGCTGGGCGGGGAATCTCCATTAAGTCAAAGTACGCTTAGCTGTCGTCATCTCACTCTCTCTCTCTCTCTCTCTCTCTCTCTCTCTCTCTCTCTCTCTCTCTCTCTCTCTCTTCAATCTCTGTCTTCAGCTTGCTCGGAAATTACCTTGCGATGCGAGCGGTCGTTTCATTAAATATGTACATAAGTTTGGCAGCTTCTTAATTAAAAGAGCCCTCGCGATCCTCTCATACTTCGGGTTTCTTTCGCGAAGACAAGCGCCGCGCCGAGTGACAGATCTTCCACTTTTCATCGTTTTTAATTTTTTCTACTTTTCATTTTTATCTTTCATTCCGGACTCTGACCTCTAGTTCAAGTTATATCTTTCGCGTGGTGTGGTAGACATGAAGGCAACAGAGATTAGTCGATGTCGTTTCACGTCTTGCGACATGCGACCCACGGGAACAGCGATTCACCCGGTAAATGAAAAATAGTGGTCTCCATCTAACCTATATCTTTCTAAGTCTTGGATATCAAATCTCTACAGCCCTCAGAATAACGGAGCGGTACAAAACTAAAAATCTCTACCAATTCTACGAAACATCCATTAGACATGACAATGCAACGTTAGTCCGTCTGAGGCATGAAAATTAAAATGAATAAAGTACCTTGACTGAAAAAAGTGTGACTCTAAAAAAGTTAATATATCCACACGCATCGATGATAGGCACATAATTGTTACTATGAATCGCAGATAATATAATAAAAATATGATATTAATAATGTAATATGAGCAGAACTGCGGTTTATAAGGTTCCGTCTAACGTACCACTCGAGTGTTTCGCAAGGATTGAAACGGTCGCTGACAGTGTTGCTTCTGATGCTTCTGGTGCTTTAGCCATCATGCGTTTTCCCCCGTACACGCTGTGTGTGCTCTAGAGTCACCTAGATTGATGTCCCAGTGGGTAACATCATCACGCAGCGTGCGAGACAGCGGAACCCAACCGTCCACCCTCTTGGTCATTAATCATTTGTACGGTGTTAATTTTACCCTCAAAACAGCCGTCTCGCGACTCTCTGCAGTTCATGACCCATGGACAAGGGTCTATAGTCGACAATCTGCACCTACAACGTCCGTGTACCGTTACACGAGAGGCACAAGTAGATTCATAGTCTGTATACGGCTGATACGTTGAATTGGGAGAATCTCTGGGAGAATTTTTTTTTTAATCTCCGTCTATCGGACATTGATAATTATCGATTGATGAGGCAAGAGTCAGAGAACGAAGGAAAAAAATTTAAAAAAAGGAACGGGTAAAAATCAACAAACACCGTGCCTTTCGTACATCATTTCGAGTCCCACAGGTTGACCGCTTATTCACAAAATGAATTGATGATCCATGTCCGGCGTTTCCATACGCATTCGGTGTATATCTATTCTAACTTAGATTCCGTTTGGTAACCTGCTGCCACAAAGTTCATGCTCCCCTCCGACGCTAGAGAAACCGCTTTCTCGGCGCCCCATCGCGTTTCTCTGCCTCGCATGAAAAATATACATTCTTACATGAGGACTGAGTTTGATGTATGAAAGATATCGTTGTACATCTTGCGCAGATTTCGGTAAGTGAGCGCGATTAATCTGGACGAACTAAAGAATAATTAAAGCTCTCTCTCCCTCTCTCTCTCTCTCTCTTAAAGCGAAAAAGTCGAGAGCAATCATTTGATTAACATCTTGATTACGCTTCCAGCGGCTGAGGAAGTAATTGATGACTGAATATTTTCAACTCGATGATATATACCGTTTTACACGCGAGTTGATGAGACTTATGTACGCAGCATGCAACAGTAGAACCTCCGGATGATTAACAACTGTATCCTCCCGTTGATTTTTTTTTTGTAAGTTTACGCGTTTTCTTATGTATGTTGACTTGCAAAACTAGTTACGGAGCAATCACGAACCAATCGATTACAACACTGCAAATCCAAGTGTGTAGTTTTTACACACTTATGTGTGTAATTTCTTGTAGTCACTTTTTACTCACTTTCACGTGTGTAATTCTACAAAATAACACACTTAAAGTGTGTAATAATACTTTAATATAATATAATATATATAATATATAATATATAATATAATACTTTAATAATAATACTTTATTACAATTTTTTGGGTGGTAATACCATTCAGGGATTGGTCGGATATTGCAATATCAATGAAAACTTTTAACTAGGCAGAATGTGTTGACGATTCACTGGATACGTATGGGTATTAGGGTGTGTCAAAAATGAATTTTTTTTTCTTCGCTCCTACCACTCAAAACTTTAGGTTTTGACATTAAAGAGGTCCTCGTTCAAGGAGGGCGCTGTAGCTTGAAGTTCAAAGGTCGCTCACTAAGGATTTACGTTTCTCATCTAATGAACACGTAAAAAAATATTGTCTTTCGTTCAAAACGACGTCAGTCAACCAAAAAATTGGCGATGTCTGGGTTTCTTGGCTTATTTGAAAGCATGACTCATCCCCTAAACGATGACAACTCGTTTTTTGACTTACCTTGTTCCAATTTTTTTTACGCCACTTTTCGACCACTACAGTCACTTTTTCAAGTTTAAAAGGTCTCCAAGGTATCAATAAGTCCAAAATGAATTGCTACAAGTATTGATTGTTCATCGAATATAAATAACCAATTCCAAAAATTGGTAAAACATACAAAATTCCTCAACATAAACATGGTTTTTTGAATAAAACTTAAGATACGGAAATACGGAATTCAATTTTATTCAAAAAACTATGTTAATTTCGAGAAATTTTGTACGTTTTACCAATTTTTGGAATTGATCATTTATATTCGAATCAGTAATCAATACTTGTAGCAATTCATTTTGGACTCATTGATACCTTGGAGACTTTGTAAACTTTAAAATGACTATTGTGGTCGACAAGTGGCGTAAAAAAAATTGGAACAAGGTGAGGCGAAAAACGACCTATCATCGTTTAGGTAATGAGTAATGCTTTCAAATAAGCCAAGAAACACAGACATCGCCAATTTTTTGGTTTCCTGACATCATTTTGAACGAAAAACAATATTTTCTACGTGTTAACTAGATGGGAAACCTAAATCCTCGTTGAGAGACCTCTAAACTTCAAGCTACAGCGCCCTCCTTGAACGAGGGCCTCTTTAATGTCGAAACCTAAAGTTTTGAGTAGTAGGAGCGAAAAAAAAGTTCATTTTCGACACACCCTAATGAGTATATTTCAGAATATTTATAAATGCCCCCGTATGATCGAACAACCATTCTTGGTCACGGTGTTTTCCCTAAATTCATGGACTTTGTGGGTATATCATGTTACAAAATTGACGTGTTATACGCGGAGAGAGTAACTGATTCGTTGCGATGAAGGGAGGCTGGGGCATCGAGTGCAATCCCTAACGCATATACTACTGCAGTTAAAACGTATCAATGTTCGTATGTACAAGCTTGTGGATACAACCGCGAGTGTAGAGTGATTCGCCTATTGCTCGCGATAGAGGGTGAGAAACAGACCTCCCACGATTTACCCGAGGCTGTTAACAGAGCGGCCACGATTCGAGAGGGGGATGCGTGCGAGAGTTGTCTGTAATTTATCGCCTACGCTGCATCCGTACCGGAATTACTCCCAGTTCGGTACAAGCGAGAGCGACCGGAGATGTGAAACACAAACGGGCGTGAGCGAATCGTCAGAATATTACCGCGTCGGTATAACCTCACGCGTTCCTGCACCCTCCGGCTCGTTCGAGGCCAACCGAATAGCCGATTTCACCGAAATGCACATGTATACCCTGGGTATCCGGCAGCGATGGGGAGGACGAAAGAGATAAAAAAAAATCCCCCACCGGTGTCCACCTGATACGTATCGCCAAATACGATGACAGGATTAGTTCTTTCGATACCATAGACCTTGTTTAATGCTTCTTGGTATTCACCAAGACTCGCTTATGCTGTGAGACATTTCTACCACAAATATTTTTTTTTGTCACACGAAACCGAATTATACGTGGTAAAAACTACGTGGTAAAAAAAATATCATTCCGTCAAAATGAGGTATTGTTATCGTCGGTGTTCTTAGTAGTTATTGCCTCACGAATGTGTGGGCACGAAACACCCGAACTAGCGTAGCTGTCTAGCAATTTTGAGGATTGAAACATTTTCAAAACCAAGGTTATTGTGTCCAGATTTGAATTTTTCGTAAGAAGCGCCTTCCATAAAATTATTGCCAGACCGGCGTCTAAAACATAACTTACTGGAGAACGGAAAACCTCGATTCTGGCAACTTTTCGATAATCTCGGTTTTAACACTGGCCTCTTATACGATCAAGCTACAAAGTCGAGGGTTGACAATGTCAACAATATTAGCCATATTGATAATATCCAACCCACGTGTACACGCAAAGCTGGTTGGAATGACAAGAAGAAACAGAGTAAGAAAAGAATACCGAGGAATACGACTGCTCGAGCTATTAAACGCAGAAGCGTGGGTGTATTGGAAATGGCTATTCTGGTAATACTAGCGTAAATTGACATTAGCTCCGAGCGAGGAGTGGCGCAGATGGTGGATATATACATGTACGGCCCGTGTGTGCAAATCGTTGTTACGTATGGCGGGATTCCTGTGGGCTAGCTCCATTCGTCCAGGTAGCGTATACTGTGCACAGTTAGGACTTTACGTACCGTACATAAAATGTTGGCTGCCTTGTCGTTGTCATCCTTATACTCGCTATACCCGTAAAACCATTGCGACTACACTACCGGTAACGTCTCGTAATG
This sequence comes from Rhorus exstirpatorius, assembly GCA_963564615.1. Classification (NCBI taxonomy): domain Eukaryota; kingdom Metazoa; phylum Arthropoda; class Insecta; order Hymenoptera; family Ichneumonidae; genus Rhorus; species Rhorus exstirpatorius. Next base: position 15,220,220 of record OY751316.1, on the reverse strand, counting down.
GCCTGGGCTTAACAGCAGATACCTGATAGAGAATTTCACCAGTAAGTCCGAGTCTCTCACGCATTTTTCTCCCTCTCTCTTTGCGATATCTTTCAGTCTTCAGCACTACCAACAATGAGAATAATATAGGACATAGAGCTCGGTGCATTTAATGCCAAAACATTTTTTTTATTATTGCATTGAGATGATCACACGCCCATCACTCTCTCCCTGCGTCTCTCGTCAAACATTCAAGCTTCCGGCGCAACCTCGTGCCTGAATGGATACGAACATCTGCTTAAGCCATCGGGACCCTGTGGTCCGCGCTATAACCATGAAAATTCGAGGATGTATTTTGTCGCAAATAAAATGATACTCCAAAAAATACGAACGAAAAATAATTGATGGAATTCGTAAAAAAATTAAGTAAATTTTAAAATAATGACCAATCAATAGCTGTGACATCGAAGAATTTTTCTTCGCGTGCAAAAAAACTCTATGATCGTTTTGTATGATATCTTTAAGAATGCGCGTACATTTTTTCCGTCTAACATGACATTTCCGAGTGTACTCACTCATCGATTCACTGCATCCACAACTAATCCAAACACATCACTGTTCAACGCGTCGGACCACGAACTTTCGAGAGTCCTTGTTCGCTCACCAAGAGCTGTACGAGGGAGTAACTACCTCGCGCGCGGTCTGTCGATTTTCCTGAAACAACATAGTGCTACCGCAAGATTTCCCACGAGTATTGACGGAATATTGTTTTCACAAGTAAGAAGAGAAAACGACAGAAACGCCTGAATCCCGAACCACTAAAGCTGTCGGCAAGCAATAGCCTGGCATTCACCGGAGCGACCCCTTATTCGGTTAGCAGCTTGAAACTGATGGCGCCTGTAACCGTTAACTAACTTAGAAAAGCCATATAACGCGTATACGTAAACGAAACATGCAGTACATATGTTTATAACTTCGAGTAGTATCTTGTTCTCATAGGCCACATGGTGATTTGTGTTGAGCAGTGAATTATTCGCTATAATGGTTAATTTCTTCCTTATTGTATTTTGTCGTATGAAAAATTATGATCCAATCATCATGGAATGGATTAAAAGATTACCATAAAAGGAAGACACACTGAGGATCATTACTCTCTAATGTCACCACGGCAGGTTAAACATTTTTAAGGACAAATCAAATTTCAATAAATATTACCTGGCTGTTTGAATTCAAATAAATCTCTCACTCTGTAAAGTTTGTAAATTCCTTGATTGTAAATCTTGAGAAAAATAGGCTGAGCACTTAAAAACATCAGGATGACCCACCTACTGGTATGCAAAGAATAAAATTTTATGATTTTGAAGCTTCGCGGTTTTTTTTGTTCATCTATATAGAAAATAGCACTGAGAATTCAATGATTCAAGTTTTTTGCAAAGATGTTCCAACAAACTATCGCATTTGCAAATTTTACTCAAAACTCCCTTCAAAGAATGTAGAACCATTCTACATATTGCGGCTGAAACTGCAACATGTTCCAATGTGATGGAAAAAACTTAAATAACACAAATTTGTATCGATATAGTGTCTTTCAGAGTCGGAAAGACAGTACGGAAGGATGGGCATATATATAGGGATCGAAAAAGAGTCGTATGGTGGAAGTGTATATCCGCGCCACAATAGTATAACAAGGGTAGAGGACACCCGGCAAAATCCTTTGATGTTGATCATCTTCGCGGCATCACGACGTAAAACTTTCAGACAGCTCTTAAAAGCAACCACCACGAGTCTTTCCCTTTTCTGTCTGTACAGGAAAACGTACGTAACACGAGGATATATAAAATATATACATATATATATATATATATGTTGCGGCGCGAGCTTTGGCTCGCTTGAACACGCATTTTCCGCAAGCAAGAAATATTTATATATCTATATATATGTGTATATATATATATAGCAAGAGCGAGAACCGCAGAGTGAATATACCGGATACGTGGTTTAGTCGTCTGGGAATACAGCCATTATCCTCTTGACGTACAGATGAAAGCGAAACCTGACCGCGGAATGGATTTATCTCGAGAAAACGTATGGGTCCGTGAAAAGGGGAGAAGGCAGAAATCTCCTCACTTCCTCGGCGACAAAGTCACTTTGTCTCTCTTCGTCGTTTATCGCGTCGACAAAAATTTCGTGTCGATGGTTCGCGACTGCTTATCCAAACGTACTGTACTGATGAGCGTGAAAAAAGGCTACAGCTATTAAGCATACATGTTTGACAATTTTGAATATCCACATAATGTCGCTTCAGGAAAAGGGTACTATTCGTTCACTAAAACTCAAGGGTTATTTCCGATAAATGTTTTTAGGTGGATTCACAAGAATGAGAAATAACGCCTAGTCGTTCAGCTATATTTATTCATCGACGGTGCTGGTACCTCTTAAGGTTGTTGTGACGATACTTCAAAACGATGCCATGCAGACCAAATTTTTCCACAATGTATACAATTATTTTGCCTACGTTCCTGTAAAACTTGGGTACGATTCACGGTACCGTTTTTTGGGAAAAAAATTCGAACAGTTAATGTGTTTCGTAGGTTAACTGCACCTATGATAGATAAATTCTGCCAATTTTTGCAGTATTTACGTAATATCTGAGAAGAAAATGATGCCAATAAGCTGAAAAATATAAATACGTTTTAAGAGACATTACCTGGATATTCTGTAAAAATTTCAGAATATTCTGACAGCACAGTTTTTAGAATATGTATAATAAAATAGAAAAAAGACCCGCTCGCCCGTGAGCGGCGCAACATTGTATTATCGTCGATGCATGCCCCGCACCGACCCCGCCCGATCCCCTGGCTGAGTAACCAGCACAACAACCTTAATTAATTCATTTGAACGGTATAGCACGAGAAAGACTTAGAGCAGTTCATGTGCTGTGGAGAAACAAAACAAAACAAAACAAAAAACAAGTAGACACGGACTTGGTGAGATCAAGACTAAGCTATCTATAAAATAAATAAAGAATAATAATGAAACGATAGAAATTTTTCTGATTCCTGTATTCCATACAAATGATACATATCATCATTAGTATTTAACGTTTCCCGAGAAAAAAAAACCGGCTCGTCAAAGTTCGATGTCAGAGCTTTTCCCACAAATTTAATTTCGGGGATGTTGATTCGCGGTTTTAGGAGTATAGATGTTGATCCTCGTTCAGGGCCAAGTTTTCCGTACAATACCCATGAGAATGCTCCCTGCTATATACGTTCGAGATATCCCTCGGGTCATACACTACCATCTACCCTGGTAAAGATGAGAGCGCGCCCTGGATTCACTGCGAACGAAGAACAAAGTAATACAAATAAATCGTCAAAGGTATATGGGCAGATGGTCCTGGTATAGTGCTAGGCTGATGGTGGACTGTCGAAGGATACGCGAGGCAGCGGTAGCAGCTCGTCGAAATGGGAAGGCGTCGAGCGTATAATCCCCAGGGAGGCTGAGGGACCACCGACTTATAAGTCGGCGGATATAGCGGCTAGAGCCCTGTTATCCGATGCTAGTATCGAACCAACAGGCACTATATACACGTGACACGAACTCATGACGCGGCGAATGTGGCGGAAAATTTTTAATACAATAAATTTCGTCATCAATCGCGATCAAGCGATGATGTACCCAAAATCGATTTTTTTGGTACTCTCAGTTAGTACGGAAATATGGTAAGCAGTAAGTTACTGAAAACAATTTCGGATGAAGAATGGGCTGTCGAACCTTGCATTGATATATAATTTGAGAATACGTGCGATAAGTTCTCATTTGTCAAAGAAACTGTTCATATGGCCCCATTCTGAGTGTGTTTGAAGTACAATCATATTCGAGAGCATCGTAAGCTGTGTCAACACGAAGATGTATTGATCTCATGGCACAAAGAATACAAAAGTACGATGACAAGAATCATTTAGCTATAGCACGTATCCGTTTTATTCTATACGTATATTGTCAATCCGCCACTATCAAATCGTTAAATTGATAAAAAATACCAGTTGTATTTACGATGTTGACGAAAGATCTTTACAAATGACGAGGTGACCATAGATAAAAGATAAACTCGCTATATTTTGTAATCCCAACGAGAAAACCTTCAAAATCTTCTAAACCACTTTACGAAATGACTGCTTTGGTTCACAGAGAGGATGAAAAAAGGGAATAAACCTCGGGGGGAATCTCAGTGATAGTACAAGGCTTGTTGTGCGCAAGCGAGTGAAAGCCATGGTTGCGGTGCATCCAACACTCAATATAAGTAGGCAATACTGAAGAATTGAATTGAACAAAGTGATTCGATCGTGAACCGAGGAGCTGAGCCTCCTCATCTTCCCGATGATGCGGTGCATTTGTCTTTATATGACGTAAGTCGAAAACCACCATGTTTAAACGGAAAAAAAAAAAACATGAAGAAGACGAGAAGTATAGTACCAGAAAAAAAGGATGACTTTTATTTCCATAAGGCATTCGCCGGATGGCCATAGACTTCGATGAAACACAATAGCGCCATGAGATGAGAGTGCTACAGACATTTTTCTTAAGTCGAAATGGATAGGTCAAATGACCCGTGTACTTCATTCTGAATTCAACAGTTCCAAATTCAGCACTTCCGTATCCAAAACACGTGTTTACCGAAGAGATCAATGGACAGGAGCCTGAAGTAAAATATCAAGAGTGAGATAGAGAGTGTGCAAATCGAAATAAGACAGACAGGCTGGGTTGATTCTTTCGACGGACTATCGACACTTTCCTCTATAGTGAAGACTGGCGACAAAAGCCAATTGATACTCCATCAGCGGTATACATTTAATATACCGGGAAGAATTTTTCCGTATTTCTAAAGTGGTTGCTGTATAGTCCACGCACGTGGTTCACCATTTTTGCCCTTTTCTCGTCTTTTCACATTCACTTTTGCTCAAGACAACGTCCACATGTTCACCACTCTTCAGTCTCCTAACATCGACTCGTGCGTATTACCGGGTTGTCATCCTGCCGCTGGTAGAAGGCCAACGCTACTGGAATTTTAATGCAGAAATGAGGGAGCCACGAGGTGGAAAACGTATTGGGATGACTCGGCCCGCTTGGTGAGGTGTCGAAGTGTCGAACGAGGGTGACTCACCGAGATGGAAAGGATAAGCATGCAAGGTGAGTTTTTGAGTGTTCCACTGGTCCGCGTAAGTTGCGACAACTAGCGAGCGTGAACAAGTGATCGATGAGGGACATACGTCAACCGAGACAGGACGGATGGGATCAGGTTGGGATGACTCGCTTGGTATCCGTGGGGAGTTTCTCGTGGCTTGGTTGGTAATGCTGAATATATATTGATAGAAAGAGGATCCGTATGAGTATAGTACAGTCGTATAGACAGTTGACTTTTGAGACTGAAGAGAAATGGTGAAGCGGAAGAGGAAGGAAGGAAGAGCGAAGACGAGCGAAAGAAGGTTAGGCTAAGAATGAGGGTGACTCGGTGTGCTCACGCTGGCAGTCACGAGCCACTTGCAGAGAAGGGTGAGTGTGATGGTGTACACGATTGCAAGGTAGCGAGATAAAATCCAATGTGAATATAAATTACTCTTGGTGTGCTTCGGTTACCAAGCTATCGATGTGTACGCACTTTCAAATTTTATCGATTGTACGCACTTTCCAATTTTTTTCTATATCGCGCAGTCCCTCATTCTGCTGAAAGCTTCCCTTTGTACATTTCTCGTCTTTGCCTTTTCCTTCATAATTATAGCTTGGTCTAAACAGCCGTATCGTCGCAAGGCACTGCTAGTGAAAACTGCTACAGCCGTTTCTACATACCAGCTTTATCTTTTATTCCAATATCAGGGTGGCGGAATATGCCGTTGCCAACCACATCTTTCCAAGTCCCCTTGAAGGTGGATTACCACTGATGACTCCACAACCACTACCATTAGCTACACCGGATGGATACTTCCCTGCGGCTTTGAATTCATCCGAAACCGAGCCAAGCCACGTGCCATCGTGTCATCGTAATTACAACAAATTATGCAAGGCTCTTGCGATCAACGTCAGACCAGGTAGTTGACGGAAGTGCTCGGAACCCGTGAGCGATGTCGTGGCCACAGTAGCAGCAGGTCAACTCAACTGTATTCCCCGTACACGCCATGCATCGTACAGAGATTTCAGGGAGGTTCACCGCGATCCTCGTTATAGCCATTCATCTCTCCATTACTACCCCAAGAGAATCTAGGTGTCGCATCCGTATTTGGTATTCTATTGTGCATATAGGAACGTGTATTAAGGTAGTTGTGGCGCAAAGAGCGTTTTCTTCAGAATCGGCTGAAATTTGGAATACAGTTTCATTAACGTGAAATCTAAGCGGACAAATTATTTCAGATTTTTTTCCCGTCTGGAACGCGAAATAATCGCCCTCAAAGTTGGAACTTTTCACACGCGTTCCCCATGTTAAGTATATGGAAACCGCATATTGCTAATTTTAGTACGAAAACCGTTCTATACATTGTTACAAAAAATTAGCATATGGTAGAAGGATGTTCCAGGATCGATGATAAAAAAAAATCGGAATGATCTACCGTTTAGTTTTTCAGGAATAATTAATCAAAGTTACCCGCTATCTACGGGTATAGGGTATGAATAGTCAGACTATCTCTTGTTTTATGCGTGCTCTGCTCACCGCGCGCCGCCGCACCGTCGTTTCCGCTTATTCCCCGTCGCGGGTCGCAGCACAACTACCTTAAGCCAGTATACGGCCAGAGTTTGGACCAAGAATACGTTCTAGCGAACCATCGTGCTGTTTCTAATTACAGTAGGGCTTTTTTTAAAACTATACCACCATATACGTATATGGTGCTTCAGTAAAAAAAAAATATCCTAGGATGTTTTTCAAGGTTTAAGATATAATTGGCGGCTTATCGATTTTACAGTCTCGATGGTAAGCAGCAACAGATTATTCATAGCCCGCATGACACATACTCTTTCTGTGTGCAACGCAAAGGGCTCATATGATGCAAGGATGCGTGCATTAATTCGCGTCCATTGCGTTCACTGAGCATATGCTTGGGTAACAAAGAGATTTTCTCCACGTGCGCGGCCTTCGCGGTTCGCCCCAATGGTTAAAGAAACCCTCTACCTATTTTTTCCTCCTCTTTTTTTCCAGCTACAGGAGCAACGCGGTCATGGCTAATGCTGCGGCCGCCTGTACGCGTGCCTCGTTTACGGGTCTCGGATCTATATACGGAACCCATGTCCGAGCGTCCCAAGTGAAAAAGCTTAAAGATGATTAATGATTTCTTTGGCCCTTTTTACTCTCTCCTTTGCTCAGGTGGTCAATCACGGAAGCGATACGAATCTTTCGTTGAATCAGAACAGCAGTGCTGATGGTGGCATTGGGTGAGTAGGATTTCAGGTACCAAGACCTCACACTTGGAACCCAGTAAGTAGTTACGTGCGACTGCTGCCAATTCGAAAAATCGAATTGCTCAAACACAACGTAGTCGAATACGTGACCTAGACATAAAGTCCGTAAATTGCCGAATAGCTCCCAGCCTCCGTGGATATCGACCGGGAGTCTCGTAAATCATTCCTAACCCGACAAAATCCTATGCCAGTGTGTCGTGAGCCATCGGGCAAATACGATTCTATTCTCGCATGAATGGATCCGAGAAAGAATCCTACGTGCAAAATCCTGAAGCGTCCTCGAAACGATCCAGTCAACTTTGCACGAACTGAGATTAATAATGCGTAAGAGAAAAAAAGATCACTTGTAGATATAAAGCCTCTCGATAAATGTTTGCGGTCTCGATTCGTAGATTAGAAAAAAAAAAAATTTACTTCCATATTCCGCGGCAGTAATAAATTTCGGATTTGTAAAATGTAAACTTTGCTCGAGTACTGGAGTGACTCCGGACACCACGTTCATGTAACAATGACTTCTAAGCGCGTGTTACACGTCAACGATCATGAATCCTACATCACCCTCTTTATTTCGTTGGCACGATCCCCAGTCGACGGATTGTCGTCCCCTCTGCATTGAGCACGCTTTGCAGGATCAATCGGCACCCTCCAGACCAATGCAAGCCTGAAATAAAAATTATACATCGCATACGACTCGTGTCAAATGTCGCAGACATGAATCTCTATCCTTCTTCTGCGACCATTGTGACGGTTTGTTTAATGGGATATTAGAATTTTGTTTCCAGGCGGACAGCTGCTACAGCAGGCGCGCACTTAAATGTCACTGTCCACCATGTCGCAGCATTGTCCAGACGTATAATGGGAACGCCTCAAATTCTTCGGAGAAACTGAAAAAGAACATTACCGTGGCTGAAACAGGATATTTGGTACACAGCCGATAGTCCGCTGTAGAGACGAACGAAGGTACGATGATGCTACAGAGTTGAGATGAGAGGGACAAATTCCTGGGGATCCAGGGTGAATCAACGAATTCCCGCATATACCTTCTCGTTCTCTGGTCTTTCTCCCTCAATTCTCCGTCTCTCGCTTTTGCCAGATCTCCATCGCTTTATCTCGCTTTGGTAGCTATTTTACCTTCGTTCGGTATCCATGCTTGAACCAGGGGCGTACGAACGCGAGCTCTTCAATCAGTAGGGATGACGCTACTGGAAATTCGCTTCCCTGCGGTACTAGGCTGGAGTCCGACAATTGAAAATTGATAAGTTTCCGTCCTTTTTATTTCCCAATTTTTCCCTGACAGGGTTCCGCTTTAGCACGGTTTCACTATACAACCACGAAATCTATTTGGACTGTATACCTTTACAAATTTGAGGTCACACATGCTATACCTTGCCGCAAGTCTCTGTATATAGCCTTTTCGAACCACACCTTCTGACCTATGAATTCCCTTAGGTATTGGAAGCACGGAATGGCCCCAGCTTTATTCAGCACTACGGTAGTACGAAATACGTCTAAAACCATGGTATATGCTTACCCCAAGGGATATGCTTGCGTTAAATTATTCTCTTTGAAAAATTGAATGGAAAAAATGATGAGGTACGCGAAGGTTTTTTGCGAAAAGCACTCGAGTGGATTGGTTAGTCTTACGATTTTTAAAAAGCGCAGATAAAATTTATTTCAAACGACTGTACCTCAGAATCTATAACACAATACTTGGTATATGCAATTTTGCAGCACTAGTTTCGTTCTTTTATCGAATAATATTTGTTATTTGACTCTTAATTCAACGCAGTTTGCAATAACAGCCTAGTAGAGCTATAATCCTAAATAAGAATGCAAATTTACTGTACTGCTAATTGTGTAAGTAGAACAATAGGTCAAGCATAGGGATTCTGGAGTTTCCGCGCCGTTATATAAATGAAATTTAATAGATCACGTACGGAACTTCGGTGTTTTCAATTTTTTTTTTTTTCGGAAAGCGTTGTAAAAATTCAGGATCTTATCAACTACGAGTGAGAGAAGTGAAAAAGGATCTCTTTATCGCAACTCGATGTGACCGAGAAGCGTTTACGGAAGCCCTCACGAGTTACCATGCCATGAGCGCGGGCTCGATCAGTTAACAATCCTGTTTTATCGGATTCGAAGTCTCTATGCTCTTTGGAATCTAATACATAGCTATAAAATTCTGTGTGCACGGCGGCTTGTTTATTCGATCGAACGGCTGCTTACGGTAAGGCGGCGCGTAACTCACTCCGTTCCTCGTGGATCGTCGGCGGCGTTTTCGAGCTGGAAAGGGAGAACGAAGAAAGATGGAGAAAGAGATTCTCGGTTATACATAGTAGCGGGAACTATATATTGCGGAGGAAGGAAAAAAAAAAGGAGAATAATGTCGGAAGCGTGGCCTCAGGGACCTTCGAGAGACTCCTCAAATGCCTTCGGTCCTTATTCTCAAGAGGGTCAAAGAGAAAACGCTAATCGCCGAAGACAATCTCTCTCTCTTTTTTCGTTCTTTCTATCTTTCTGCGCATACTATTATGAGCAATAAACAGACACGCGAATGGCATTGCACTTACTCATAATATCGAAGTTATAAATATTCCACCGAAAGAATTAACTCGTTCGCGGAATCTTATTTACGAATCGATCGCAAAATTTATGTCATTCCCTTTTATGAATTTATAGGAGACAGTTAGCGAAACACAGTGAGATAAATTACACATCGAATTTACGATGATCGCCGACCAGTGAATATATATATATAGAACTACCATAAATTTCTATGTCAATTCAAGCAACCGATCGAATTGCAGAATTAGATTATTTGTACACGTAATTGTGAGCAATCACTATACAAGAAAACAATATATTTTTTGTATTCGTTACGTTAGACTCGGTGTATAGATAATTACAAAATTTGTGTGAGATAAACCACGCTATTGAACGATTTTTTTTTGTTGCGAGCGATGTGTCGCAGTGTTCTGTGATAAGGAAAGCAGACGTGGAGATTCGTATCACCAAGGGATTTCTCACCTATCAATTCATTCAGTACACGTCGGATATATGTTTGGGACGATTGAGAATCATTCTATTCGAAGCGTGAGATCTTCGTCGTGAGTAGATAACAGACGATCCCCGGTGATTTTGATGACCATTCACCATACACTAGGACCTCGATTTAATGGCCCTCGATTTAATAGACAGTCCCCGCCGCGTGTCGCATTTATCGATCGGTTTTTCGCGTGGTGGGAGATGGTGGGGGACGCTTAAAGTCTCCCCGATCAGGCCCGTAGCATGGAGTGCCGATGCGCAGATACAGCATGGGCGGGAATACGCTACCTCGATTTAACAAGGTGCGATGCGGAGCCGGTCCCGCCACTGGCCGTTGAATCGAGGTCCAAGTGTATTATACTCAAGATCCCGTTGAAGCGGGAGAACGAGAGCAATGTGACATTCGATATCGATTCTTATATCTGTTCCTCTCACATGAAAACACATGATACGTATCCTCGTTACAGAGGTGTCAAGGGACAAGGCAATGGTTTTTTTTTTAATCTTCGAATCTTACATCGTCTACGAAATTCGTTTGAAATGGACAAGTTCAAAGGACGAACCAGCGTAAATAAAGGTGATTCAGTGTTGGTTGAAGATCTCGATTTTCAGGAGTGAATAATTCTTTTTTTTTTTGGTATTGACGATGTATCATTTTTTAGAAAAACTTGAAGATTAAAAAGTATGCAAATTTCAAAGATGAGAGTCATCTCAACCGTTTTTAATTATCAGCTGGAAAAATATGAAGCACACCGATGAGAAAAGATTCATGTTTGGTGAGAATCAACATGCATTATATGTGTAACGGTGCGTAGGATTTCGTGGCGAGGGGAATTTTCCCGATATAATATATTGCCCCCGCAGCTTCAGATATGCTTTTCAACCCCTCACAAGAATATATGTATGTATGGCAAATCATATTTCAATAGATAATTGAATCTGGTACACGTAACAACATCAAACTGACATATTTTCCATTCCCTCATTATTCTTATACGCTGGGCACAATCATCAATCATCGTACCCTCTGGGTATAAGGAGAAGAAAAAAAAAAGTCACAAAAAATATTTTTGCTTAAGCAATGTAACTAATGGCATTGCTGCATTCGATCCTCTCTTCCAACGAGTCGCCGCCATTCCTTGATGATAAAACCCATTTTGCTTAGAATTGTTTTATCGCGTGACCACCACGTTGGTACAATAAGAGGATCGAAGGCGAGGTGAACGAGCACCTGATCCTCTAATGTCGTGTAAAAGTAATGTACATATTATGTACTACATGGGACGTTCCTTGTTAACTTGATCGGCGTCTCAGTCCTCACCATCTAACATCGTTAACCATTATTTTTATATCGTCTCTTTCAGTATTATTCTACCTCGTTATTTATTCTTTCAATATAATGTTCGAAAGAAAAAGACCGATTGCTTGTCGAAAAAAGTGTAACAATTTAATGCTAATTTTAGAGCACTTTCGAAGGCTACATTTTCAATTATCAAAACAAAATCATTTCGAAAAATTCTATTAGCCGATTGTGATTCAAACGGTGGCTCTGATATGAGTTATAATGGTATAAATGAGAAGTAAAAGTTGTTTATATTGCGAAAAAAATTAGTCGAAAGTTGCGGTGATTTTCAAAAATTAGTAACTCTGCCGATAATTAATGGAAAAATAAAAAAAAAAGGAAAATAACAATTTGTAAAGCTTACAGGTGGACAAAAAATATTTATAAAATAGCTCACCTTCAACATGGTGGGTTAAGCGATTGTGTGAATTAGCACGGAGGGTCCTGTATGGTAAATATAATGTCGTCGCGTCGTAGGGAAAAAAAAGAGAACACGTTGGACACGAGGAAAAGTAATTAGAGCAGGGTTGACCTCGGAGACCACCGAGCATGTAATATATATATGTGTATATATATATATATATATATATATATTTCTTGTTTCTATAAGTAAGTTCCTGTTGCAAAAGCGGGCGAGACACGAGATATCAAAGTCCCATGGGTACAGACCAACCCACTCATGCAACGCTGGCCAATGCGTTCAGAAGGAAAACGTAGAGCCCTGTCGTTCTCGTCACACCTCGATCTCGCATCTCCCCTATACTCAATATATATAGATAGAAGGTGAGGGGCATCAAAAGGGCTTGCAGCAAAGATGTAAGGCCAGAGAACCTCCTGGGAAGTAGCCGAAATACCCTGTCATCCGATCCTCGCCTTTCTCGCCAGTTTCTCTCCTTGTACATTATAAGTATATAGGTAGATCGAAGATAGTGAGTATACGAAAAGTCACACAAACTTGTTAAGCTCGATGAGCTGGAAAAAATTAACTGGCCAATAAACTGATAAGCTGAAAGTTTGTCTTTCAACTTCTACGTCATTAGCCCCATTGGTAGATTTTCGGTTAATTGAAAAAAAATGTATAATTTAACAGATTTTTCTATAGTGCACAAAAAAAAAATGAATCATTACGCCGATTTATTTGGGTAACTCTGTAACTCGTGAGACGTATAAGAAGATCAATAATATTTTAGGCTAGCGCTGAGTATATTCTGTTAACGTATGTCATACGGATCTATGCTAATTACGGCTAATTAAGAAGCCAAGGAGAAGGATTTAAGAAAATATGTGTTCGATGCCTCATAAAAAAAAAAAAAAATCGATTTACGAAAATCTACTGTAACCTGAAACTACGCACATAGAACACTGCCTATCAAGGATAGTTTACACCGAATGAATCGCTGACCTTGTCCTCCAGGGACCACCCAGTGACGAGACGTCACTAAGTGGGGCAGAAACAGAAGAGCAAGTCGAGAAATATAGTGCAGCCAAGAGTGCAACAGCAGCAGTCGTTGTGGAGCTGTTACCTACATTATATGGTATATACAGTACTGTAGTAATCTCAAGCACATTTTGTTGTTTCCTTTCAGCAAAACGATCTCTCAATGGGCCGTGGGTTTCAGCGAGTGATTGAGTGCTTGCGGAGATACGCTTGCTTTGTCGATCTAACGAGAGAGAGAGAAACCCTTTCATTGCGCGAAAATCGATTTAGTATATAATAAGAGTGTAATTTATTTTTCTCTTTTTTCTTTTTATTTATTATTATTGTTATTATTATTATTTTTTTTTCTTTAATAAATTTTTTTTTTTCTTTCGGTCAGAACAACCAACACAACAAATTTTATTTCATAATATCCTCAATATATAAAGTGATCCCGACTCTTATATTCGATGTATTTCCTCTTCATAGCTTGCTGAACAATAGGCCTATGAGCCGGGAAACGCGTGATTTCGCATAAACGTTATGTATACATATATAAATATCTTTTCTTCGCGATTTTCGACAGTTAACAAATCAGATCATGTCTTCTGACCACATGAATTTCGTATACTTTATATATATATATTTTCTTCATACTTTTTGACATTAAAACAATCATATAACCAAAGACAAAGGTGTCAAATAAATGGACAGAAATCGAAAAATAAATTATAGGACGATACGTGTCAATTCAGCAGTTGCAATATATCTCGCGTGTCAGACTCGAGCAATATCTTTTATTCATAGTGAGTGCTACTTATCTCGCAATTTGCTGATAATCTCTCGGTGGCTCTTTCCTCGATGCTCCAGAAACTCTTTCTTTAGTACAGGGATAACCGATATATTTCTAGCTGGTATCGAATGGCCAATTTGATTGCGAGGGCGAGGGCGGTATACTCGCTCTGTCCTTCTTCGATGATTACACAAGAGTCGTGATTTTATTCAGCAGCCTGACTTCAGTCTTCGACGTCCCTGGAGCGAAAGAGAGCAAGCTTCTTCCGCAACCCAGGATTTTTCCCAAAATTTCCCCCTCTCAAGCAACTCTACCATCCATCGTACTTATTTAATACCGCTCGCGGAGCCGTATTGTCTATCCGAACAAATTCGGGTGCTCGAGTGACCGCGTAAATTCAAATTAACTTGATTATCTTACAAGAGAAAATATGAAAATATACATAATAAGAGAGTATCAACATTACCACTACCACTGTACACTGTCAATGACAGTAAAAGAGGAGTAAAGCTGGGAACGCCCCCCACCTCAGGAAAATTTCAAATTAATCCCGCACACAATGCAGGTACTCGAATGTTGTCATGCAGAAAATGACAGTATGATGAGTATTTTCTGTGTTAGGTTCACTGCTGATGCATACAAGTAAACGAATTATCACTTTTTTTGTAAATCGAGAAGTACGCTGTCCTTAACAAATAATTTTTCGATATTATCTGTACATTATAAACGAGGGAAATTGATGCCGATCACCGAGTACTCAGGCGGACGTCCGAAATATCATAGAACGTTTGCAGAACTTGAAAAGATGAAACCCAAAATTACTCAGGCTCACAAAAAATGTGTACGCTCTTATACAGAGTATTTTGCAAAGGTTGTTTTACTAGACAACGCTCTAGACCAAGTGCATGGGCTGGGCTTCAATCATCGTATGTACGTAACTGCGTTTCAATCAAATGTATAGAAAATGAATCAGCAGGCAGGGGACATATCCCATCGATTTTGTAGAATCGTCTTTAATGAATCCACCCTCGTCGTACGAAAGAAGACGAGAAAATAGAGAGACAACTATATACATTGGTAAGAGTAAGATGAAGATTGCGATGCAACGATCGGGCGATGATACTTTCGCGAAGCGATAACGATCAACGGTGATAGATTATCAGGCTGTTCGGGTTTATCTACTCGAACGAATCCACGCCCCAGCGACCGCAAAAGTTTCATCCTCCGCGACGACACCCACGTTGGGCCAATGATGTTTCGCTTGTTCTTTTTTTTCGGTCAAGTCTCATTTCTATCAATGCGAGAGAGTAAGACGAAGAGAGAGAGAGAGAGAGAGAGAAGAACACTTGCAATGAGTCTCGATCTTTCACTATAAGTCTGGTGTGGGTTCAAACTTTTATTGGGCATATGTCGTCCACACTTGTGTGTAGGATTATAGAAAATAAGAGAAGGATACTCTTCGACGTTCACTGACGCTCGTATATCCTCATCAGCTTCCACTCATATGTTTGAGCGAGAGTTTAAACGGACGTTTGCTCATACTTCGAAAAACTCTTCAATCTCGAGTTTGTATCGCGCATACATAGATCTACATATGTAAATGTGTATTTGCAGTGTCGAGACTCTCGAACTATAGTGGCAAACGAGGGTATACATACCTTTTCTTCGCATGAGATTTTTCAGGTGTCGATGGCAAGTGGGGTAACGAGTTCAACGTTGGGTATGTCCATGTTACCTCACATGTGTGTGTTTATCTCCGTATGTTACATATATGTATTTAAATGAGCCTGGAAGCTGAGGGAGAGACGAGAACGCTGAGATAACCAAAAAAAAGGAGCTTATGGTGGTCATTTTAGAATCAACAGGACCGTTAAGTTAAATTCTCATTTCGACGTATCGTGAAAGACACGAGAGAGCACGAGGATACTGTCCTTGGAGCCGCGAAGAGTCATGTGTCTCGCGGGGAAAGTTCGCGATTTGATAAAACTTATCACAACAGTTTCTACTTTTTTCTACACTTTATTCTTCTCCATGTACAGAGGATTCGATTAATTCTTGTCCTGAAATAGCGAGTGGTCCATTGATACTCGCGCAACAACAAAATTCATGTAAAATTTTACACAAATAATTTAATTAACGTACTTCATTTACTGATTTACTTAATTTTATTTAAGACATTTTTTAAAATTAATTTTTATTTACATATGCAATTTTAAAAGACCCTACATACGGGGAACTCTTTTCTTCGGAGCAATTGTTGTTTTAATAGTTCATACCAATTGTTTTTCACCGAGATATTTTTTTTTGCAATCGTCGTCAAAAAAACTTTCGGCAGACCAAATAGTTTCCTTTAATAATTTCCCGAAACGATTTTCGATCGTTTTTTTTTCTCTATATAGACAGAAGTGAAGTACGAAAAAGAGGAAGAAGAAGCGGAAAAATCAATGACAGTCCGAGAACGTTGAATGTCCGTCGAAGTCAAAGAGGAAGAGAGCCAAAGAGTGCGGTCACCGCGAACTTATCTCGACGTATAGAAAGAGGACTGCAAACTCATTGGAGCCTGTGAAATAGCGGCTCGTTATTTATCCGGCGGCGGTATAATAGGTCGTGGTCCGTAAAGACGAGGGCGCAAACGATGACGGTGGTGGTGTGTGGCGGCAACGTGAGGGGAAAAGGAGGAAACCCTCTTGTTGGTAATTGGGAAGAAACTGAACGAGAAGCTGAAGGCAAGGCTCTTTGGCTTCCGAGTATAAGAAAGAGGAATCACATACATATATGTATGTATATATATATATATATATATATATATATATATATATATATATATATATATATATATTGGTGAAAAAAGGGAAATGGGGCAACGTTGGATCGAGAAACGAAGGGATAAAAGACGACGAGGACAACGTGTTATCCGTTCTTGCACATTTGCAATATGGCAGAGAGAAGAGAAAAAAAAGATGTTTTCGCATATCCGGTCTCCGCCCCCACGCTTCCATTACCGTATGCGCAATTCTCCACGACGAATGGAGCATATATACGATGTTTTTCTTATTCACCGAGTTCGCGGAACGAGCGTGCAGGAAATGAGCAGCGTTGAGAAGCGAATGAAAAAGGGAGAAAAAGCGCGAACGACTGACGTGACACAACGTTGAAAGACTCATGGAAAATAAGCAAAGTTAATTGGCATCAATGCGATAAATGGATTTCCAAATATGATGCGGTGAATGAAAAATAAGTTCTCTTGCGTGTCTTTTGATCCTGGAACTTTTGCATACTTAAGAAATGTGATTTCTCTTTCATTAGGAGTGCTCAGTTTTTACACAAGGGTGTATTTTTAATTTCGAAAAATCGACCGGAAGTTCCTGCAGGTTGGCATTATTAGCAACGAGAGACTTTTTCAGGAATTAGTCAAAAGAGGTGATAAGAGTGCATGAAAAAGCTGTTCCTTCAGGTGTGTCACAAGATAGAAATATTTTATTGTATTTTATCGGTACTTACCGTAAATTTACCGAAAAACATCTGAAACTAAAGTAATCAGGGCCATGGAAAAAGCCGTACGAAAAGAACTTTACAAGATTGGAGAAGACTACGCAAAATTTTTTTATTCCAGCACAGTTATGGTGAATGAAATTTTTTACTGTTTTCCGTTTTGAATAATAATATTATTGTAGAATTTTCTTTTCTATCGAACGATACCCATGTAGGGTAGAGTGCTCTAAGATGGCGCGGGAGATAAGAGTGCGCAGCGGTCATATTTAACAATGCATTTGCAATATGCAGCCAACTTCAGTTTCTAGCTGTCACTAGAGACGCTAGGGTTGCGGTCGTGAAGTTTTGCCGGGAAAAAACGAAAAATAGGAAAACCAGGTGAGTTTTAGTCATTTACTGTATTTAATTAAAATATTTTGACGTTTTGGAAACTGTATCTAGTTCGGACTTATGGGAATATCGACTGTGTAACGTGAACATAACCATTATTATACATTTAGCCAAGCGTTATCATAGTGGATAGTTATTCCGTTACAACATGGAGGACACCACTCGCGTCATCTGTAATAAATGTTGCTGGCATGTGAGAGTGCGCACTCCTGTAGCTTGTAAGAGTGCGCGTGCACTCTTACAAATCCCATGTCATTTGTGATATTTTTTCTCCTAAAACACGATAAACTCTTCCGATTGCAGTATGTCGACAAGAAAAAAAAACCTCAGAACGAACCGTATGCTCGTCGGAAGTAATAGTAGCAGCAAGAGAGAGAATTGCAAAGGGTGTCATTCGCAAAGTCAGAGGTCTGTTGCGAAATCATTGGGAATGGCAGAGAGTACTTTAAGGAAAAGACTGAAACGAATGAAGTGATATATGCGCGTAAAACACAGTGCGCACTCTTACAAATCCCAGTGCGCACTCTTACACACTAGTAGTTGTAAGAGTGCGTAAATGACTTTTCGTGCGTTTAATTTCTCTCTTAATGGCAGTTAACAAATAATTATAAAGTTGCTGTGCAATATTGTTATTAAAGGACCGAACATTTCAAATAGAAATTTATAATTTTTTAATGTTGTTACTTTTCTTCATATTGTTGAAAAAACCTTGAGTGCACCATCTTAGGAGCACTCTACCCTATGTTTTCCTGTTTTCGACACTATATCGATATCCAATTTTTTTGCCGATTCAACCAGCCTCCATGCTGTCCCTTTGCCACGAATCCTTCGTCATCTTCTTGACTCATTTATACCAATACCTTTGCGTCTTTAATTCCCCCGTTCTCGTCTACCTTCCACTCGTTTCAGAAGCAACGCCTTTTGCATTAGCAGTAGCTCGACTAATTGTTAATATTCCTTCGTAAAGAAGCACATAGAGAGAGATAGAGAGAGAGAGAGAGAGAGAGAGAGAGAGAGAGAGAGAGAGAGAGAGAGAGAGAGAGAGAGAGAAAGAGAGAGAGAGAGAGAAAGAGAGAGAGAGAGAAAAAGTCCTTGCACATTGTGCCAGCTAGAGCTCGGAGACTGGACGTTCCAGTCTACATGCAAAGGCAAGAGACATTACTCAAATACTCATTAGCACGGTCCAAATAAACCTGCGGCTCCTGCTGTTCGCTAATTAACGTGCCCACGGCTCTAGCAACCCATGTTACACCATAGTATATGCACTCGTATTTTAAGTAGCTCTCGGACGAGAGACTTGGAAAGTAGCAATACAGCTGGATATTATTGTTCACTGGGCTAAAGTTTCGTAAAGATATTGTGTGTCCGTGAGTCGCATACAACTGACGCACACCAGAGGGGGTTATATTATTAACCCTGGGGTTTTAATTAGACGCAGAACGAATGGAAAATCGACGTGTCCAACGTGGAATTCACTTAGTACTAAATAAAAGTTGAGAAAACTGGGTTTGCCGAAGAAAATGTAAGATTGAATGCGTATGGATGATTTATAAAACATTTTCCAATGGACGTAACAAAATAATGATTGTAACTTATCGAAGAATAATAAATAATTCAGGAAATAAGAAAGTTGTCGATGGCGTGATCATCATGGCATTATTTTTTGTATTATCTGCCTGTCTACTTCATACACACTTACATGAACCAAGAATCTTTTCGTCTGTCTTCGTATCCAAGCAATCGAAAAGAATCTACGACTTGCACTATATTGAGAAAATTTTTTTTTTTAATACTTTTCGTCGTTCCCCTCTAGTTTTCATAATTTTCAATATACTCAGCTCAAGATTTGCACGCAGTACGATGAAAATTCAACAATTTTATCTGCGAGATATGAAAAATTTTTACTGAATAATTTTTTTGAATAACATCCAGAAAAATTACACATTTTTTTCGGCCAACAAAGTATAAAATTCTCTGTAATTTCAGTATCCAATTTCTCCGTATCAAGAAGATCCATTGATGTTTCTCTTTATCCTATTGTTCAACGCAGTGCCATACGAATGAAACTTGAACGCACAAAATACCAGCGACAAAAACACCATGTACCACGAGTGATGAATTACCGCACGGAATGTTAAAAACCATGTCCGTACACTTGCTTGGCTTCATTTCGATCGAATTCATCACCAAAGTTTTTGCCCAACTTCTCGTGTAAAAACCAGGAACGCTGACATCTAAACAAAAAACGTTAGTGTCTCATCTACCAGGGTCCATGAGACACGAGAAAAAAAAAAGTGAGAAAAAGAAAGGAACAAAGTTTCCTCACTACTCCGTGTCTCATCGCGGTGGTCTCGAGGCACGTGGCTTACGTGGGTTGAACACACAAGACCGCAAGAGCCACGCAGTAATAAGAAGAGGAGAGACGAACATCAGAGCTATACAGAGGAGTATAGGTATGGTACATGGAGAAAGTCCTTCTCTCTCTCTCTCTCTCTCTCTCTCTCTCTCTCTCTCTCTCTCTCTTCCTCTTTCTCTCGGCGTGAAAAGCAGCAGGGGCCAAACTCGATTTTCCCGAATTAGCTATCGTCACCCTCTCACTCACCGGGTGCGACGCGGTACATGCAAATTGGCACGAAATGAACTCTGGTATATTATATTAGGTCGGGGCTACCTGGAATTTCGAATGGAAAACTAAGCGAGACAACGAGATCAGATGCATGAAGAATGAGAGAGAGACATAGATAGGTGACAGTGAGTACAAACGCAGAGACGCGCGGGTCTACATGCGGCCTGTATGAAACCGCGGAGATGAAGCGAAACGAGGACCCAGAGGATGAGATGATTGGGGACTGAGACATGAGGATCCTCTAATGAGGAGGCTTGTGTGAGTGGATGTGTATCCGAACGTTGGAAGCATCGCGGTAGCTGAGTTCCTCCCTTATTCCATCCTTTACTTTAAATTTTGATTCTTCGCTGGCCCTTGAGCCTTTTTGTCGCGTCCCAATGTGGCGAATGTAATCAATTCTCTGAAAGCTTATGCTTCGCACCCTGAGAATTAAAAAAACAGACATCAGGGATCATTGAGGGACTGCCATACATATTCCGGAGTCACTGAACCTGAGTCTTCGTAAAACTCTTCTTGGCACCGATATGAGTACTATTGGAATTTTTTTTACCCCCCTCGCACTCACACATAAAGCCAACCGAAGGACCACACATTTTTGCGTTTATTTTAGAAAGGGGTCGTGCGATAATTGCTCATTGTTCCACCTTGATATAGAGGTGACCAACCCAACCCTTTTGAATAAAATGACGTTTTTCCAAAAGTGCTGTAACGCGGCAAGCGAACAAAACGGCGAAAAACGGAAAGTTCCCGTTTGCCCGAGATCGTCGATCGCCCGAGTATAACAAATGGAAATTTCGAGGGTGAGAAACAAAATACATCGTTCCCCCGTTTCACGGTAATGATGTTAAAACGGCGAGGCGCGTCGTGATTTCTTCGCTGCTATTCTCCGTGAAATTTAATTTGCTTAATCGCGCTGCAGTACTCGCGGGGTACGAGAGAAGCGTAGTAAAGAGGGCGGAGAGTTAGACGGGTATACGGAGAGTGAAAATGCGTGGTAGGGATCGAGACGAGAATCAGGAGAATTCTCTGGAGAGGGAAAACCCGGGCATGCTGGGAAACTCCTCGGGAGCGCTGTACCAAGTTTCAGCGGAGTTGTAATCTGTGTCGAAGGGAATTGAGAGAAACGAAGAAATTTCATAGGCGTAATTTACCTACTATAACTAGACGGTCAAATCAGATGGGAAATATCGTGGCCATTTGGTAAAAAAAAAAAAAAATTAAATTTTCATATGATAAATGAATAAAATTCGTGGGGTAGTGACTGTGAGAGTGAGGCTGTAATTGGATTGGGGCGTATTCCCTTTTAATTTTTTGCCTCTATATTTGAATGAAGCCTTCCTGAAAGGTGGTCACACATTTCATTTCAAAATGTTGTCGATGCAGAGTATATGTATTCGTGCAGGTACCATATACATATATCTACGTCATTTGTTTGATATAAATCTGTTGAGTATAGATGGAATCGTTTCAAAGGATTAATTAACAAATTCCATACGCATATATAAGAGTTACGAGTATAAACGACTGATGTATGGTGGTCATACGCGACAGAGCATCAACGCGGTCGATTCCGCGGATTCACGCTAGTGCTATATTATATGCCATAAAATGTACCACGGTTGGTTTATCAATATGTATGTATATATACATAGCGAACATGACGACGGGGATAGAAAAGCTTCTACCGGCAGTACGAACAAGTGCAGAGTATGAGAATTCCTGTGGGATTACAAACAGCCCGCATACAAGAGTAGCCTCGCTATACGGAAGGTTTTTTCGGTAGGCGGTAAATAAAATTTTCTACAGATCCCATCGTATCCCCGAGGATCACACACGTGAAATGAGTACAATATTTAAAGTCCCACTCTCATTTCACGGCTGTCCAACTATGTAATGTACGGAACTTTTTACGCGGTATGACGTGAAGCAATTTTTTTTTCATTTGAAAATTTTGGTAAAATGCGAGCCTAGAACATGAGGTATACTGGTGTGCATTCTGGATATTTCAAGAATCAGCCCGAACGATATTATTCCATTCTCCACTCTGCCTGAATACAACTATATATGTCTTTGCAAAGTGCTGCATCCACAACACGGTTGAAATTGAAAATTGCTTATTGATTTTTTGTTTTTCCTTCTCCGGGAGAAGGTTTTGAAATTCATAGAGTTAAGGAGGTTCTTAACATCAATTGGGTGTGGCAAGGGAAACGTGATTTCATTTTATTAATTTGCCATTACTCACGCTCAATTCTGTTTACAAGTATATTTCACAATCGGCACGGTGAAAAACTTTCTTTATGGGCAAATTATATCTATGAAGGTCTAATCTGTCGTTTAAGCGGTTCTTCGGAGAAATGTTACCGTTTTTTCACTCCTAAAATAATCTCCAATCATAGCTTCGAATATTTTTCCCATAAGAGCCCATGTATAAGCTGCATATGTAATGTTTTTTGCCTCCTCAACTATACACGTGTGGTCAAAAAATCTGAAAAAATTACGGTATATTTCTAGTACCAGCACAAACCTTCCCTCAAATTTTAGAATCATTCTTACCGTTTTTCTCTGGGTTAAGAACCTCCTTAAATACGCCCATGATCAAGCTGACGCACAATGACGGGTTTTAATGTGGACGTAACTAGGCCGAAAGAAAGCACACTCTCTGTATGTCCTATATGCTTCAGAGAAATACAATAATTATTCCTCTCCCTCACAGGTTTACGAGGAGTCGAAAATTGAAATTTTCGTGGCACGTGGTTTTCCCTGACCCCCTTAGCTTTCTTTGTGATTATCCGAACTCTTTGTATATATACCTCCAGACGTACGATAGGTATATTATCGTAACTCGACTCGAAAGGCAAGAAAACATTTTCAATAATGGCATTATGTATAATCCATTGCCACTTGCCCACCATCCTGCTTTTTCCTCATGCCTCCCAGAGTCCTATACCGCAATTTCCCACTCACCCTCTTCCCGACACCCTTTGAACCTCTGGAAATAGGGCGCTAGCGCCAGTTCCACCCCAGATATTATATATTAATTTTCGTATCACGTTCTCTGGCCACCTCTTGATTTCTCAAAGCTGACAGTCACTCAGAAACACCGATCTTTCAAATGTGCCCAATTATTCCTTCGGACCCATACGCACAACCTGGTTTCAGCCATGTTTTTCTTCTTTGTTACACCATTTTAACCTCAAGGAACATTAATTAAGACTGGCATAAGCGATAACAGATGAATCTTTCAAAAAATAGTCGCCCCAACGAAAGTAATTATACGGTACCGCTCGAGGGTTGAAAACCGTGCTTTTTCTATGTGAACCACGCACAAACATACGTGATCTCGGGTGTCGCCGGTATTTCACACTGGGGAGAAAAAAAAGGTCCAAAGGCTAGGAAACTTCCAGAGCAGAGAAAGAGAGAGAGAGAGAGAGAGAGAGAGAGAGATAGAGAGAGAGAAATAGGAATTCGCATGTGTGTTAGCCTGGGGGGTGGTTTGGGACAGTTGATTTCCAACCCCCTTTCCGTTGACTATAGCGATGCAAGGGACGGTGGATGTGTATACGTTGGTTAGTACTCGAGCGAAGGGCGATGCGAAGCTTTATATATGGAGAAGCGGATACCAAAAGAGAAAGAGATAAAGAGAGAAAGAGAGACAGATCTGGAGAGCCATAGCTAGGCCTCGCACATGAAATGAGTGGCTAGTGTCAACACTCGCTCACTTTGTGAACCGCCAACTCGCCAAACCCGCCAGGGCGTGATATTAACGTTCATCCCTTGCTCCCCCGCACAACCCCTGGTCTCTTTTGGCTCGACTCTCACCCTCTGTATCCTCCATCCTTTACTCCCGCCATTGCCAAACATCGGGCAATGCTCGCTGACACTATCTGCGCTTCTATTCGTCCTCCGCGCTCATACTTAAATAAACATGCACCATTTTATTTGATATTTTACACACATGACTCGGTCGAAAATGAAACAACTCTCCCTGGCGGCTATATGCAACGCGGTGATATGGTTATTGAAACCCGACATCTGAAGACGAATGCTTTGCCTGTCAGTGTATATCCGTGCTCTGATACCACCAAGCGTATACCAACTATGGGATAATCGCACTACTGCATTGACTGGTTCTGTGTTAAATAAGTACATAAATATATACATGTATGTCACCATCATGTAGCATACAGTCCAAATTCTCATAATTTAAGGACGTTTACCGATCAATTCAATCTTACGCGAAAGTTCAATTTAATGAAAAAACGCGATGAAGTGATTATTTAATAGGTTCATGTAGCAATACCCTACCGTGTTCTTACAAAGTATCGAGGGAATGTTCAGCCATAAAAAGTTGAACGTTTGAATTCCAGCTGTCGGCATTGGATATCGTACCATGCTTACTCACTCGAGTACTATCATTATACTATACAGTGCTTCGTCCTGTGAGTCACGCACAAATTGGCAGGAACGCAACGCAGAGAATATTTAATTTTCGGAATCGCTTATTATGCCTATAGCTTTAAATATTACAAACAAGTTATGTAAGACATTTAGTTGTGAAAACTTGGACTGTAACTTCGTGGTTTCGATACGCAACTACGAATTCGCTATACATCGAGCAAAGTCCCCGCGGGTCATTACAAACACTCTGTATCGTTTCAAGTGTGTGCTTTCCCTTCAGCGTGCAAAGTACACGCTGCTCTCTCCATCTCTGTATCGCGAGTCTTCTGTCGTGTTCCGTATCACGAGCCTTGTAAGAGTACAAGGATTACGCCAGAGTGCATAGTTGAAAAAGGATTTGTACACATTCGTATATACTTACTGTTTATTCGCCCGGGGGTTGAAATACAAGTAATACCAATTTGTTGGCTGGAGTCTGTGGTTACTTACACGTTTTGGATGTTCATTATGTTGAATCGATCGAATCGTCGTATGGCAAAAACTTTTGTTTCGCCCATAGAATCACGATACTGCCAACGTTACATGATCAAGGAGGTTCTAAACATCTATTGGGTGTGGCAAGGGGAACGTTACGGCGCGGCTCGGGTGACGTGAGGGGCAGGTTGCATTCGGCATTTGTTTCACCAAACACGTTTTCATTTTATTAATTTGCCATTACTCAAGCTCAATTCTGTTTACAAGTATATTTCACAATCGGCACGGTGAAAAACTTTCTTTATGGGAAAATTATATCTATGAAGGTCTAATCTATCGTTTAAGCGGTTCTTCGGGAAAATGCTACCATTTTTTCACTCCTAAAAAAATCTCCAATCATAGCTTCGAATACTTCTCCCATAAGAGCCCACGTATAAGCGGCATATTTAATGGTTTTTTCCTCTTAACTACGTGGTAAAAAAATCTGAAATAATTATAGTGTATTCCTAGTACTAGCACAAACCTCCCCTCAAATTTTAGAATCATTCTTATCGTTTTTCTCTGGGTTAAGAACCTCCTTAACGAAAAAAAATCTTAGTCTTACCAATCAAGCCATTCATTTGAGGTAAATGTACCAGTGGCCACACACGTCTCAGTCATCGCATACCATCACAAGCAATTACGTTTGTTAAGCATTTCATGATTAATATTGAAATTCTAGTAATTGCAAGGTGATCGGCAATACTTCACTAACGTATAAGAAAAAAATCGACTAGCATGTTACGCGGAATATAAATTATTTTCATCTGTTTATTCTGGCCCGCGTGTTATGGAGGCCTTATCAATGGATTTCTTATCGAATATGCTAAGGAATAATCAAAGATTTTTAATGCTCATCGTTTAGCTTGTACGTGTATTCGAGATAAATTATAGCTGTTCAAGAAAAAGTAGGGTTTTCCATGCAACAATTAACCCTTTCAGGGGCGCAATTAAACTGTAAATTTTATGAAACTTTTTTATCATATTCTTATGGTTTTGGGGTCGTTAATTACAAATCTGGAGTCAAAATTGAAACATTCAAGATGGCAGCGGCAATATGGCAGACCTTAAGCAAAAAAATTGAAAATTTCTCAACAAGAAAATTTTTATTGTATTCTACATGAAATTTTGAACAAAAAACTCTCTTGTCATGTTTTTCAAAAATGCATACTTTTTGAGAAAAAAAATATTGAAATATTGAAATTGATCGAAAAGCACAGGAAAACCGGTGGCACTCTAAAAGTGCCACCGCCCTTGAAACGGTTAAATTTCCCGTTAAACTCAATGGAACAGTATAATCGTTGAGTTCTATTATTGGGACAAGCAAATCAAGCTGTACCCCTGTCAAGGCACCGTTCGGAGACTGGTACAGACGCACGTAGTTCGATGGACCCGGTATCCGCACAGTACGACATTCAGCTGTTTCGCGATCGGTGTCGTTACTTACATGGCATGCCAGACCAGTGACATGTTGTCGAAATGTAATCCTTGACTTTCCTGACCAAATTGAAATTTTGTCTTTTAAATTAATCGGTATACATTTTATCGTGATGCACTATTGAGTTCCAAAAGCTAATTCTGTCGAGATTTGACAATCGATGCTCATTAACTCGTGCTTTTAGTGTTCGAATATCGTATTGTGCAGACACTGGGTCTTCTCATGTCCGAACACTGAGACATTGCGAATAAGCGCAATGCGGACACTGGTACATTCCAGCTTTCAACCTTTCTCGTGGTATAAGTAATACATTACGCAATATTTTAATGAACATTGCACGTGTTTTAGAAACTCAAAATCATATGCTTCAAGGTGTTTGAGGTCATTGATAGAACGCACGAAGCTTCACGTCCTAAATTTGTATATCAATCTGAACGGTCCCCATATATAGGTGTGCGGCCACTGGTACATAATACCTTGGGAGTTTTCTTTTTAGTATCGGCGAAAATCCTTTACACCCTTCGAAACAATCGAAGTAGAGAGGAAAAAGAAAAAATCGGAGAGCTTTTGCGAATTTCGCCGAGCGGATTCAAGGCGAAAGAAACGAAAATTGGGAAAGTGTCAGGAAACCTGTTTCATCCGACTGTGTCGCTTATCCACCCACTTGGCACAGCATGCAGCCCCTTTATATCATTCGCTTCTCTCGCACGCGCTCCCGTGCGAACCGAGAAAGCTGTAACACGTGCTTGCGTACATATAGGTTCCCATACTATGTAGGTGATACGATTTTTTTTTCACAGCTGTTCGCCTCGTCCAAAGCACGAGAAAAGGGCAACTCGTAGATATAGTTATGTACACATAGACACGTATTTATTTATATATATTTGTACATCTGAAAGATGAAATAAATAAGTCGCTCTTTTTTCATTGCCTATCGACGGCCCGGTATTCGACTATCGGCCAATCATTCAACCTCGGGTTCTAGAAAAAAAAATTTCAAAATATATTATGATTTGCATTATTGCGAAAAAATTGGATTACCAAAGTGGCGAGAAATTGTCGTTTCCATACCGAGAGAAAAGTAAAAAAGTGATAGAGATAACTTTATATACTTTAGGGACAATTATTTTGGTCACGCGAACAATAATTTAGCTTTTCGAACCATAAAAAAGGTCGAAGGAAGATTCCAAATAGTTGCAGTGATCATAAAATATTTCTATTCCTTTATTCAAGTATATAGATTCTACAAATTTTTCTGAATGCATAGACTTGCGATTTCGCTTCGTGCTCTCGCTTGCTTCGTAACTTTTTATGCTTTGAAATGGCACTCGTTCAATCGAGATACCATGCTTAAAAATTTTTTTTGCACTCCT
Source organism: Rhorus exstirpatorius (assembly GCA_963564615.1). Classification (NCBI taxonomy): domain Eukaryota; kingdom Metazoa; phylum Arthropoda; class Insecta; order Hymenoptera; family Ichneumonidae; genus Rhorus; species Rhorus exstirpatorius. The sequence continues at coordinate 15,191,968 of OY751316.1, read as the reverse complement.
TTCCAATTTGTTTTGGAGTTTTTCAAAGCGCTCTTAGGACCACAAAAATTGAAATACTGGCATGAGTCCAAAGGGAAAGATATCTATGTTTAATCTCGCTGTTTCTAAAACTCCTCAAATACAGAAAGTCTAAATTGGTCAAATCAGAGCACGTTTATGGACCATTTCAAATTTAATATTTTCAAATTTCTGAAAAATGTTGGTATAGCTTGAAAAATAACCATTCAAGTCCTTCCTCACCATTTCCAAAAATGTTATGGAGGCATACATATTTATGTATACTTTCGTACATATGGTACATGTAGATAAGCCATGGGGGTCTTGGTATATCCATTTATGTAACTACATGGGGTTCAGTGTCTGAGGGATGCAGGGGGTTCGATTCGTAGATCGAAAATCTTGTTTATTACCACTGAGATGGAATATGCAGCTTTCTTGGATAATGTAGCTCCACGTGTGGCGTCAGTTCTCACCCCGGAAACCACGGGCGCACTTTTCATTTCCCAATCAAATCGACGTTATTAATATAGCATCGACGCTTCTGTATACAACGAGTGCATGCTGAGTTTTCTCGCCCTTTCGAGTTTCTCCCTTTCGTCTGTAATTGATCATCACAGTTTCGTCACCCGGCTTTAATATAACATTGTATATACAGCGGTATAAAACGCCATATCCATATATCACTTGCCTGCGGGATGCAATGATATTAACAATGCGTATAGGACGTTCCGTGCCAACTCGATTTTATCGCAATGATCTTGAATCTGACTCAATGCTATTCGTATCCTATTTTCAGCTCTTATGGACACACAATTTTGTTTCTTATCTGTGCAACCCTAATGTTGCAAGATGCTAATAAATTTAAATCATATCAACTGTTGGTGTTCATCGAGTAATGTTGCTTTAGCAATTTCCAAGATTCCATATCGGCTATTGAATCGTAATTTTTGTTAACAAATTTTTTATGATTTTTAATTAAATGGATGATAAAATAGGATTTTTTATAGAAAAACAATTTTTTTTATCGTATCGAGCGGGTTGATATGGAAAGCCTTGCGCGTAAAGTAAGCCTGCAAGCTCGGTCATTGGTGCGATGAGGAAAAGATGCCTGACGTCACCGCGTAAGTATGTGGATTATGCGAAAGCAGATCGAACCTTATATCAACCCACTGTGTTTGTATATATATATTCGGTATTCTACAATGGCATTTCCCTTCATCCTTTCCCATATGAGGCTCTTTGACGACGCATGTGTGCAGCTTCACGCGGTTCTCTTAGGGTTTAGATTGTACATAGAGAATATACAACTGTATATATATATGTGTGGGAGGTTTGAGTGATTAATCGTAGCTACGTGTGCAACCGAGCGAAGTATTAGACAACCAACCTCACCACGCTGTACACCCGGGGACAGCCCCTGGAATAATTCTCATTGCCGAGTGTATGGAGAATGTGTGTAATGCACCGTTCACATAGTGCAACACGCATCGTTCTCGCGGGCAACACCCATTGGACATATGCTGCCGAGATGTGTAACCAAGGATCGATTCTCAGTCACAGTCAATTCGGCGAATGATTAGGGAAAGTTGAGAAAATTTAAATGGAAGAAAATTTAAAGATGAATTACTTTGGTTGTTCCTCAGGGGTCTCATCATAAAAAAAGAACAAATTCATTTTTATTCTTAATATATTTCCAAAAAGTAGTTATGATCGACTATAAAATTGTTCGTCTGCTGAGCGAGAGGCTGTTTTTCCGAATTGGTAATACAACTGAAAGTAAAATATTGGCACTAATATCGGCTAGTTTTTCCGCGGTTCCCCTATACCCTGGTACAAATGCGATATCGTAGTGCATTATAAAAGAGTGGCTGCGAACACTCAGGGAGGGGCCGCGAAATGGAATATGGAAATAGAAAGGGGTTATTTAGGGAATGAGGTACGTAAAAGGCAAAGGACGCCGTATGATTGGAAAACTAATAATAAAAAATAAATAATAATAATGCGATAATCCATCGAATATTATTTCATTTCAATAAAATTTATCTGTATTTGTACGCCAATACCATTAAGGATGTATCGGACGTACCTTCCCAACCAAAAGTGACTTTCGTAGACAATATTGCATATTTCATGATTAGATAAAAATCGGAAAAAATTCAACCACAATAAAGACGATAAGAAGATTACTGTTGAATAACAATAATGCCAAAAAGTCATCAATAATTTGTTTAAACAAAACATTGTTTTACAAATTTTTAGGGAATGTTTTTTTGTGACACGTGAAATGAATTCGTTGATTTTTCTGACTACAAATGAACTTTTTAAAAATTTTCTCATCATTTTAAAATTTCGGTTTTCGGAAATTTGTAAAGGTTGTATTTATTACGAAACTATTCGTTCAATGCCCTAGAAACTTCTTAATTCTAATATACAACGTTTTTACGAAAACATATCAAAAATTCACGATTTTTCCTTCATTTTTCAAAATTAAATTTTTTTTTTTTTTAATTCATGTGCAGTCAGAAAGATCAACGAATTCATTTCACGTGTCAAAAAAAAAAAACGATCCCTAAAAATTTGTTAAGCAATGTTTTGTTTAAAAAATTTATTGATAACTTTTTGGTATTACTATTATTTGAAATTAATCTTCTTATCGTCTTTATTGTGGTTGAATTTTTTCCGATTTTTATCTTATCATAAAGTATGCAATATTGTCGACGGAAGTCACTTTCGGTTGAGAAGGTACGTCTGATACATCCTTAAGTCGAAATGAAATGATATTTTTATCAGGGATTTTTTTCTATTCTACAAAATATTTTTCCAGTTCATTCTGGATCTAATTGATTGATTTGTTGAATCACGAAACCAGTATTCTTGAAATCTACGAAGCTCGTGGTCGTAAAAGTTAATCAATCAATTTGGAATATTACAATAAAAAATGGAATTATCCCTTGAACGAGTGATCCGTCGTGCTTGCTCTTCTTGCGGGATTCAGGACCCCTTGGTTTCATTCCAATGGTAATTACGTAATCGATACCTTGGCCGGCTATCGAGCGAGTCGATGTTTGGACGTCTGTCATGATTTGGCTTTCTGCTACACTATGTATGCAATCCTCTCGAAATCACCGAGTATTGCGTACCGTCTGTGATGATCAGTGAACCAAAAGTCGAAGTCAACGTATTCTATTACTTCCCCTACTCTCTCTCTCTCTCTCTCTCTCTCTTTCCCTCTCTCTCTTTCTTGGTCGTTGACGAACGACATAAGGGAGTATAATCCCTTTTGCCGCGCATGAGGGGTAAATCCTGCACGACACAGAGTCGATCCTTCGAGAGGACTAATCCCGATTTTTCTCCCTGGTCTTTTACCTCTCTGCGTCAGTCAAGTTTTCACATGACTCAACTAAGTATTTTTCTTTTACAAAAATATGTGTTTCACTTATATTTCACAAACAAAACCCGATAAAATGTAACTAAATATTTTATGTAATCAATTCGATTCCTTTAATTGGAAAAATGTTGACGAGCAATTCGTAATTACATGTGGGAATACAATATTACATCATCCGCCTCCCGGAGCATTATGTCATTGACGAAAATTTCCATCAACCGCTTTATCAGCGCATATAACGGTAAACGGTACATATAAAGCGTCACGCAAATTTCCATCCCGTCACTCTTAGCTCCCCTGGGTCATGAATGATTTTGACATCATTTTCCTATGAAATTACCGTTCAACATACATCAAGAGATTCCCCGGACAAACGAGCGGAAGCGTATAATATGTTTTTCGGGAAAATTTTGTACTGTCCAACGCGACCAAAAATTTTACTTATATTCGTGATGCTTTTGGACGTAAATTAATTCCCTGTCGCGGCTGGTCGATTACGAGATTGACAAACTCGCTCTCTCGCTCGTTACTAAATATATAGTACCCACTGACGAATTACAATGTGTTTGTGAAATACGAATTTTTGTGGCGTGTAATACAGAAAAAGAGTGAAAAAAAAAAACAGCGAAACATATTGCGTATCCGTTATTTTATTGAGCATGATATATTCGCTCGCACGTATAGTGTAATATTTATATACGAGAAACGAGTAAAGCAGCCCTTCGCGCGACAGTGGAGCATAAGGGCAAGCGTTATACACTGGGGTGAGGGGGGGGGGGTGAAGATTTAACGGGAAAAAAGGAAAAAAGCTTTAGGGAATAATATCCATATGCATATACACATACATATGTATACATGTGTGAATTTTTATTTATTCTACGCATGTGACTATTCGTCTCGACATCATGTTATCCATCATAAAAACGCCAATGTGAATTGTGCTCGGGGATTACAAAGAGCGGAGAGAAAGAGAGGCAGAGCTTTTGCCTCCTCTTGGCCACCGTTTACTACTGGACACGTCGTATTATATTTTACGAACAACCATAATTCAATTCCGCTCTAGCTGCTGTCTATGGTAATATTTTTTTGTTTGCATGAGCTATAGTCCTTAGGTGCAGTCCCAAATTCTCAAAAAACTACGATTATAGCATTCATATGGTTGCACATTAGGGGATGAAAATAATAAGTTATTATTCGATGAACAATCCGCGTCTGCTACAGATTGTTTCGGCAATATGATACAATATTAAATTATAACCAACTTTCGTATATGGGATCGACTGAAAGATGAAGATGCGCAAAAAATGTTCGAGGGCAATCATATCGAATCTATTCAACAACCGAGAAATCGCGTGTATGAAAGCTCACGAATCCTCTACTTGCTGCTTAATGACATGTTAAAGGTGAATGTAACTTCAACAAATATTGGTCAAATCATACCAAACGTTATCACAGATGATCAACAAATATTGAACGAAGTATTGAGCTATACGTCCGTTAACTGCAAAAGATCTAGTGCTCTTTTTCTGCCCGAAATATTGTCCATCGCTGAATATTGTATGATAATGAGAAGGATTTGAATTTACGCAGTAGCCCGAGCAAATAAATGTAATATGACTGTCGATACGTTAGGCTCTACGCACAGCGAAAATGACCAAGACGATTAAGGCAGCCGCTCGGCCAGGAAAATTTTTGGCGAATCTTCGGTTTCGAGAAAAGCTCGGCCTCTTTCTCTCCAGGGACGTCGTACATCTATTCATATAAAAATTCCTGCGGAATCAACGGTGAGAAAACGGAGCGGGTATACCGCGCTAGATATATCTCGATTGAATTGACCAATCGATTATATTGGTGGTTCATCAATCACTGTTGTATCGAACTGAGAATCTCTGGAGTTGAAAGGAAAGAACCACCAAGGAAGCCCCAGCACCCCTGAGATAAGTAACGATCATTCCAACTATAAGATATCTGTGTGGCGGTCTCGCGCGATACGTACATCAAAACGTGCTATTGCGTCGGGTATTATTCTCTCTTTTGTTAATTATTTCATGCATTTATTTGACATTCTTATCTCGTGGATCTAAGTTTTATGTATTCGATATTTATTTTTTCTCATGTTATTTAACGGTGAAACGGAGGGCTCATGAGCTATGTTGATTGACAGTGACTGAATTAGGGGTAGGACGCGTCGTAAAATAATCAATTCCGAATAGGGTAGAGTGCTCTAAAGTAGCGCACTTGTTTGTTCAACAATATGAAGAAAAGTAACAACATTAAAAAATTGTAGATTTTTATTTGAAATCTTTGGTCCTTTAATAACAATTTTTGACAGCAACTTTATAATTATTTGTTAACTGTCATTAAGAAAAAATTGAACGCACGAAAAGTCATTTGCGCACTCTTACAACTACTAGTGTGTAAGAGTGCGCATTGAGTTTCGTAAGAGTGCGCACTGTATTTTACGCGCATATATATCACTTCGTTCGTTTCAGTCTTCTCCTTAAAGTACTCTTAGCCATACCTAATGATTTCGCAACAGGCCTCTGACTTTGCGATTGACACACCCTTTGCGATTCTCTCACTTGCTGCTACTATTACTTTCGACGAGCATAAGGTTCGTTCTGAGGTTCTTTTTCTTGTCGACATACTGCAATCGGAAGAGTTTATCATGTTTTAGGAGAAAAAATATCACAAATGACATGGGGTTTGTAAGAGTGCGCGCGCACTCTTAAAAGCTACAGAAGTGCGTACTCTCACATATCAGCAACATTTATTACAGATGACGCGAGTGGCGCCCTCCATGTTGTAACGGCATAACTATTCACTATAAACGCTTGGCTAAATATGTAATAAAGGTTATGTTCACATTACACAGTTGATATTCGCATAAGCCCGAACTGGATACAGTTTCCGAAATGTCAAAATATTTTAATTAAATACAGTAAATGGCTACAACTCACCTGGTTTTCCTATTTTTCATTTTTGCCCAGAAAAACTTTATGACCGCAACCCATAGCGTCTCTAGTGACAGCTAGAAACCGAAGTTGGCTTCATATCGCAAATGCATTGCCAAATATGACCGCTGCACACTCTTATCTCCCGCGCCATCTTTTAGAGCACTCTACCCTATATGATAAAATTCGTGGTGATAAAATTCGATTATAATTGACGTCGTATTTATTTCTATGTATTTTTTGTGGAATGGAACGGCGACCGGATATTATTTTTGGAGTCGTTTTCTCTTGTTTTTTAATTTTTATTTTGTGTCTCGAGATATTGTCCGGTTTCTTTTATTTTGAGCGTACGAGAAATATCAATATTAATTACGTGAAGTTACGCCATTCCCGGCCCGTAGGCAGATTGTTTGGCAAGACAAGAAAAGGATTACATTGAATGTAAGAGTCGGGAATATTATTGTAGCAATTTGTAAGTTAAAATTCTTTTGGTTTGGGTATTTATATATGACCGTGTAAATTAACTCATTTATATTTGTCTTTATTTTTTTCATAATTTCTTGGTTCCGATTATATTGTACACGAAAATAAACTCATAGTATATGATTAGCCCAGAAAACATCGGCTAGATCTTTCTCGCATTCATATATGCAGCCTAGTACATTTTTAACATGCTCTCAATTTCCAGTTATCTTCTGAAATCCAAATAGAACAACAACACCTGTATTATTCGTCAATGAGAGCGAAAAACCGTTCCAAATATTATTATCAAGCCGGATAATTGCGTCGTATTAATTATTACAATGCAACGACGAAAAACTTTCATGCGATGGGTTTTCCTTCCTTTTCTGTGACGTGTGGGAATAAACAGGCGTGCCGGGGCTCGTCACGCGATGATCATCGTCATTAATTATGAGATTTATACATTACCAGGCGCGGGGGATATTCATGTAGTCACTCGTGAAGGAGGCGCGAGAGCCGAGTTTGGGAAGAGCGATTCATCACTGCCCGATATCGCGATTTTATGCCAACAAGGTGCGGGGGAATTGCCTTCCCGTAAAAGCAGAGACTTTCTAGCGAACAACGATGTACATATACAATTTGGCTTGGCACGCTTTTCGTGTGTTTTGTGTGTTGGTGGGAGTGTCATCGTCACGAAGTAAAGCTCGCACGACGATAGAGAATATGGAAACGAAAGGGTGTACAATAATATGACGGGCCAGACTTTCGTTACACGCACACCAGAGAGAGGGCAAAGAAGAGCTTCGACTTGCCAGAGAATTTTAGCCAACTCGCACCACCAACCAAAGCTGTTGCGATCGTTCTCTGAGCGCACACGATGTTTGTACTCCTTTGCTTCTACTCGGCTAATTACTCAATGCTATTAATCATACAAACTTGCCATCCGAACGCCCCAGCACCAGCAAATCGCTGTATTAATTTATTAATACAACCTGACTTGCTGGTTTCTTTACTGTGACGCGTAAAAAAAAATAAATTTAATCACGCTGAGTTTGATTTATAACGGTCAATTATTTTCGAAAAGTTGGTGACAACAGCGGTGCGCGTAATGTGCGTTAGATTTCATTGTTAACCGTTGAAGGTCTCGAGTAACGTACAGATCGTAAAAATAGAAGAATGAGACACACGCCAAATCTCGGAAATTTGTAAAAAATAATTCTCGAAGAATAACAACGCAATTAAATGTTTTCTCGATCGGAATGACTTTTTTTGAGCTACCGTGTCTGTAAAAAATATATTTTCTAGATTTCCAGCTCGATTTTTTCCTTTCAATCTGAAATAATTACAACAATTTTCAGAAGTCAGGGAATCGAAGATTATTTGGGAGTTAATGGTTTCAATTGAATCTTAGCCAGATATATTTAACTACAATTTAAAAAATTGTTAGATTCAAATAACCTTTGTTAAATGTAATGGAGTTTTTTTTTAAATCTGGAATTTCTACGGATAATTATAAAATCGATATTTCATCGTATCGTTAATCCTTTTTTTACTTCTTTATTAAAATGTTTCTTTTGTTTTAAACTTCGTGTACATTGTGTGATTGAAAAAAAAATTGGCTATCTTATTGAATGTTTCCTCTGCTTTTGTGACATGATATTACGAACAAAATTGCAACATCGATGTTTTAACGCACTCCACTCTTTTATTTTAGTACTGTTATCCTCTTGTCAAAAATGCGAATGATCAGATTTCATCCAGTGAGCGTTTTTCATCGAACCGAAACACTCATGTTACCCATTGAGTGACTATATGTGTCTTGTATACTATATGAGTATTATTGCAGATATAGTTTTTGTTTTCCACCGGTTTTTTTTATAATTGAAATTGTGTACCAAATTGTCGGCTATCATAATCAAAGAGGATGCGGAGAGAATTTTCTGGTATATGCGTCCGTCTCGTGGTACTGTCTCTCTCTCCCTCCATGCATCGCACTTCAAACGAAAAAAAATAGCCCCGGATGCATTGCTATACTTTTCCGCGACCTATTGAATTTCCCATCAATATAAACATATATATATATATATTATAGATACATTTCTATACAGACTGTGTATGCGGTGGATCAAGAGTCTTTTAGTGAGTTTGGGGATGAGACAAAAATCCAATATTGGTGGCGCGTTACTATGTGCACGTGACGGTTCGTGAGATAGATATATATTCGTATCACACATCCGTTCGTTTCGAGTAAATCGAGAGAAAAAATTTTTATGAGAAAAAAAAATGAAAAACATTACATATACCATCGAAAATCCACTTGCCAACTAACTCGTTCGTTCGAATGATAATGTATTCGATAGTACGGGATATACTTCGAAACTCAATAAACATACCGGAGTGAAATGAAAAAAAAAAATCCGCAGACATACAGTGCAAAATAAGGGAGTTCGTTCAACAAAATTTTCTGTATTGAATCTTCATACTTGTGATGATTGAAGGGAGTTCTCTCGGAAACAGAATTAATGGATATAAATTGATAAAACTTTGCAGAATGTTAGATTAAGATGTAAAAATAGCTCATACCAATTTGTGTGTGTCGAGGGTACCTCTCGATCGAGATATCAGTCATTACGTTTTGTGCCAATCAATACAGGCTTTTAGGAAAAATCCCGAATTGGGTATATTTTATCATTCGTATTTGCGTAATTGATGTACAGGATTTAATGAAACTTACACAAATGAAAGAAAAAATATTAGGAATCATTTTTCTGTCTTAAAAATTTATACAGGGTACTTACGAAAAGAGTAACAAGCAAATATAAAACACAAATTGTAGCTTTACATATGTTGTGAGAGAGTTGTGGCGATGTTAGTGACTCTATAGCGACTCTATAGGTACCGAGAGAACTTCCTTAAAGATTTTTCATGCGTTTGTCCGATTTTTCATTGCTTTAAGCATTAATTTATCATTGCACGAAATTTTCCCCGCCGGACTTTTTTATACTATAACAATATCGCAAGGTCCCCCCCCCCCCTCCCTGCCACTACCACCGCGGTGGTCAAGTCGATCACGCTAGTATTGCACGCGCTTAAACGAACGCGCCATGGACATCATGCTAAGCGATGAGAGGGGAGAAGCTTGGCGCGATGAAAACGCCGCTTAAACTTGTGGCATCAGAAGCGAGGGTTCTCACGCGCAGAGGCTTCACCACAATCTTCTATGCTTCTTTACATACACATAAGCTACAAACGTTTCCATGGTTTTCCATGGATCTAAATGTCCTTCTAATTATTGTATCGTAAAAACAAAAAAAGAATGTTTTTATGATAAAATAGAGTCCTCTGTGGGGAAGAAAAATTGAAATAATATTATGTTACGATCGTACGGACGTGTATCGTACGAACGAACTGCAAATCGCATGATAATAGAAATAGGTACACACGTTTCGACTATCACGTACTACATTGGGAGAGGGAGCACGTACAGTGAAGAGTTCAAGGTATATGAGAGTTAAAGAGGAGTGAGTAGGGGCTCTGTTAGGGGCCCTGGATCGAGGAGGGCTGAAAAAAAATGTTACGATAGTGCATATACGTGGGTTCTGGGTGCCTCGTATCGGTCATTGAAAACGGATACTCGGCCCATGCTCCCCTTCGCTCTGGCCCACAGTCCGGCAATAATTGAAACCACATTCTCCGTGTCCGCTAATGGTTCCGGCAACCCTCACTGACGCCTTAAGCCCCCTTTTCCATCCTTTCCAACTTTGTAAATCTAATTTCTCATTTACTCTCCACTTCTCTACAAGCTCTTCGTTATATTCTGGACTAAGATTCTTCATGCCCCTCCCGTCGAGCCAAATTCAACAGAGTACTCGAAAAATGTGAATAACTATGAAAGCTGGTTTTTTTTTTGACAATCCTAATATTGATCCAAATTTTTTCAGTGGAAATCTGAAAATTATCGTGATTTCTAGGTCTAGGGTCCATGTGGATTAGACCACAGTACGATTCAATTAAAAATATTGTAAATTCACTCACAGCAGGGTAGGTATATACAAGGAGGTCCACGCAACGTGTGCACCTTCTTCACGACAAAAATATGCGATTCACGAAAAAATGTTATATAAAAAAGTTACATGGTTTATGAGGCTACACTATGTAGTGCATTTATTTTTTTTATAGGTTGAGGCGCTTCGAAGATTTGAAGGTCAACTTTGTTTTGTTTAAATGGAACGCTATATTTTTTATAGCGTAATGTGGTAGAGTATTGAATTCTGAGTAAGAAAGTATAGACCTTTATTGGCCCTAAACCTAATAGGTACCCAGTAATTTCGCTTTTTAACATGGACATTTTTTTCATGTAATATCATGTTAGCGATTTCTTCGCGTAATATCAAGTTGGAGATTCCACCTTATCACAGATTTCCGCAGGACAGCGATGTTTACGTGAATCTCCAACTTGATATTACGTGAAGAAATCTCTTACATGATATGACATGAAGAAAATTTCTTTGTTAAAAAGTGAAATTACTCGGTACCTATTAGGTTTAGGGCTAATAAAGGTCTATACTTTTTTACTCAGAATTCGATTACCATCTTTTGCTATAAAAAATATAGCGTTCCATTTAAAAAAACAAAGTTGACCTTCAAATCTTCGAAGCGCCTCCACCTATAAAAAAAAAGGCACTACATAGCGAGCCTTAAAAACCATGTAACTTTCGTATATAACACTTTTTCGTGCAACACATATTTTGGTCGTAAAAGAGGTGCACACGTTGCGTGGACCACCCTGTATTTTCGCATTTTCACAATACAAAAAATAATTCTAATCCGCATAAAAATGATTCAATGAGTCGTGGAAATCGAAAAGGAGTTTTTTTTCCAATTTCAGCAAGGATTCGGAGGAAATTTAATTGATTTTTTGAAAAATAAATATTTTCTGGAGTCAAAAACATGCTAAATTTTTGAAATAATGACAATATTCCATACGATTTGGAGCGTGAAAATAACACACGCGACGATCATGTTAATAGTAGGTGTATTAGATACACGACCAAGCACATGTACGCGCTTATGTTAATGTAAATAGGTGTGTGCGTTGGAGAGATATATGGGTTACTCGAAAGCGGGCAGACGAGGAGAGAGAAGATGGAGGCTTCATACAAATTGAATTTGTGTAATTATGGGAGTAATTACGCCAGGATTAGGGCCATTACTGAGGCGCCCGCGGTACGAGCAGAGGCAAACGTTGAGCACAGTAGTCACCTTACGTAAGGGTGAGTATATATGCTATGTATATTTATATGGTGCTACCTATATATATATATATATATATATATATACAATGTACATTTTTCTTCCTACGTACAGATTTCCTCGCCTACTTCGAACTGTAATTTTGAAAATTGGGTAAATGAAAAACGAAATAAATTTTTTTGTTTGTCGCCGTTGTTGAATGAAACAAAAATTGTAGGAACGCAAAAAAAAGAAATCAGTGTGAGCGCTTGCAGCGCCGCAGTATGAGTTGAAGTGAGAGAGGGGCTTGCCAGCCGAGCAGTCTATCAGCGACCATCTGAGCGATACGAAGTTGCTTATCGTTTGATTTCTTTTGTATTAATTTTCGTACTCAATAAATGTTCTTTGTATATCAAGTTTTCGTTTATCTCTCCTTCTCGTTATCAAACAAAACTCTATGAAACAAAACATGCGTATAAAATCCTACAAAATATTAATTATACTATGACTAATCATGTCAAAAAAAAAAAATGGAGAAAAAACTCTCTCGACGTAATGACAAGATAATTCACCGAGTCTTGAATCTACGAGCTTCCATCGGAGTACAAAAAACTTTCCGGATGTTTTTTTTTTTTTATACCGGAGATTTTATTTATTTGAATTTTGAGTATAAATTCAATAAATATCACGATAGAGAGATTTAAAATACGAGATACATTTTGAATCTGCCTCACGAAATTCTATTGCGCGGATAGACTTTCTTTTACTTATATCTGTTTCTTCGGCATATGGGATTGTTTCTCTTCAACCAGACTGGTATACGTACAACGAGTACGTGCGTACCGATTGCCACGTATACATGCGAAGGCGTTTACCATTCGCAAAGGAAAAACTTGCGATTTTGGATTTACCAAAACGCTGACACGTAAATGCACCCTCACGTGATCGGCGCATGTATATGCACATTCACGTACACATATTCATGTGAAAACTGCAACAGCTGCACAATGTCAAAGAGGCAAGGTGTGTGCTGCTTGCGCGGCAACGAGAGAGTTATACGTGTACGTGTTCCGATATCGGAAAAACAGAAACTAGCAAACAGCAGCATTCGAAATGGATGAAGAAATGAGAAATAAAATGCCAAAAATAAAATACCAGAAAAGATAAGGAGTTTCGCAGCGTGAGGTAATAATGCGTATGGGCATTATTTTCTCAATTTATCATTGCATGTCTGATGGCTGTATTTAATTGATTAAGGCGACTCATTCGATTCAAGATATCACGCTCTGATTTTCGAAGCAACCGACATACTTTCAATTCAAATTAATAAAAAAAACAATGCAACAATGAAAAGACACAAAAATTAGACGTTTTTTTCAGATTTTTTGATTGTCTCTTGAGATTTTAAGGTAGTCCTCGTGCAAATGCGTCGATAATGAAAATTTGTTGAAATTTATAGTGAACGAAGAGAATGCTAGTACCCAACTTCTCGTGAAATTTGAAGCAGATTGACCGTTCCCAACTCGAGATATTCAATGTCAAAGTTAGCAACCATTACGTGTAGAGCATATAGCAAACATTGCTGCACCCTGATACTAGCATGGTTTTTTAAATATTACAACTAAACGCGTAACTAGATTTTGATTAAAAAAAATTGTAAACGAGAGGAGACTTTTATTCACATGTTAGGAAAAAAAAAACAAAATTATTAACCGTTTCGTTTACGAACGACGATTACAAAAAGAATGCAATGTGAATGAAAATTAGACGCGTAAGCTGCATGTTCTATGTATGGTGTGAATGTATCTGAATATGCACGGTTCCGTGTGCAACAGTCATTTCTGTACAGACTCAATCAAAAGTTCGCTGCATATGAGCACTAGTGCCGTGTATATTTTATCATGTGGTATCTAAAAAACTTCCGTGCACTATTGTAGCACGAGGACTGCCTTAGTTGAAATAATTTCAATTTCGCAGTCAGTGCGAGATTTCCTACCGAACAAGAACCCAAAATGCTTGTTTCCTTCGTCAAACATTTGTACTACATTGCAGATGAAATTTTTATTTCTTTGAAATGCGACACTAAAACAATAGAGTTAAATTTTTAGGATCAAGCATTAGATCCTTAACATCCTTTCTAACCAAATAATTATTTTACTTTGTCACCAATATAATTGGGTGTAACTCTTTTGTTTGTTATTTGATTATTTTCATGACGGTGCTTTACTCGCATGAGATGCCAATTCCTATTTAGTCCAGTCAGCCAAGCTCGAAAAACAGGCTAACCCGTAAATTGCGCAACAGAGAAGCGTAGTGAACTAAACAGCTGATCGTTTCTGAAGAATTGAGCTTGTACAACTTACATTAATTTTAACGCAAAAACCGTGCATCTTGGAACATATAAGGTTCTCGCATTGAATTTGTGTGGAATGATCTCCTCTGCATGAAGATTTTTTTTTTTTTCTTTTTAATGAGCTCAGTCGACGGCATGAGCGTTCTTTGCGCGAAATCGCGATTAATTCATAGTTTTTAATTAATTTAATGAGGTTTCCGGAAATTCTGTAATGATACATTTTGATATGTTATTCAGGGCAATTTTCTGCGTCGATTTATATATCTTTCATCCGCAGAAGAATAATTTACGGGTCAAAGTCTAAATTGATTATACTAATTAAATGTGAATGATTGTATTTACTTACGGATTTTCTAAAATAAGAAAAGGATGAAAGTAAGCGTTTATTATCATAGACGTATCTCGAACGTGAGCAAAATGGAAAGATCGATCTCTAGTTGCTCGCGTATGCGGCCAATTTTTTTTTTTTTTCTCACGTACTAGAGGGGTCTGGCGAAAATCAGCGATATCGCTTGCGCGCTCGTCTGGCAGCTCTGTCAAGAGCTCATGCTCTTCTGAATGAGGATAATAAGACACACATCGACTGAGTATAAAGGGTGTGCTCACATGCGGGGGGCAGCGAGAAAACATGCGGTATATTCCAACGAGGGGTGGGGGTGGGGGGGGGGCTGCTTCGTGTTCTATCTTGGTTGGAACTATGCAAGCAGGCGTCGCCAACAGCATCAGCTCTCCGCTCTCGAACCTCCTCTATCTCTCTTGTGGGCTCTCTGCGGTCTCGCAAACAGTTGTAAAGAATTTGCCAGGCATGCGGCACGACGATCAAGCGAGGGAGAAGAGGTTGAAGAAGAAGAAGAAGAAGATGAAGAAGAATAAAAAGGAGAGTGAAGCGGGTCGTTGGGGATGGACGCTATCTCGCAAGCACAGCGTTCGCGCTAACTACCGTTATCACTGCACCCTATGTTCCCGCGTACATGTGTATATATATATATATATATATATATATATATATATATATATATAGGGGTCAGATGGTACGAAGCTTGTGTGATGGGCCAAAAAAAAAAGGGGTGAAACGAAATACCAGCGCGAATGTAATTTTTTTTTTAATCCGCCCTCATTGGATCATGGTATACGTCAAATTTTTAAGGACTAATGAACCTTTCAACACTCGCTGCAGCGAGGAAGTGCATCAATTCATCAGAATTAAAAAAAAATTTATCCTGATGCGAACATGTAGTCTAGGGATGAATTTAATCAGCAAAGGATCGATATGATAATTTAATTTTTACTGTATATCAGAAAAATGCCGATTAGGGGCAATTTATTTTCGTAACGAATGTTAAAGAGCTAAACTTGGGGTTCTAAATTTTCGTGCACGGAGAATGAAAAAAGGCATCGATTGCATAATTGCAATATTAAAGAATTAATCTGTTTTATCCTGCTCCATCATCCCTAATTGCATTGCTCCTGAAACAATTTCAAGCGTTCTCTAGCCGGAATTTTAATATTTTCTGAACAGTTCTGTATACTTTGTCGCGTGCCTCTTTCGTCTCCCATGCTCTTTTCTCCCTCGCGAGGGAATTAAATTTTCGAAGACGAGAGGTGAAAAAAAAAAACGATGAATCAGGCTAGGACGCATGCCTCTCGATCGTGCAACCCCTATTTTTTTCACGCTTCTTTAGACTTTTTTTTCTCGTTATTTTTTATCTTTTCTGCTGGTTCTCTTTTGTTCTTGAAACTGATCGTACAGATTCGTCGACTAGCGACTGCAGCGACGACATATTGATAGAAAAACGATCGCATAGCCCGATAAAAAGCCGAGGACTATTATTATGGATATCGGCTGAATGGAATCGCGAATTCTGATACGAGGGGGTTACGTGAAGCCGTTATTATCTATAGATATATAAAACGCGTATTCATGAAATATTGAATTCGTGGCACGGAAAATTCATTCACGGACGATAAAACCATTCGAGAATTCCCCGGTGTTTTCGATGCATATCCTTTTTCCTAATCGACGAGAGTAGTTCGATCATTCATTCATACCGCATACGCAGATAAATATATATACATGTAGGAATGATTAATGAACGACTAGGGATTAATACGAGATAATTATATTTGATGAAATAAAGATAGATACATCGATAACAGAATATTGACCGCGACTCTATAGATGAAAAAATCTCTGACTCGACTATTTGTTTATTCGCTTCTTCTCTGTTTTTTTCTTGTCTCCACTCGATGCGCTCGCTCGGCACTTCAATATCGTCCCGGTGAACTCCGGGACCGATCCCTCGTATCATGTGTATCCATGAGACTGGGTAAGAAGCAATTATCCGAAAGAAAAATCGCTATAATTGATCGACGAGGGGATCACGTTGATGCAGTTTTTTTAGTATCTATTTATTGTAGAAGAAAAAAAAATTATTCGGCTACGAGAGTTGAACAGATTTATTTCCATTTATTAAAACTGCATTGTCTCGTGGAGAAACGATTTTAAACGAATAAGGAAAATTCTTTAAATAAAACCAGTAACATTTTGGCAATCAGTAAATTTATTTTAGCGACTCGGCGTGATAATACGATTCACTTTTGATTATTTGAGTCGAAGAGAAAAAGTTGTGAGAACGAAAAAAGATATCCTCTCAGAAGTTTTGTTTAAATTGAACTGAAATTCGTAAGTTTCGATAAAATCCACCAAAACATTAATTCATGTCACTTTTTTTTCCCTCTACCACTTCCTCTCTCTCTCTCTCTCAGAATTAAATTAAAATTAAATTAAATTGAATGTAATTAAATGAAATGAAATGAAACGAAATATAATTAAACTATATTAAATCAACAATTGATGCGTTAATTTTCTAGGTTAGTAGGTTCTAGATTTATGATTTAAATTCAAGTCAATTATGTACTCAATTTATTATACTTTTTTCTTTTGATTGAGCATTGTACTTCCTTGTACTTTAAATAATTTGCCCGAAAGTGGACACTAGGGCATAATAAATATTATTTCTCTCTCTCTCTCTCTCTCTCTCTCTCTCGCTCTCTCTCTCTCTTGCTCGTCCAGCTTTTGAAGGAACGAAATGCTTCTGAGGTTTTGATATAGAGGCCGCACAATACAACGCTTCGCCGTAGCTTCTTTTGTTTTCACGAGAGACGCGCCATGGTGAAACGAGACGGATGGAAAACTTTGCGTTGCATATCGCACCATAGAAGACGCCTGTGAGCTTTCACCCCTCATCCACGTGGGAAAGCCTTAATAGATGCGAAAATATTGCGGTGGCATTATATAGGTAACAAGATTTAACGAGGCACTTAACGCCCGAGAGCCAACCCCTGAGTGAAAGGTTCCCTATGTATTGTGCATACACATACACATATATGTGTGCGCATTCACTCAAACTGTATATAAGCGCTCACGCTTTTCGTCCACACGACTCACACCGTCATCACGTCTGCTCTCTTGCCGGTGCCCAGCGAGCATTATTCTCGTTCCATTATTCAATTAATAGCATGGCATTTATTATCATCAAGGGAGAGAGATAAAGAAAGAGGGAGAGATAGAGAGAGAGAGAGAGAGAGAGTGAGAGAGAAAGCGGGGTTGGGATGGGCGTGAATCGAATAAAGGACGCGCATTGTGGTGGATAATATTATACGATGCCGCACATAACGATGCTGCTCGAGAGGAGACGAGGAAGAGTGTGAGATGAGGAAAAAAAAAGAAACGAGGGAGCCGAAAACAGGCCACTTGTATATAGCAATTTCACATACCATTTTGACTGTTCTGACGTTAAATACCCCTTTCGAAAAAATACGAAAAAAAAGCCTCAACGGTACAGTCGTCTGAAAAGCCCTGAAAAGTTATTCATACACTCTCAAAATTAAATATACGCATCGTTGGCAAAATTAAGGTCACCCTGGAGCATGGACTGTCTATGTAATATATAGAAATTAGTTTAAAACGATATAAATTTTAAAGAAATACCATATTTTGTGCCAGTCAACTGTGATTCAAGATAGAATAATTATAACCCCCGGGTACAAATGTGTGTAGACTTAAATTGGCTCTGTTAATGACCAAAGATCACTTTTTAAAATAATTTTCGAAATAATGGAAAAAAAACTCGTCAAGTGGGATGAGTATGTGCAAAACTATTGAAAAATTTGAAAAATATTTAAAAATCGACGTTCGAGATAATTGGCTGATCATTATTCGTAATTGATGAAAACAAAATTTCGTCCGAAGTAGTAGAAATCTGAGTTAGTCATTTTTCGCTCTAGGTCGATCATCATCCGTCATTGGCAACGTTTCCATAACGAATTCAAGGTTTAAAATTTTTTTATTAAATTTAAGTACCCGATTTCCTGGACTGTACAATTGAATTCTCAAATTGCCCACGGTCTTCGGTCTTCGGTCCTCTCTTTCTCACGTTTTCTCTCGCTCTTTCTTTTCAATCGGTTTTCTCATTCTTATATACACTCGCACAGTAGGGTTTCGCGACTTCCTTCAACTTTAATAATAACCAACGATCAAGTTACGCCTGTGCCAGGTCTCGCCTGCTCCTTTAATTAATTAATATAAAAGCGAGGCGGGAGAGACGAGCGGAACACAAGAAATTGCGGTAAGGCCACAAGAACCAGTGCAGATGGGGTAATGGAGGTAAAAGTATACACACATAACGTGTATACATATAGATAGCGAGAGAGGCACGAGAAAGAAGAGATGGACAAGAAAGAGCAATGAGAAGTGAAGGGATTCTGCAGGCATCAGAACGAAACTTGCAGTCAGTGATTATTTCACTTTGTCTCAACATCTTTCTTCCTCGCTCCTTCAGACTTGGCCTCTGCAACTTTTTCTCTCTCTCTCTCTGTCTCTCTCTCTCTCTCTCTCTCTCTCTCTCTGATTCTCACCCGTCTCTCGATTTTCCTTGATTGCAAACGATGAGCATGTAGCAAGAATGCAAATATTTAATTACTTTCAGAATTAATCATTCTCTCATTCAAGTAATATTTTTTTTCAGCGTCAATCCTATCTAAGGATCTTTTCTGATGGCAGATCTCTTTCAGTATAACTATCCCAGCAGTCACCGCTAAATAACTCATTGGAGCCTTGATAACGAGTTTTCAAAAACCATTAATTGAGTAATTTGTAAAATCACGAAACAAGTTGAACAATTAAGAATGATATTTTTAGCAGATTGTGTATAAACAAAACCATCCAGAGAAAAAAATTAAAAAGCACGTGTGAATGAACGAGCGAAACTAGCCGTACACTTTTAGCTGAAGTAACGGTTCAGCATCAAGCCAAACAAGATAAACGAAAAGACTATCTCTGTCGGGATAATATGAAAAATCGTTCAAGTCCATCAGGAATGCTCATATCCCCTAATAAGCTTTGACCTTTTGCTATTATACTGTAGTTTCACGGCTGACCTGGTTCTGGATATTGAAAGGCTTGACGGAATCAAAGTTCCGGTGAAATATTGATCGGAAAAAATTACACGAACAAAAGACAGAACTTTGCCCGAGAGAACTCTTGTTACGATACAACACTATATACAACCTCTTAGCTTATAACTCGGCAAATTTGTCATTCGACATGTATACATATATCAGGATGTACGTGCGTGGGTAGATATGTCAAAGGAGGCTTGAAAACGAGATGAAAGGAAGGGATGAGCGAGGTTGATAGGGAACGCAGAGGGGGTGGAAGGAACGGTGGCAGAGAGAAGAGACGGTGAACGGAGGAACGGATTGATTAATAGGGGGTACATCTGTTACCGGCGGGTGGGCAAGGGGAGTTATAGTAGAGAGCCGTAGAGAGAGGGTTGATGGCAATAGTCCGTTCATCTCGACTGAGGGCCGCAGAACAACCGTGGGAGTGGAGGTATATATAGTACGCTATATATACAGATGGAAAGGGCAAGGGATGGCTCTCGTGCAGTTAGCATTAATCACTGCAACACACCGTGCCATGAGAGCGTCCGTTGCCGGACTGCCAGGTTTCCTGGCCTGATAGGTAGGTATAATGCTCCAACTATACCGGCCAATGGCCAATCGGCAGTATAACGCTGGTCAGCTGCATCCACGAACATAAACCGAGATAGAGATATAAAGAGAGAGAGAGAGAGAGAGAGAGCGCAGCATTACATCCCCCGATGCGTTATCACTCCTTCTCGGCTTCTTCCCCTTACCGCTCGTGAGAGTTTCCGTTCGCCACAGTCAAATGAAGAGAGATTCCCGATTAAAATCCATCTCGCTCGGTCATGATTTCATGAGATCTAGATTCCAGGAGGATCGAGAGAAAACGGGGGATGTTTCTCACATATACATAGACTGAGGGACTATCTCGAACGGTGGAATAAGAAATAAACATTCCTTTGAAGCAAATGTCATGAGAACGGACTTGGATCATTAAGAACGGCTCGGACGAATATATCGGGTGAAAGAGTTATATTTGAAAAGAGAAAAAGAGTTGGAGAAAAAACATTGTTACATATGTTACATTTTAATTAACGTTTGAACCTCATTGGAGATATTAAATAATAAACTTGAATTAAGAAGCTTTAGGTTGAGAGTTGAAATTCAAGATTTTATTTGCGCAATCGCATCACAAATTAACGTTAGAGATTTTTTGGTGATTCAACCCCTTTAGTTCTGTGAGGATTTTTGCCTATGGAAAACCTCTTGAACAATCGATCACACAAAGTTAGAGATGCTTTTAATTGTTCCGCTTTTCGTGGTACATTCAGCAACGAGTTAGACCAACTACCGTCACAGATGAAGGATTTAAGTGGATTGGATTTGTGATATCGAGGGAAATAGGAGGCTCGAAGATAAATGGAACTCGTGAGGAATCACGCAAATGCGACTAACGCAAAGGCCATCAGTGTTACGTGAAGCCCTCGACGCGTTTGAATCACCACTGTCATTCCAATTGTGCAGGGTATGTACGAATCTCTTTATACTCCGTATGTTCGTGTATTACACAGCTGAGAGAAATCTAGTTTGCCTCACATATCCATTGGATTTCTCGAGATTGAAAATCTCTCCTCGGTAAGCCAAACGTAGATGCCACAGGCTCTTGCTCTGTACCCTTCGGGCATAGCATGCCCAAAGCTAATTAGCTTTAGCCAGAAATTTCTCCGTTCTCCAAAGCTCCCTGTATTAGCAATCGTAGCAATAGAGAGATAGAACGGGAAAATTCGAAACGCGACTTCACATATAATTACATGTGTGCGGACTGCGGATAACCTACTATAGAATTGACTATATTTCGAGCAGACAACGTCTGCGCCACTCTTTGTCTCTGTGTGTACGAATGCATTGAAAGGTAATTATAATATAACATAGACTGTACAATCTGTACTGTAGAAATGACATCAAGCAATGTGTGTCTCATCTCATTCAAATTCTGGACGAGACAGAATTTCCTCGTCTCGAGATTCATATCTCGTACTGGCACCGCAGCGACAGTGGAATATCTCTGAGACGGCAATTAAATTAATTTCAATACCCAAAACAGCCAAGAAAATGAAGGAATAATACTGGAAAGTACGACGACGGACACCCGATGATGTAGTCGATGAAGTATTCATTGCACAGTGCGTGCCGCTCATTCATAATCATACTCGTTAGTCCGGCAATAGTTCCCTCATTGAAACAAAGGGGCATTTTATGGGAGCTCTCGATCGATTGTTTTAGAATAGTGGGAGACCACGCACTCGCAAATTCTAAAAAAAACTTGCCCCTGTGTTATAAAAGCAAACATTTATACGGAGAAAAGGCTGTAACTTTAGCTGGAGGCAGGGTATACGTAGCTCTTATTGTTCCCAGAAGCTGAGAGATAATTAATGAATCTGAAATTTCCTGTATATTTTGAAAACATGCGACTCGAGCCTTGTATACATATATATAGTCGATGTGGAAGGCTTATGTCTTCCACACGATGCCCGCCCAAGGCCTACAATGACAAAACGACGTTCCCATATCTTTGGGAAACGTGCTAGCGGTGCCCTTTGCAATACTTTCTCCATGTGGATTCGGCACACATTAGAGAATGCCTGGGCTATAGCCGCGGGAATACAATACGAAATGTGCTTGGAATGCACAGAAGTAGGATAAGTGCGTATGTGCTTATGGTGGATTAGCTCTCTCCTTCAGATTTGAACCCCCGTATAACACGGTGCTAGACGGAAAGTTATAACTGCTGAGAGACCAGATATGCCGAGTACGTAATACGTCAGGACCTGTAGTAATGCGTGTGGGGTAATGACGTTGCGTTTACATCGGTTCCAAGGGAAAATTACCCCAATTAGCCCACAGGAGGCAAAAGGCCTTCGACGTACGGAAGAGGGCACCCAAATGATGCTTGAACACTTCCATGTTGACTGCGCCCGATTTAGTCTCTCTCTCTCTCTCTCTCTCTCTCTCTCTCTCTCTCCTCTTACTTCTGATGCAGTATATACACAACATATATATATATATATATATATATATATATATATATATGCCTTCGCGTGTGTGGGTATATGTTGCTCGGGTTTTCTCGGTTCTGTAGGAAGGTTGGTGAGAATGCCTGCAACGGCGTTAACCATTATCTTGCAAACGTTGAAATACGGGGGTGGCAAAAGGGACGAACAACGTCAACGACAGCAGGGGCTGCTTTTGTTGCTGCATTTTCGCACGAGGATTTCTGTGTGCTTCGTGCATATAGGATACATCAACTGCTAGCAGGCAAAAGGACGTAACCTTCGTGATTGAATTCTTGTATCGGTCGAGGTTAGGCCTTTTCATTTGTCAGCTCTAGTTATTTCTTGGCACACAATGTGAAGTATGATATAGAATTGTCTCTCCGGCTTCGTAACAAACGGTAATTAGTGCTAATCGTAGTGCAAATATGAATCCATTTATTTGACAATGTTTAACGAGACACTAAAAAATTGTATTGTGCATTATGCTATTTTATGCCACAATGGTTGTTTAATTAGTATGATTCTTGTTTATTTTTTTTTTCAGGAAAGTGAAGCGTTGATACTTGACAATATAGCGTGATTCAAGTATAATGAGTAAAGGAAGGAAAAATCGTATGACAGTAAGAATTATTATTGTAAAAATACAAAACAAAATCAAAATTTAGTTAAATTTCATGCCAGTTGAAATCATGTACGCCAAATCATTTCGCGGTCTATCCACCCAAGCTAATTTTTATACCATGAACAGGATAATCAGAATCAAGTTAAGCTAAGTAAGGTACCTGCGGATAATAAGGCCTAGAAAAATATCCAATTTAATCAAAAGGTTTTAATAATAATCATTCTTTAAGTACATCTTCGTGCAGTAGGCGTCTTTTAGTGTCGCCTTGAGCGAGAGCGGTTATTTTAAATACGATTTTTGTTACTTAGGCCTTATTAGTCGACAGGCCTTATTACCCGCAGGTATAACTTAGATCGAATTCCTCATTTCCTTTTATTCTGGCCGTTGCTGATATTAGTCTTCAATTTTGAACGTGAATGTCATGCTCTTTTGCCTAATTTGGTCCTAATATTCCTGTTTATTATACAAAATGAGACTTAAAGGAAAAAACGAGTATGTGCTCAGGGCATATCGGTCGCACATGAGATCTGATTTTTCGACTCACAAGGACACGTCATTTTTTTCAAATTTTAATTTTGACCAATCCTTTTGAAGTCATGCAAGCCTATATACATTAGGCGTACTATTCGCATGCTTTCTAAAATAAGTTTGACGTGCCTGATGGTTCTCGACTCTTCGACGTTACTCAGACCCCTTTCTCTCTTCCTCTCTCTCTCTCTCTCTCTCTCTCTCTTTCTCTCTTTCTCTCACTTCCGCGTTTCGTGATTCTACCGTGCTGCAAGGCCTGACTTTCAAAGTTTCTCAATTAAAAATTTCCGCGGAGTCTGAGAGAGCCAAACATATAGGTACACAGAAGAGCAGGAATGAAAAACTCGCGGCTCGCGAATGGGAACGAGCGCAGGGCAAGTTTAATTCATCCTCGATCTATGTATATATGTATATGTAGAAAGTCTAGAGTCGAAGGCAGTGCAGAATGAGTTGGAATGGGACAAGAGGTATGTTGGGGTGGTGCGTCTCGTCGAACCTCTGCTGCACACTACCAATATAGAAACTGGGTCACCCAACACATTTTCCCTCTCATATCGCACCCTCCTCTTTCCGCTTTTGCCAAAACTCTCTTCCGGCACACTAACTGGTTGGTTTGAAATTTTTAAGGAATTTAACTTCATCTCCGCGTTTTTCTCTGCAAAGAAGCGCGATCGAGGGAAATGGGATGAGCACTTACTCTTCCTCTTTAAGCGAAGAAATATAGGGAATACCATCAATTATTTACACATTCGGGACATTCGAGTGATACGAAGTCAAATAAAAATCATTTTCTGGCACCCGCTCCTTAGATCGTTTTACGTATCTCTCCTTATACTATATTACATTTATACAGTAGCCATTTCCATAATATGGAATACCTCAAGTAATATTTAAGACTCTCGATAGGGAATTTATTATAATAAAATTAGTAATATAAGCTCACGCGATTGCGTAGAGTCCTTTCTCGACTAATGAAACGAAGAGTATAATGTCTGCTAGCATCGTAAATTCGACCGCATCCCTCCCACAACTTTCTCCCATCTTCAACCCTCTCATCGCCTAATTGACCCCTGCTCGAGTCATATCTTTCTTTTTTTTTATCGCGGAGTGCTTTAATATTTCCCGCCGCATAGGTAATCTTCTTAAATAATTTATTCGTGATACACACAGTCGGTTTCATCTCATCAGGCACGCTGAAACTGAATCCTTTTAGGGAATTCACCCTATTTAGCAAGCCGAGTAACGAAAAAAAGAATTATATTTACCGAAAGAAGAAGACAAAAAAAAAACAAAAAATTGTTAGCAAAAATAAGCTCTCGTTGAAAGTGTAGGTATCACAAAGACCAAGCAGTATGGGAGACTAATTTATGAGAATCCATTAAGAGATCTCTGTGACAAGTGCCAGATGAGCGCGTGGACGAGAACGACGACGAGAATAATTAAAAAGGACCGAGAAAAGAATAAATGCTTTTTATCAACTACCATAGTTTGATGGTCGCTACTCACTCGGCAGAAGAAAGTGGAAAATGATAAAAACGAACGCATAGAGTCGCGTGGATTCGGGTGAGGATATACATATTAGGGTGTGTCGAAAATGGATTTTTATTCTTCGCTCCTACCATTCAAAACTTTAGGTTTTGACATCAAAGAAGCCCTCGTTCAAGGAGGGCACTGTAGCTTGAAGTTTAGAGGTCGCTCAACGAGGATTTAGGTTTCACATCTAATTAACACGTAAAAAATATTATTTTTCGTTCAATATGATCTCAGGCAACCAAAAAATTGGCGATTTCTGTGTTTCTTGGCTTATTTGAAAGCATGACTCATCTCCTAAACGCTGATAGGTCGTTTTTCGACTTACCTTGTTCCAATTTTTTTTTTACGCCACTTTTCGACCACAATAGTCACTTTTTCAAGTTTACTAAGTCTCCACCCAATAAGAACAAACGTATAAATTCAAGAAGAATGTACGTATAAATAACGTATAAATTCAGGAAGAATGTCCGCCTAGCAAACGTTTATTATATACGTATATACGTATAATAAACGTTTTCTAGGCGGACATTCTTCCTGAATTTATACGTTTGTTCTTATTAGGCAAGGTATCAATTAGTACAAAATGAATTGCTACAAGTATTGATTATTGATTCGAATATAAATGACCAAATCCCAAAATTGCTGAAACATACAAAATTTCTCAAAATAAACATGGTTTTTTGAATTAAATTGAATTCCGTATTTCCGTATCTTAAATTTTATTAAAAAAACCATGTTTATATTTGGAGAAATTTTGTATGTTTTACCAATTTTTGAAAATGGTTATTTATATTCGAATCAACAATCAATACTTGTAGCAATTCATTTTGGACTCATTGATACCTTGGAGACTTTGTAAACTTGAAAAAGTGACTATTGTGGTCGAAAAGTGGCGTAAAAAAAATTGGAACAAGGTAAGTCGAAAAACGACCTATCATCGTTTAGGGGATGAGTCATACTTCCAAATAAGCCAACAAACACAGACAACGCCAGATTTTTGGTTGCCTGACGTCATTTTGAACGAAAAACAATATTTTCTACGTGTTAATTAGATGGGAAACCTAAATCCTCGTTGAGAGACCTCTAAACTTCAAGCTACAGCGTCCTCCTTGAACGAGGGCCTCTTTGATTTCAAAACCTAAAGTTTTGAGTGGTAGGAGCAAAAAAAAGTTCATTTTCGACACACCCTAATACATATATAGT